>CM029556.1:2540145-3140145 GCA_017141385.1 Sogatella furcifera
ATGAAATGGGCTGTACCACGCCACTTTCAATGTCACCTGCAGTCTGGCTTTTTCCGTCAGTGAGGGTGTCTGGAGTGTCACAAGACAAACCCCTGTCCCCCCCTTTTAAGATAAGTGGGGGGGTCACCCCTTGGAGTGAGTGGGGAGGGGGTAGACCCACCTTATTTCATGCCAGTGCCAGTTATGGCTTCTGATGCTGATAACTCAGACCCTACCTTATCGCGCTATTAAGAGCATTCACTTTAGTTCTCAATTCTGTTAAAGGAGGGTGGAGTTGGGTAACTATTAATTGCTATGCAAATTATGGGAGAATTCCAGCATCCATGAAATATATCAATATAAATTTTTCATTTTTTGTTTATTGTAATAGTACAATAAAAGGAATAATAAGAGGAGGATAATACAATAAACAGGCGTTCGCACAAAACTTCTTGTATTCCAATTTAGATGAGAATGATATACAGAGTGTTTCAGGAGGAATGTAGCCTACTTCTTAGGCTGATTCCTCACACCAAGTAGACAAAAAAGTTCCATGGGACCAACCCCCAAAAAACGCTTTGTTACCGACATAACAATGGCGGAAAATTGAGATCTTTCAAAATATATTAATCTTTCTAATTTATTAGAGGCTTTAGTGAGGTTCTAAAATAATCAATTCCTATGTAAAATTAGCTGAGAAATTCAATGAAACCAGTTCCAAGTTTGTAGCTTTAACGATTATTGAGATAATTGGAAAAAATATGCTAGAAAACGCCATTTTTCAACAATAAGGGTATATCTGGATAAGGAATCATAAAATTGTATTTTTTATTAATGGAGGTTGAAGAGAGTCTGATTCTAGAGGAAAAATTAAAGGCAGTGATTGTGTAAATCTTACCCAAATCTCAGAAATAGCAATCAAAAACCGCAAAATCGCTACTAAACACAAATTCATTACTTGTGCTATGTATTGTCAATTATGCGATTTTTGATCGCCATTTCTGAGATTTGGGTAAGATTTACACAATCGCTCCCTTTAACTTTTCCTCTAGAATCAGACTCTCTTCAACTTCCATTGATAAAACATACAATTTTATGATTCCTCATCCACATAACAGTTATTGTTGAAAAATGACGTTTTCTAGCATATTTTTTCCAATTATCTCAATAATCGTTAAAGCTACAAACTTGGAACTGTTTTCATTGAATTTCTCAGCTAATTTTACATAGGAATTGATTATTCTAGAACCTCACTAAAGCCTCTAATAAATTAGAAAAATTAATATATTTTAAAAAATCTCAATTTTCCGCCATTGTTATCTCGGTAACAAAGCGTTTTTGGGGATGGTCCCATGAAACTTTTTTGTCTACTTGGTGTAAGGAATCTGCCTGAGAAGTATTGCACATTCCTCCTGAAACATCCTGTATACCCTTGAAAGTAGGTTTTCATTACTACATTTACTACACATTATTTCGGGCACATGAAGATGTAAGCACAAGATGGAATAGAAACATGTAGTTAGTTGTATGGAGCAACGAGAATAAAAAATCAGCTGACCAGTGTGCATTGCTCTATACAACTCCGAGTTTCTATTGCATTTAGGCACATGTGCCCGTACAACTCTTGTAGTAATGAAAACCTACCTTAACATAAACATTTGTCCATGTAAATTATATACATACATTTGATCGTATTTTCCCGGTATTCCAAGTTACAAGTCATAATTTCTACATCATTGTTGTAGTACTCTTTAATGTAGCTCCCCTTATTGGAAAATGATAATATACTGTTCATCATATCAATAGTTAAAAATTTGAGTTTCACATTCAAATCCTCATCAATTCGAAGTAGGTAAATTGAACAATATGAGACATTGGCTTAATTCTAACAAGTAACAAGTATAATCTTCCTCAGACGTTGACGTTATTCCAACAAGTATAATCTTGTTTCTCAGAAATTGAAGTACCTCCACGCAGAACATACAGAATAACAGCGTGCTTTTATTAAGAAGAATATTAAAATTACAAGACGCTTTCTGGCAGGCACCAGATGGCTTATAATGTTGGAACTCATAACATTTCTAATGATGTTCGCAGCCCGGTGAGCGCACCTATTTGTTCCTTTCATAAACAGACATTTCCATGTAAAAGCGTGAAATGAGCTTTTCTTCCCAACCCTTACATTCCCCAACGGTTTTATCCACATCTTATTCTATTTGTTCCATAACATCCTCACACGATTATTCCTTATTCTCGTCTTCTATTTGTTCGACAATTTTCATCCCCTACTCATTTGTTCTTAATTCCTTGTTCGTCATGTTCTTCCACCACCCTCTTCACGTTTATTCCTTATTCTCGTGTTCTATTTGTTCGTCCATTTTCATACCCTACTCGTTTTCCCTTATTTTCTTGTTCTATTCGTTTTATTATCAGCATCATTTCCTTGCTTCACGCATCATTATCCTTATTTCCTTGTACTTCCTAAGTTTGTACAGCATACAGATGTATACATTCTGCATACTTATTTCATATTTCATTTCCTTGTGATTTGTATGTTTCTAATTCTGCAGTTTACAGATCAGCGTCATTTGCATATTATATTATTTTGTTATCTGCGTTAAAGAAACATAATTGAGCATAATTATCTTGTAGCCAACTTTACACTTTACTTTGTCAATAAATAAATAAATAAATAAATTTTCTCGCTTTTTGCTTCTTTACTCTGGTTTTCTTGTCGTTTTGTTCTCAATCTTCAATGATAACACACCTTGTAATTCGAGTATTAAGATTTTGTATTGCCGAGTGCTATGTTTAGTTAGGTCTCTAGTATATAAATGATTGAATCGAACTTTATTTTCCTTTCAAAACCTTACAATATTATCATTCCTAAAAAGCAGGGAATAATTTCACTACAGTATACAGTAATATGTAGTGAACTTTCAAAAAAAGTAAAATAAAATCTACACTTTTATCAGAGATGTTGTGGAACTTATCCATGATCTGTTTTCCACAGATGATGATGTCCTGAGCATTGAAACATTGAATAAACTTTGTATGGATTTAGTATGGTATTTTAAATAAACTTTGTGGATCTGACAACATTTTTTTCACTTACCAAAATAAAATAATCAAAGTATTGGGAAAATAAATTATAATTTGAGTCCAATATTCTGAAAACTCTCGCACTCTGTGAGCCATATTGAAACCAAAAGTGTATTAATACATGAGCAAGGTAAAATGTTGAAAAATTAAATGGGAGCAGGAAAGGAAGCGAAAATTGAATAAAAATTATAAGTTAGAGGAACTACACGTATAAGGGAGAGGGAGTGAATGAAGTGAAAGATGATAAAATAGAGTAGATTAGTATAGCTGATGCTAAAAAAGGCAGTTTCGTCTGCTCCCTGTGCACTCCAACATACCAATTAGAGTTGTCATTTAGCTATGCCTAGATGCTGTAAAAGTTATAGAGTGAATAATACAAAAAACGAAATAGATGAACGAAAAAAGACTGAAACATAAATAGAGAAACGAGAAGAGAGTAAAACAGAAAGTTACCCCCAAAAGAAAATAGAGATAAAACGTGTTTCCATTTAGTTGAACAGGGTACACTATACACTCTGCTAAGATGTTGGCTAATCAAGTTTTCATCCCTTATCACTTCTTGGGGGGTGTTTTGGAGGTATAGTCTGTCAAGCACAGAAGACATTCTTGCAAGATGCGAAAATGACTGTAGCTCGGTCAATATTCGTTCAAAAAATGAGAATTTGGTCTTGAATTGTAGAAAACATTCTGTTCTACAATTTGAAACCAAATTTGTAGTTTTTGAAACAGTATTGACTGAGCTGCAGTCATTTCCCTATCTTGCCAGAATGTCTTCTTCGCTTGTACAGACTACCTTGTGGGTGGGGGGAAGACCCATGAGTTGGGGGTTTGTATTAAGTGAGAGTGGCCTACCGGGTAAATACCCGGGCAATGATCGTGTCTGGAAATACCATCCCACTTCTGGACCACCCCCCTTAGTCCTATGGTTGATACAGGGTGCCCCCCCCCCCCCAATAAGCGGTAAATGGCTCACGTGTGTTTTGCCAGGCTGAGGTAAAGAAACAAATGCTATTGCATTCACTGAACATACAAACACGTTGAAGAAAAATAAGGAGAAGCGAGGAGATGAAATAGAGGGAGGAAAGTGTTGTGGAGGAAAGAGAAGTAGAAACGTGAACTTAAGAGGATAAGGAGTAGAAGGGAATGGATGATGGGTGAGAAGTAGAGGAGTGATGATGGAATAAATGGAAAAAAACCGGGAATTAACATGAGGAGATGAAGTAGAGGTGGGAGAAGAAGGAGGAAGAGAAGAAGAAAGAAGAAGAAGAAGAAGAAGAAGAAGAAGAAGAAGAAAAGAAGAAGAAGAAGAAGAAGAAGAAAAAGAAGAAGAAAAGAAGAAGAAAGAAGAAGAAGAAGAAGAAGAAGAAGGAAAGAAGAAAAAAGAGAAGAAGAAGAAGAAGAAGAAGAAGAAGAAGAAGAAGAAGAAGAAGAAGAAAGAAGAAGATGAAGATACTTTGCAAGAAAAATAAGAGGAAGCAGAGTCCAAACTATTTTCCAAGTATAGAGAATGATGAAAAATGATGAGGGAAAAGGACGGAGGGAAGAATTAGGAAGTGAAAGAAGAACTGGAAATTGGAGGAGGATGAATAGAACGAGAAATCGCATAAAGAAAATTGAGATAAAACAGGGAAAGAAAGGAGCCGAATGGAGTTGAAAAAGATTGAACAAGGTTAGAAGAAGAGAATACGTTTTTATTTTGAAAAATATATAAAGTAAAGAAGATTGGTCGAACAAGAAGTGTGGAGAGAAGAAGATCAAAAATAAAAATAAATGAGAAGAGAATGGAAAGAATAAAGGTTGAACAAGAATAATAATAAAAAACAAGGAGAAGAAGAAGAAGAAGAAGAAGAAGAAGAAGAAGAAGAAGAAGAAGAAGAAGAAGAAGAAGAAGGAAGAAGAAGAAGAAGAAGAAGAAGAAGAAGAAGAAGAAGAGGAGAAGAAGAAGAAGAAGAAGGAGAAGAAGAAGAAAAAGAAGGAGAAGAGGATGGAGAAGAAGAAGAAGAAGAACAAGAAGACGAAGAATAAGATGTTGATGGAGAAGAAGAAGAAGAAGAAGAAGAAGAAGAAGAAGAAGAAGAAGAAGAAGAAGAAAGGGAAGAAGAAGGAGAAGCAGAAAAAGAAGAAGAAAGGATGAAGAAGAAGAAGAAGAAGAAGAAGGAAGAAGAAGAAGAAGAAGAAGAAGAAGAAGAAGAAGAAGAAGAAGAAAGAAGAAGAAGAAGAAGAAGAAGAAGAAGAAGAAGAAGAAGAAGAAGAAGGAAGATGAAGATGAAGAAGAAGAAGAAGAAGGAGGAGAAGTGAAGAGAAGAGAGAAATACGAAGTATAGTGGGGTAAATAGCCTAAAAGCTGAGGCAATCAGGTTGGATGGACTTGGCCAAAGTACTTCTTATAGCAAATAAAAAGAGGTGTGTTAGTGTACTTTTTTTAGGAAATAGCAGTAGGCTTTAGAGGGTATAGTAGACATTTATTTACTCAGCTAAAAAGATTGCTGGATATTAACTTGAAGCATTGAGCTGGATCTCAATGATACGTCTGGATCACAAGAGATCTATCACTGATGTAATATAGGATCCGAGCATCGTGTACGAGCCGCCAGTGTCCTGGTCTTCATACTCAATTAAAAAACATGATAGAAAATAAAGAAGAATACAATTACATACTTAACTGTCAACTATAAACTGTATTATTCCATCATCAATAAATAGAATTCTTTTGATCTTGAAATCCCTATTTACCCGCTGCCATTAGCTATAATGGTTCACAGTAATTTAGATAGGCCTATTTTTAAGTCTATGACGGACTTGAAAATCTGCTATACGAGATCAAAATATGCCAAGGTTATTAAAGACCTTGTTATTTTGTAATAACTTTGAAAATATGCAACATATTCATCAAAAACGCTGCGATCTAGTTCAAGTAGTATAAGGGGGTAGTAGTAGTAAGGGGGTCATAGACGAGACGTGTAGCAAGCCGCTTCTTACTGGCGGCTAGCTACATGTCTAGTTTAAACACCAACAAGCCAGGTTTATGGGGTAGTAGCAAGCCTCAGGTAAGTAACAAGCCCCGGAACAGCTACATTCTGAACGTGTTCAGAATGTAGAAAGTAACTTGTGAACTTACCAGCTTGTAGGAGGTCACGTGACAGTCTACAGCGCTCCTAGTGACAAATTTGAAACCTTTTTACTACAGCACTCCTAGAGAAAAGTTTTGAAACCCAATTACTACAGCTATACAACTATCCACTCTATTACTCTCAGTACTCTAATTGTTTGAGACTTCTCTTGAAAATAAATAGATGACTGCAACAGATGTTGCGACAAGCTGACATTTAAAAGTGGCTTCTTAATATTTCGCCTAAACGCCCACGAGCGCCTCCAAGGTGAGTAGAAGCTGGTAAGTAAAAAGCGACTGTACAAGTGACTTGTAAAAAGCGACTTGTACACGTCTCGTCCAAGACCCCCTATAGTCTTGTTAAGCAAAAAAGACATTACTTCAAAATGGCCAATTGAGGCGAGAGTGTAACTTCACATGCGCAGGTCTCAAAATTTCAGAGTAAAATCACCTCCGACAACATAACGCTGATGAGATGTGATGAGAGACAGATGGTTGAACATCTGAACATTTTGAAGGAAAATCTTTTTTGCTCGACAAGACTATAATAATACAAAGTAATCCAACAACAGGATTTGATAAGATTTTGTTTGTGAGACTTTCCGATAAATACTTTACATTTAATGAGTACAAGAGCTCGATCAATACAAAATAAAAACACATATCAGACCAATAAAAATGATTGAAGCAATCCTTCACACACGTAACAAGTTGAACGAAGTTATCACGAAACGCATTCCATGCAGTGGCGACTCGTGCCCACAAAACAGGTGAGGTGTTGTACAGTAAAAGATACGGGCACTTCACCTGTTTCGTGGGCACGAGCCGCCAGTGATTCCATGTCGTTACAAAACTTGTGTCGTTTGTCTCGGAAATAGGGCGCTGCGCTGAGAAATTGAAAACAAAGTTTTAGGGAAAGTTGAAGGGCGAGCCGATTTCCGAAGGGTGCAAAGGGCACGCATCGGATACTTCCTGATTTGCCGCCCTTGTCCCAACTTCGCCCTAAACCCTTCCGGATCCCTGCATCTTAATCTTACACACTACACAGTCCTTCCCCTTGCTCGATCAACGAAGACATTCTGGCAAGATGGGAAAATGACTACAGCTCGGTCAATATTGATTTAAAATAAATAAATTTGGTCTCAAATTGTAGATCTGAATGTTTTGTACCATTTGAGTCCAAATTTATCATTCTCGAACCAATATTGACCGAGTTGTAGTCAATTTCTCATCTTACCAGTATGTCTTCTTCGCTCGACTCTATGTATAGTTCGTGCAAGCTGAGAAGATCCCTTGTCTCAATGTGAAGTGTATAGGATCGACGTGTCTTCCAAACTTACTCGAAGCACCCTGCAAGAGTTTATTGAGTTTCAGTTTCTACGATTGCTAGGGTGAGAAATCAATGCAAATAAAGCAGACTCCAGATAAATTGGCGTACTACGGAGACTTGTTTTTTATGTTCAGCTCTGTCAGGATGGTCTGAGAGCATTCAACAAGTGTACAACAGTTGAGCTAATGTCGTTCTTGACTCGATTTACGGTCGTGGACCGCTTGTTCACTGACCTGACAGATCTGAGAATTAAATTCAGTCAGTCGCCATCCGCCAACTTATATGGAATCTGTTGTATTATTGAAGTGGAGTCCAGTACAGCATGCATGAAGGTAATCAGATTTGTCTGAGAAGTTGGATTTCGTATTTCAGAAGTTAGAAGATTTCGAGAGTCGTATGACAGACGTATTTCCTATATTTATTCGTACAATATTCAATAAATGGTGAACGGGTCTTTTGAAAAGTTTCCATTTTTTTATTCCCCATACAAGAAGTCCATGCTTCCTATGCGAACAACACTCAATAACGGTAAACGGATTTGTTTAGAAAGTTTTTGTTGGGTTCCCTATGTCAGAGGTAAGCCGAAGCTCCTCTCTATTTGTACAATACAGAGAAAAAATTTGTTTGGAAAGTTTTTGTTGAATATTTTGATGTTGCATCTTGAAGTTGGTGAACTTCTCCACTTGAAAGTGATGTGTACCCTAGAGATCAGTAGGTACATTGTTGTCGAGTTTGGAAGTTTTCATGATGATTGGGGATTTTTTCGAGTTTAAAGATTTTGTTGTTGAGTTCTAGCATAATGCAAAAGGATTACTCTGAAGATTTTATTATCATTGCGCAAGAATGCAAAGTAATTATCAATTTCATCATCGGAAATAACAATTAATAATTCAATTTAATTACAATAATAATTCAATTTTCGTTAATTTAATTCGCCATCCGATGTTACCTAATTCAACATTCACACCTAACAACTTGAACAATAGTTAAGTACTTTTTGAAGAGTCGTGTATGTGATAGTGTGGTAGTCATCCATATAAATGAAGAGACAGTTCATCAATTAAATAGAATATTGTGTAAATAGATCACAATATTTAATGATTTAACGAAAAAATAACTAAGAATACATTCTCATCAAAGTTGAATGAAAAGACAAGATATTGTCAAACTAAATATTTATTAAAAATCGAGACACTGGTTTCGGTTGCTATTCCATTATCAATCTCTGGAAATTTAAAAGTACAGAGCATCAGTCTTGGTAAAAACGGTCAAGCGTTACTATTGGTATACGCTGAACCAATTGCAGTGAACGTCTTCCATTGGCCTGAACCGATAATCGGGAAGGGGCTTGTCTAGGCCAATGGCAGACGTTCACTGTGATTGGTTCAGCGTCTACCAATAGCAATGCTTGACAGTGAGTATAGATACTGCTGCTCTTCACTCAAAGTATACCAGAGATTGATAGTGTTGTAGCAACCGAAACCGGTATCTCGATTTTTAATGAATCTGTGGTTTGACATCATCTTGTCTTCATTTATTATGGATGACTAACGCAATATCAATTTCACAACTACTCAAAGAGTGAATATCTTGTGTCTTCATTCAACTAGTATTTTTCTCCAATATTGTAATCTATGTTCATAATATTCTATTCATTTAATAAACTGCGACAATTGATTTATCATTATCACATGAATAACACTGGCGGTTCATGCCCACGAAAAAGGTGAAGTGCTGTACAGTAAAAGATACGGGCACTTCAATTGTTTCATGGGTACGAGCTGCCAGTGATAAATAATAAGATTAAGTCTCGTTTATTAATCCAGTATTCATGTTCTGGGTCCGCATATTTCTATGCATCCCATCACTTCGGTTCACAAAAATTACACCCCAAACCACACAGCCACAACATTTGTAAACAGAAATTCCTTCAGCATTTTTTTATTCCGCCGCGACTAAAGCTTCCCAGCAAATCATGCCTAAACAAACGAGCACAATCAAAAGCCAGGCTGTCTAAGCAAAGAAGACATTCTGACAAGATCGGAAAATAGCTCCAGCTCTCTCAATATTGGTTCAAAAATTATCAATTTGGTCTTAATTTGTAGATCAGAATTTTTTCTACAATTTTAGAACAAATTTATGATTTTTTGCACCAATATTGACCGTGCTGGAGTTATTCTCCCATCTTGCCAGAATGTCTACTTTGCTTGGGCAGACTATAACGCCTGTAAATGCCCGTATATCTTTCGCTAGAGAAATTCCGGCAATTTAAAGTCTTAGGGGAACAATATAGGCGCAGTAATAAACTTGACTCCACTCTCCATCTTTTTCTAATGTGATACGGTCGTCTTTGTCGAATTAATCTAGTGCGAAGTTGGCCTTGTTTTTATGGAGATTTTTTTATTTTTTCCAAGAGAGAAACCTAGAGGGAGGTTTCATTCAGAACAGTGGTCCCGATAGCTTTGCTGCAATTAACTGGATTTTAATCCCGGTATGCTTGATATTTGTGGGGAGTTATGTTTGATTATGATGAATGGAGTTTAGTTTAAAGACTTAGTTTAGTTTTTGAATGATTCAAAGAGAGGTGAAAGTGATTTGAAATCTACTCGCAATAACGTATTATTAGCTTCTTATTCTAACTAAGAGTCTGTGACTAAATTAAATACTAAATTCTTAAAAATTCAGGAATCATTGGAAGTTCTAAATTATTATTATTATTATTACAAATTCAAAAAATGAATAAAACATTGTAATAACAAAATATAGGATGTTTTTTTTTTTAATATTTGAATAATGAAATATTTCGGTGAATGTTATATCTCTTTAAAATCATTACTGATTATTGATCTTAACAATAATGACATCTATAAATAATAGTATTCTCAAATACTTCTAAACTGAATGAAAACAGTTTCAGGTTTATTTACTGAAAACTAGTACAATTGTACAATAAACTGTTTTATCTACGGGCGTATTGAAAAATTACTATTTCAGTTTTACAATTGAAATCGAAATGACTACCATTTCAAAACGGAATCTTAGAACCGTGTCGTAATGAACGTTTTTCGATACAGGAGGAACTTTATGATACAGTCCAAATTCCACTTTATGATATGTTTCTTGTTTTGTTTTGGAATCAGATGATAAAAAGTAAACAGTGTTCAACTAACCTCAAAATCAAAACTGCGACTGAGATTGAGTAGCCTACCAGTATTTTTTTGTCAATATTTCAATTTATGTATTTGAATATTTAACTAATTTAAATAGTCCAAAGTTTAAATAGTTAAATATACTTATAACTTTGTTAGTGAATATGTAAATAATTTTCACTTTTACAACAACACTCACGATTTTGTTGCTTGTCGAATGCGTTTTGTGGTTCCGACTGATATGTTATTTTCAACATATTCAACGAGTAATGAGTTGATTATCATAACAGTTCAAGTAGGATGAAGACAAAAGAAGTTAAATAAACGACAGTATGTTGATTTTTATAATAGCATACACTTACAGATAGCTTGATACTGGTCTGATACTGATAACTACACTGGTGGTCGTCGATAAAATAGTGTATGCAACGGTTGTGTTAGGCCTTTATAGAATTCGTGAGATATTTAGAGCACTTGCTTTGCTCGTGGCTCTAACTTACATCTCACCTCATGCTATAAAGGCTCCCATTATACAACCGTTGCATAAACTACTATTTAAACCTAAAGTGTTTAGTAAATAAACCTAAAACTGTTTTTATTCAGTTTAGATGTATTCGAGAGTACATTATTTATCGAAATTGTCAATATTGTTGACAATATTTTCCAATATTTTTCACTATTGTTTCAACATAATTGCAAGACATCCTGTCAAAGAAAAATCAATTTAATGGTTCTAATCGATCTTTTATTTTTTTCAGTATAACATTTTTTTCAATGAAAAATGTCTTGTCTAATATAACTAGCTCGAAAACTCTTGCTTCTGCAAGTACTGTAATTTCAAAATAAATGAGAAATTTATAATTCACGAGTGTCAAGTATTCATTGATAAGAGTTGAGGGTGAAAATGGAATGAAAGAGAGAGAAAGTAAGCGAAAAAAGGTGTAAAGAGAAAGAAATTTATGGAAGAAAGTGTGAAGAGAGAGAAAGTAAGAGAGGAAAGTGTAAAGAGAGAAAAGTTAGATAATAAGTTGTTGTTGGCTGGTGGGAAAGCGTTGACAAGTTAATTACGGCCCACTCTGTATTATGCATTGCATGTTAAAGCAAGCGAGATTGCTTGCTTTGGCAGCAGAGTGCCTTTTTTACGATGCATTTTACATGTTGGACGCTGAAATTTACTCGGTTTTTCAGTGTGTAACTCACACCACGCTTTACTAGGAAATTTTAGACTCAGGAGAGAGTTGAAAAATGAAATGAAAATCAAATACCCTTTCAAAAACTTTAAAATTATTAATATACAAAGCCTTATACCCTTTTTTAAAAGGGTATTTGATTTTCATTTTATTTTTCAATTATTTCAAATAGCCTTAAGTTTTAAAGTTCAATAATTTTCAGGAGAGAGTGTTGGGGTATAGTCTGTCCAAGCAAAGAAGGCATTCTGGCAAGATGAGAAAATGACTTCAGGTTAGTCGATATCAATTTAAAATTTATAAATTTGATCTCAAATTATAGGAAACATTCTGATTCTTAATTTGAGACCAAATTAACTATTTTTCAATCAATATTGCCCGAGCTGGAATAATTTTTCCATTTTGCCAGAATGTCTTCTTTGCTTGGACAGACTATATTTCAAACGTATTTTTGTTGGTTTTCAAGGAAAATACATCGCAATATTTTTCTTTCACTAGAATAGAACAGATAATTTTGTTTTATACATGAATAACTTTCTAACGAGCTTTTCATATTAGAAAATAATGATGAAGTTGTTATAGTCAGGTCGAGAAAAGAAGACATTCTGGCAAGATGGAAAAATGATTCAAGCTCAGACAATATTGGTTCAATAATTATTAATTTGATTTCAAATTGTGTAGCAGGATGTTTTCTAATGGAAAAATGAGTAGTTTTCTATGGAATAATGAGTCCAGTTTGGTCAATTTTAGTTCAATAATTATAAATTTTGTCTCAGATTGTAGAGTAGAATAGTTTCTGAAATTTGGGACCAAACTTATAATTTCTGGACTAATATTTTGTTAAGCCGAGTCATTTTCTTATCTTTCCAAATGTCTCCTTTGCTTGGACAGACTATACCAAACTTATAATTTTTGAGCCAATATTGACCGAATTGGAGTCATTCATCATTTTGCCAGAATGTCTTCTTTGCTGGAACAAACTAAACTTAAAGTTGAAAACCCTCAACAACTGCATTAAAAAACCTCTTCATTCTAGCAAATTTGTTAAACTAGCAAAGAGGATTCTAGGATTTAGAGTTCTATATTACTATATTACTATAATACTATAATACTATAATACTATAATACTATAATACTATAATACTATAATACTATAATACTATAATACTATAATACTATAATACTATAATACTATAATACTATAATACTATAATACTATAATACTATAATACTATAATACTATAATACTATAATACTATAATACTATAATACTATAATACTATAATATTATAATACTATTAGAGAGAATCTATAGAATATATAGAATAATAGAATCTATGATTCAAGCAAGGTAACAGTTTGTGGCTTAATTTCTTCATTGAAGATCTAAGGCCGATATCATTTTAAATGGCATAATGTTCATTCTGCAATACTTCAAAATCCCTCATTCAATAATTGTCATGTCAAGTTTCAAATAATGTACAACAATAATAGAAAAAGAACCCCAAGTGCAACACGATAACGGTTTCAAAACCACCCTGCTCAAAATGGGGGAAATCTGACATGCAACGTGAAAAATCCATGTATCCAAGATTTTGACATCAAAGCGATAAGAGATGTATAGTCTGTCCAAGCAAAGAAGACCCTCCAACAAGATAAGAAAATGACTCCAGCTCGGTTTATATTGGTTCAAAAATTATTAATTTGGTTTCAAATTGTAGAACAGAATGTTTCCTACAATTTGAGATCGAATTGATATTTTTTGAAGCAATATTGAACGAGCTAGAGTCAATTTCTCATCCTGCCAGGGGGTCTTCTTTGCTTGTTCAGACTATAGGAACCAGGGCACCACAATAGAAACGACAGATTTCGAATTCTGTAAACGAATCAACATGGGTTTGCTACTCTTGCTAGATGGAGAAAAGATGGAAAAGATTCGGTTCTTTCGAAACCACACAGCTCTTTTCTTCCTTCTCATCTTCTTCTTCATTCTTCTTCTTCTTCTTCTTTTCATTTTTCTTCTCCTTCTCTTCTTCTTTTTTCCTCGTCATCTTTTTCTTCACCTTCTATAACCCTTCCTTCTCATTCTTCTCCCTACTGATCTTTTTCTTCTTTCACTTCTTCTCCTCCTCCTCCTCCTTCTTCATCACCATCATCATGTTATGCTACGCCACCTCTTCATCTCTTCATAATTTTCCTTCATTGTCTTCATTTTTTCGTCCTTTTCTGCTTCTGCTTCGTCGTTTCCCATTCCTCTCCTTCTTCATCATTATCATCCACCTATTTCTCTACTTTCTTTCCATCTTTCTTTTTCTTCTTTTCCCTCCACTACTTCCTTTCTACATCTCTTTCTTCTACTTCTTCTTCTTCTTTTTCTTCTTCTTCTTCTCCATATTCTTCTTCTTCTTCTTCTTCTTCTTCTTCTTCTTCTTCTTCTTCTTCTTCTTCTTCTTCTTCTTCTTCTTCTTCTTCATCCTTTGCTTCTATTCCTTTTCCTGCTTCTCCTTCTTCTTCCCTTTCTTCTTCTTCTTCTTCTTCTTCATCTTCTTCTGCTTCTTCTCTTCTTCTCTTTTTTCTCATCCCTTTGCTCCTTTCCCTCTTTTTCTCATTATTTTTCTTCTTCTACTCCTCCTTTTTCTGCTCCTCCATCCTATTTTTTCTTTTTTTCATCATTCTCTTCTCAATCTCCTTCTTCTTGTTCTTGTTTCTCCTTCCTTTTTTCTGCTTTTTCTTACTCTTCTCCTTATAATTCTTCTATTTTTACTTCTTCTCCCACTCTTTGTTTTTTCTCTTTCCACTTCCTCCTCTTTTCCATAATATTATTATTTCTCATTATCCCTCCACCTCTCTCCTTCTCTTTCTCATCTTCTTTTATTTCTACTCTTCTTTGTTTTCTTTTCAATCTCTCTTTTCTCTCTCTCAATCAATGCTCTTTCTTTCTTCTTATATCCAAATCACTTTTCTTATTCGTCATTCTTCTTCCTCTTCTAATTCTCTCCACGTTTCTGCTTACTCTCATCTCTACTTCTTACTTCTTCTCCCTCTTCACCTTTTTATTATTCTTCTTCTACTAACCCTTCTTATTCTCCTTCTACTTATTTTTTCTCGTCCTTATCATCTTCCTCTCATCCTCCTTCTCTTTCCTAGTCTTTCATCAACCTCCTCTTTCTCCTGGTTCTTTTCTTCTTCATTTTTCTTCTTATTACCCACCTTTTCAACATTTGCCAAAGCAGAAGTAGATACGTAGGAAATACATTACCACCACAACAAGTGTAGTAACATGTGTTATAGTTGTTAGGGGTGGGGGGAGGAGATGGTTTCTGTCAGAGGTGATCAATCAAAGCACTTTTGCCCCCAAAATTTCCCCCCCCCCCGAAACCCCTTATATAACCTCTAAGATTTACCAGGGGTGCATGAAATTCCCCCCCCCTCCAACCAACCCTTACACATTTCCACTGTTAGGTTCAGGGGGTGGTATAGTCTTACCTAGCAGAGAAGACATTCTGGTAAGATGGAAAAATGACCCCAACTTGATCAATATTGTTTCAAAAATTATAAATTTTAATAATCTTTTTACAGATAATAATCTTTTCTACAGTTTGAGACCAAATGCATAATTGTTTAACTAATATTGACGGAGCTGGAGTAATTTTCCCATCATGTCAGAATGTCTTCTTTGCTCGGGCAGACTCGGGAGGGTAGGTTTGATATAGAAGGTATGTGAAATAGAGATGTATAGTCTGTCCAAGCAAAGAAGAGCCTCTGGCAAGATGGGAAAATGACTCAAGCTCCATCAATATTGGTTCAGAAATCATGAATTTGATCTCAAATTGTAGGGAACAATTTGATCTACTATTGAGACCACGTTTATAATTTTTGAACCAATATTGACCGAGCTGTAGTCATTTTCCCATCTTGCCAGAGGCTCTTCTTTGCTTGGACATACTATCTTCCTTCCGTATGTATTATTGAGAAAGTAGCAATGTCCTCAGGGAATCAGTTTGGAAGGGTGAGAGGGGGTTGTTACTTCTATTTCGATATTCTGTTTCTTTCTCAGTACTCCGCTTCACGTTCTGCCTTCCTTTTCATTCTTATCTTCATCTTTTTCTCTTTCTTCTTTCTCAATATTCTATCCGGAAGGAATTAATTTTCGCGTAATCGGCTTGTAATGGCATGTAATCACCGACACGTCAAGGAATAGTAAGATCGATGCTACTTTCTTCTTCTTCTTATTTTCCTCCCTCTTTTCCTTCTCTACTTCTTTTTTTCTTTTTCTTCTTCTTCTTCCTCTTCGTCTTCTCCTTTGTCTTCTACATCTTATCCTTCTCCTCCTCTTTCTTCTACTTCTTCTTATTTCAATTTTTCTTCTTCTTCTTCTTCTTCTTATTTTTATTTTTCTTCTTTTCCTTTTACTTCTTCTTCTTCTTTTTTCTTCCTTTTTTTATTTTTCTTTTTTCTTTTTCTCCTTCTTCTAATTTTATTTTCCTCCTTTTTCTTTTTTGCTTCTTCTTCTTCTTCTTCTCCTTCTTCTTCTTCTTATTTTTATTTTCCTTCTTTTTCTTTTTTCTTCTTCTTCCCCTTCTCCTTCTTTTTCTTCTTCTACCTCTTCTTCTTCTTCTTCTTCTTCTTCTTCTTCTTCTTCTTCTTCTTCTTCTTCTTCTTCTTCTTCTTCTTCTTCTTAATCTTCTTCTTCTTCTTCTTCTTCTTCTTCTTCTTCTTCTTCTTCTTCTTCTTCTTCTTCTTCTTCTTCTTCTTCTTCTTCTTCTTCTTCTTCTTCTTCTTCTTCTTCTTCTTCTTCTTCTTCTTCTTCTTCTTCTTCTTCTTCTTCTTCTTCTTCTTCTTCTTCTTCTTCTTCTTCTTCTTCTTCTCCTCTTCTTCTCCTTCTTCCAATGTTCTGTATTTCCAATCATTGTACACTTGACGTTCTGCTCATGACATTCTGATTAGATTATCTTATCAATTTGTACTTTGGGCATTATTGAATTGATAGAATAACTTGAAAATACTGCTGATTCATCCATAATCCATCAACTTCCATCCACCATCTAACAGAATTATTATTTATTTATATAAATTATTTATTTATATTATTTCAATAAATATCTAAAAGAAAATGCCCTTGTAGACTCATGTGCGTCATTTTGTAGAAACTTCTGTAGAATTGCCTATGATGGAAAAATTTTTAATTTCTGAATAAATTTCATGAGATAGACTTGATTATTTATCATTCTTCTTATTATACGATACTATTGCAACATGAATATTATCTAGTTGTAACATAATATTATAAACTAATAATAATATTATGGTTGTATACTATTAGATACTATACAATAGTATTCGCCATCAGGATTAAATAGTCTTATCGAGCAAAGAAGACATTCTGGCAAGATGGGACAATAAGTCAAACTCGGTCTATATTTGTTTAAAAATGATAAATTTAATCTTCAACCGTAGACAACATTTTACCCTATAATTTATTAGACCAAATTTATCATTTTTAAACCAATATTGACGAAGATTCAGTCATTTTTCTATTTTGCCAGGATATCTTTTTCATAAAAGTTGATATGACATGTCACTTTCAATAAAAACAGATCAACATACAGTTTGTTCAAATTCAATAATTCATACAAATATGATTGTTATTACTAATTCATACTGAGTTTACATTCTTATTACTCCCAATAAGTTTATTGAAAGATAATTTATTCCCACATTCAAGCCCAATCAATGTAAACCCAAACCTTCTTTTGGATTTCCCAATAATACTATTTTAATAATGACTATAGCCAACTTTTCTTGACTTTCTAATTATACTATTTATCATACTGATTTCTCAATACAATAAAAACATAAATAGTCCCTAGATCCATAACAATTGAATGGAGAACGTTAAAAGGTTATTGAATCTACGTAGTTTAGTCCCAAGGTAAGTAAATCTACCAGTTAGGCCAGCGTCCATAAGAGCCCAGCAGTCCACTTTTTTCCTGCCGGATGACGTCACTAGTTTTATTTTTTACATTATGCTTTATAACTATATTTATGATTCGACATGTATCTAGGATTACAATTTTCCAGCTGTTCCACAGAGAATTGAAAAATAAAAAATACCACGTAAAAAGCTCAATATCAATGAAAATAATTGTGAAAATATTTAAAAATGATGAATTAATTTATTGAGTATTATTACAGTCGAATAATGATGAATAATGCTGTGATATTAGAACAATATAATGCTATTGTTGTCATAAATTGGGGCCAAAGATTCGAGAAGCTGGCGCTCTCGTTGAGAAAAAATAAGCTTTGGTGGGTTCAAACTATGCGATTACGATTATAAAAATGAAAATAATCATATTTCACTACAAAACAACTAGGGAAACTTAAAAATATTGTTTCCTTGTTAATTGTGATCTTCTCAACTCATCAGAATTAATAACAACAATACTATTCTTCAACACTAACGAAAATAGGTTATACTTACATTTTCATCAGCTGTGCTTTTCATTTTGGGCGCTAGAGTGCGACACTGTAGAAAAATAGTGACGTCAGATTTGTGAACCATAATTTCCAGGCAAATATCCCACCTGGTAAGATTTACGAGCCTTGGTTTAGTCCCACTGCAGAAGATGAAATAAGAATGGAGAGTTTGTCACTCCCATCAAATCACAGTAAATCTAAAGGCGTGTTCACATTGTTCATGCACTGCAGTACGTCTACATTGGTTGCTTAATTCCACCGCTAGACGTCGCCACTTGAAATTGAAACTCCCCTCGCGGCTTTCTCGAGAGCATGTTCCACTTGTAAATCAAAGAAGACTTTCTGGCAAGATGGGAAAATAACTGCAGCTCGGTCAATATTGGTTCAAAAATTATAAATTTGGTCTTCAATTGTAGATTAGAATGTTTTTCACAATTTGAGACCAAATTAATAATTTTTGAACCAATATTGATCGAGCTGGAGTCATTTTGCCGTCTTGCCAGAATGTCTTCTTTGCTTGGGCAGACTCTAGTAAGGGTGATATGTCAACGGAGACTTTTAATGATAATAACAGGGGAAAATAATGGAGCAAACTTTCAGGAGCCATGAGGAAATTGGAAAAACTTTTGTTCCTCCATTCTTTTCTTTTTTCTACGTCCGCTTCGTTTCCCATTTTCATATATTCCGTCTGCTGAACCCTTCTTACTTTGTATACTATTCGTTGTAATACTCGTCTCGAAATACATTGAATTCTCTATCTTACACGTGTTTCGTGAAATCTAAAGTTACATCAAACACGGTATACTTTCTTGTTTTCTATATTATCATGCTAGTGGGGAGTTTTAATTTGTGCTATTTCGGTTATAATATATGCTTAGTAGGGAAGGAACTGTTTTCATTATAATAGTGCTTCGGGGTAGACTTTAGAATATGCAGGAAACTAATGTAGTATGTCCAAGCAAAGAAGACATTCTGGCAAGATAGGAAATTGACTCCAGAACGGTCAGTATTGGCTCAAAACTTTTAAGTTTGTTATAGTCTATCCAAGCAAAGAAGACTTTCTAGCAAGATGGAGAAATGAATCCAGATCGGTCAATATTGGTTCAAAATCTGTTAATTTTTTTTCAAATTCAAAATTTATTTTCCACAAAGCAGGTACAAAACCAAGATAGCTTATTACAAACAAGACATAATAAATTATTAAAATACAACTATGTTGACAAACAAAAAATTTAATACAAGAACAAAACAATTTGGTTTCAAATTGTAGAAATCACTATGCTCTACAATTCGAGATCAAATTTATCATTTTTGAACCAATATTACCCGATCTGGAGTCAGTTTCCCATATTGCCAGAATGTCTTCTTTGTTTGGACAGACTATATCAAATTTTAGAACATTCTTCTCTACAGTATGAAACTGAAACTGGATATACAATTTTCGAACCAATATTGACCAAATTCAAGTCATTTCCTCATCTTGCAATAACTTCATCTTTGCTCGACTATATTATACTAATAGTTGATTGAAATGACTACTGCAGCATAATACATTAGGCCTATGAAGAGTGGGCCAGTCAACCTAAATCTTTATTTCGCTTATTGTAACATTTTGTTTGTATTTTAAAGTGGAACATCATTCAATACTGTTAAAATAGTTTGTATTTCTTAATGGATCTTTTGTATTGAGATAACAATCTGGTTACAATGTATTGTAATAATAACATTAATTATGTTGTGCGAAATAAATTAGTTTTTGAATTGAAATTGAATTTTGTCAGAAGTAACGAAAAATATGCGGATGAATAATTGAAAATGGTATTGTTACTATCTCGATTTATATTAGAAAGCAAAAATCGAGAAAAAGCATTTATTAGGGTAAGAATATTAGGTCTAAAAAGTGAGGCTTGGGCTTGAGATTTATTCTATACTATGATATACAAATCATATAAAATGATAGGCCTATATGATATAGATGTAGAACTACTATGTATATACTTTGTAGAACCCGCAGCCTAATATCAAGCCTAACCTTATTTGATAAGTTCTTACCCTTATACGATAAAAATTTTACAAATTCATCTCAAAAATTAGTTCAGTCAGAATCAATCACCAGAATATAGCAGCCAATTTTTGTTGACGAGAATACTTGAGGAAATTCTCGATCTAAGCACAAAATTTCATTTGTTCTTTTGCACCAGGCAATTTGGCAAATTTGTGAAGACATTGATGTCGTGCTGCGGATATTGGCAAGGAAAGTAGCATATTTTGTTTTATCCAAAAGTGGAGAGGTGGAGAGATGGGGAAAGAGATGAAGAGATTGGAATAAGAAGAAAGAGAGAGAGAGGAAAACACATTTTTCTATTGTAGAGTTAGTGTGAGGATGAGGAAGTGAGGAATGGTGTGAAGTGGCGTAACTTGGAAGAAAAAAGGTGGAAATCGAAAATCGATTTTGTCTGCAAGATTGAACAGATTTGAACAGAGTGGGTAGTGAGAAATCTGTCAGTAGCTGTCTAACTGCTCGTCACAAGATTTGTTCTCGCTTTTCTTCTTTCTTCTTATTCTTCTTCTTTTCCTTCAACTTCTGCTTTCATTCTTCTTCTTCTTCTTATTCGTCATTTGATTACTCTTCTTCCTCCTTATCTTCCGCTTCTTTTTTCAACACCATCATCAACATCTTCTACACTTTACACTTTGATCAGAGATGTTGTGGAACTCATCCATAATTTAGGTAAGAGAAAACAAATGTTGCCAGATCCACAAAGTCTATTTAAACCAAACTTAAGTTTCAATGCTCAGGACATCATCATCCCCGTAATCTTCTGCACTTCTCCCACTTCTTCTTCGAATAATTTCTTCTTCTTCTTCTTCTTTTTCTTTTTTCTTCTTCTTCTTCTTCTTCTTCTTCTTCTTCTACTTGTTAACCTTCTTCAATCCACAATGGTGCCAAAGAAGAAGAAAGATAAGACAGAGGACTTTGATCTGAAAATTGTTGAGAGAAACGAGGAGAAAGGGAAAGTATAAGAAACAGATGATGAAGAGGAAGAGGAAGAAGAAGAAGAAGAAGAAGAAGAAGAGAAATAACAAGAAGAGGATGGTAAAGAATGATCGACAGTGCAGGAGGTAAGAGAGAGATTCCCTGAAATCTGTGCCTGTTTGGGATTGAGTTGCAGTTGATTAGACGTGAAGGTCTAACGTCTAAAGGGTAGGACTCGAATACCCTTCCAAGGATAAGATAAACCGAAAGAAGTAGAGGAAATAAAGGTAGAATTGGAGAACAAGATGAAGAAATGGAGAAGAAGACGAAGAAGAAGAAGAAGAAGAAGAAGAAGAAGAAGAAGAAGAAGAAGAAGAAGAAGAAGAAGAAGAAGAAGAAGAAGAAGAAGAAGAAGAAGAAGAAGAAGAAGAAGAAGAAGAAGAAGAAGAAGAAGAAGAAGAAGAAGAAGAAGAAGAAGAAGAAGAAGAAGAAGAAGAAGATGAAGAAAATGATGAGAAACCAGAATGAGACAAGAAGATGAGGAAGATGATGAAGAACAAGAATGGGAGAAGAAGAATGAACGAATAAAAGAGAAATGGATGAAGAAAAAGAAGAGGATAAAAAACAAATTACGGAATGAGGAAGTGGTGGGGGAGCAGAAGATGATGATGTTGATGACTGTAAAGAAAGAGAAGATAATGAAGAATAGGAATAAGAAGAATAAGAAGGAGTGGAATAAGAAGAAGGAAGGAATGAGAAAATTGGTGGAAGAAGAACAGTAAGAAGAAAAGTAAGAATAAAGGGTGATAGAAGGTACAGTAGATGGAGAGGAATGGTTCAGTAGAAACGAGATTTTGATTGACCGATAACAACAAAGGAAGTGATTTGAACCGACCCCCCACATTTCCCCCCTACAATTTAACCCTTTGACACCCCCTCCCTGCCCCTTGAAGCAATTGAACCCTACAATCGCCCTTCATTGTCCAGTATAGTCTACCGAAGCAAAGAAGACATTCTGGCAAGATGGGAAGATTACTCCATCTCGGTCAATATTGGTTCAAGAAATGTAAATTTGGTACCAAATTGTAGAGCAGAATGTTCACTACAATTTGAGACCATATTTATAATAATTGAATCAATATTGACTGAGCTGGAGTCATTTACCCATCATGCAAGAATGTCTTCTTTGCTTGGGCAAGCTACAAAAGGGCTGCACATGACACTTGAATTAGACACTGTCATTGAACATAGCCTATAGTCTGTTCAAGCGAAGAAGACATTCTGGCAAGATGGGAAAATGACTCCAGTTCGGTCAATGTTGGTTCAAAAATTTAAAAATTGATCTCAAATTGTAGAAAACATTTCAATTCACGATTTGAGACGGAATTTATAATTTTTAACCAATATTGATCGAGCTGGAGTCATTTTCACATCTTTCCGGAATGTCTTCTTTGCTTGAACAGACTATACCAGCAAGCAGTTAGTAGTTGATTATTGCTTGTGTTTACTGTACTTGTCAGAGCTGTAAAAGCCAACACTTGGTTCAATAATATTGATGGAGTCAGAGAAACAATTCACTAGCAGTGTCAATGTAATTTCTCAATAGTAGTTTATGCAACAGTTGTATAGGCTCAATAAAGCCTTTGAAGCATGAGTGAAATATAATTTAAAGCACGAGCTGCGAGTAGTTCTCTAAATATCTCACGAGTGCTTTAAAGGCCTAATAGGACTTTAGAACTTACTAATAAAGGCCTAAAAGTGACACCGTTCAAATCAAAACAAATTTTTATTAACAATTTGAAAAATTTTCCTGGCAAACCTGTAGGTTTTTCGGCGGGTGCCCAATCACAAAAACAATTTAGATAGAAAAATGTTTCCTTTATCTTAGGGCTACTTAATTACTCTTTTTTATTTTAAAAGTTAAGTACCCTTTTCAATTATTTCTATTCATGCATAACATATTCGAGTATTAGTAGATATTTTCAATTGTACTGTGATTAACTTTTAAAATAAGAATAGAAATATGATAGATAAGTTCACTGTAGATTTTTATAATTGCATGCACTATTTTATCTACAACCACCAGTATAGAAACCAGTATAGTATTTCCAGTTCTGGATTTCAACTATTTTCACTGTACTTCATTTTTTAATCATTTCATTCGAACTGAATTTACAATTTAATTATTGTCGAAATCTCCCTCTCACGCACTTTCTCTAACCTCTCCCTCACACTTTATATACCCCTTAATCCCCTTAAACTGAATCCAACCCTCCTAAACTTTTAAGCCCCATCTTCTATGTCTGTTAGGGTTGTGGGAGGGGGTCTCTTTATTGGTGCTACACACTTTAACCACTCTCGCCTAGAACCTAAATTATTAACAGAATGTATTTGCTAGGTGGAAAGTAAGGGATGGGAATTTCTAGAGGGTGAAATTCTAGGGGAGGGAATTTCTAGGTGAAGGGGGTTGTTAGTGTTCAAGTATTTAGGCGCGAAGGTGTCAGAGGGTTTTACAGTCTGTCCAAGCAAAGAAGACGTTCTGGCAAGATGGGAAAATGACTCCAGCTCGGTCAATATTGGTTCAAGAAATATCAATTTGGTCTCAAATTGTAGATCAGAATGTTCCCTACAATTTGAGACCAAATTTATAATTTTTGAACAATTATTGACCGAGCTGTAGTCATTCTCTCATCTTGTCAGAATGTCTTCTTTGCTTAGACAGACCATACCTCACAAGAACCTGGGTTTGGTATTTACCAGCAGACCAAAATTAACCACAGATGGTTTTTGTGTCCGTAGCGCTTTCAGAGAGTAGAAGCTAATTTTATTGAGGATGTAACAGAATATATAATGGAAGTTGTTTGTGGTAGGTATTGGAGAATTTGTGATGAAATCTTGTTCATTGTGGGTATTTTGGGGTGGGTATGGGGTTTATTTATTAATTTTATTTAGCGTATGCTTTCAATATGAGTAGAATTACTGTTATAGAATCTTGTTCGTCGTGGTATAGACTGTCCAAGCAAAGAAGACATTCTGGAAAGATTAGAAAATAACTCCGACTCGGTCGATAAAGGTTCAAACATTATAAGTTTAGGCTCAGATTGTGGGAAAAATTCTGATCTACAATTTGAGAAAAAATTGATAATTTTTGAACCAATGTTGACCGAGATGGAGTCATTTTCTCTTCTTGCAGAGTGTCTTATTTGCTTGGACAGACTATATCAAATAATATCATTACTTTATGATGAATGAAATGAAAATATCCTTTATTAGGCGGAGTTAGGACTAGGAAGTCCTTTCTACCACTCAACCTTAATGATGGGAGCTGGTTGATGATGGAAGTTGTAGAATTTTATATAGAAACTTGTATATTAAGGTATAGCTGATCCACAATGTTATGCGGTTGACAAATGACATTCATTAATTCGAAGCTCTGTCTGCACAGTCGGTGAGCTGTCTGCTTTTGCTTGATTTCCTCTTTCCAGTAATTAATAAATGTACAATTCAATTATACCTCATATCGGCATGTGGTCAATAATTTTTCGCCATACTCGTATGTAATACACAACTTTCCAAGCTAGATTTGCGTTTGGGAAATTGCCGTTTACAGGAGAATCAAAGATCAGCTGTTCTGAATGCGGGAATAATCATTTTGATGATTATTACAGCACTAGTCATCATCACAATGACAATTACAGCACTGAAAATCTAGCCCAGCTGTTTTTTCCGAATTCTGACTTATGAATAGACGAGTCGGAACGAGCCGCCATGACAGTTCAGTGTGTACGTTTGTTCCAGTGTTGTATTGAGGTTATGTTGGCTTCAGTTAATGTTTTCTGTTGTTGGAGGTTTTAATAAATCCTTCTCAGTCTAGTATGACGGAAAAAATGTACATAATTCGTGTAGAAAAGTTTACAAACTCATAATTATTTTCCAAACTCGCATACCGCTCGTTTGGAGAACATAATTATTCGTTTGTAAAAACGCCTTTTCCACACTCATTATGTAATATACTATTTTATAGATCAGTCAACAGTTACTTTGTGGCTTTAGAGAATCTTAAAATCTTATTATCATGTTGGCATATTTCTCCTTTATACGACCAGAATCCTATAAAATATAGTCTGTCCAAGCAAAGAAGACCCTCTGGCAAGATTGGAAAATCACTCCAGCTCGGTCAATATTGGTTCAAAAATAATAAATTTGGTGTCAAACTGTAGGTAACATTATGCTCTACAATTTGAGATCAAATTTATAATTTCTCAACCAATATTGACCGAGCTGGAGACATTTTCCCATCTTGCCAGAATGTCTTCTTTGCTTGGATGGACTATACCACATTCGAATACCTCCTCCAACATTCCTAATAAAAATTTGCTTGAACACAACTTATAAAAATAAACAAAAATCTTTCTAATAGCATGCTTCAGATGCTCACAACATTTTTCCGGCATACCTTTCAGAATTCTTGCTTCTCTATAACTGATTCCAAAGACTTAGGCGGATGTCAAATGACACTTATTAATGCTCAGCTCTGTCAGGACAGTTTGAAAGCTGTCTGCAAGCGTGAAAAGGTTTGCTGAGGCTACTCTCCACTCGATCCGTACCTGCAGAACGTTCGCCGACTGTCCCAACAGAGCTGATCATTGATAACAGTCTTTCCCCAACCGCCTTAATTCTTGGCGTAAGCTAATATAGTATGGTCGAGCAAAGAAGACATTCTGGCAAGATGGGAAAATTACTACAGCTCGGTCAATATTGGTTCAAAAGTTATAAATTTGATCTCAAATTGTAGAAAACATTCTGATCTACAAATTGAGATCAAATTCATAATTTTTGAACCAATATTGACCGAGCTGGAGTCATTTTCCCATCTTGCCAGAATGTCTTCTTTGCTCGATCAGACTATTCTGAATTCCCACTCGTCTGAAGAACACTTCATTGACTAGTACCATAGAAGGAAGGTGGTTTTTGAAAGACTGGGGGGGTAGAATACCAGGGGGTACTGGGGAGAGAATGTACCAAGGGGGAGTAGACTTCCAGTGACACTAGCCTGGGTGTTGCGTGGTCGTTTATCAGGGGGGGACACCCAGAAAGGGGGGCAGGGCCCCCTCAATATTCAATCCCACCTGAACTGCCAATGCTAGTCTCCGTTGTAACCTTGCCAAGGTAACATCCTAGTCAATGGTTACGAGTTTGTCGACATTTGAAAATCGATTGTTGCAATTTGGTGTAATAATGTGTCCCGGTTTGTCGGTATTTTTGTGTAATACGGTTTGTCGCATTCAAGTGCAGTTGCTACACACTTTGTCTTCAGGAGTAGGATGGTGCAAATGTTAGTGAGCAGTTAGTTTGTCGCAATTTATGTATCATTTTGTCATAGATCTTGGAAATTGTATAAGTTCGATTTTGTGCGAAGTGTCGAAGTGGTTGTAGGAAATTTGTGATAGTGTGTTTGAATAAACTAAAGCTTGATTGATCGTATGTTATACATACAATTACAAGACAACGTGTTATAAGTTGTTGAATATTCTTCACAGTTTTTTGTGTGAGTTACACTTTTTCAAATAATAGTTTTCACTCAAAAATGGTATGGAACCAGTGAAATTATTCTTAACTTGAAATTGCTAATTAATGACTTGATTTTAGAGGGTTCAGCATTTTTTTGTAGGACAAGTAGTTATTAAAGGATTATGAATACAGTTTTCTAGAATTTTATTGAGTATTCTACTGAACTGGTAATATTAATTTCTGAATCACCAATTTCGATTACAAATTCTTAATGATAACCAATTTAAACTACAGTAAATCGAAACTAATAGCAGTATAACTTATGAAATTAGATTGAAAGTAAGATACACAAAGAGTAGGAAAACCAAGTAATTTATGAAATAAAACGTGAAAAAATTGGATGTAGTAGTATCTCCAGCAAGGAAAGAAGACATTCTGGCAAGATGGGAAAATGGCTCAAGCTCGGTCCATATTGGTTCAAAAATTTTTAATTTGATCCTAAATTTTAGGAAACATCCTGATCTACAATTTGAGACCAAATTTATAATTCTTGGAACAATATTGACTGAGCTGAAGCCATTTTCCCATCTTGCCAGAATGTCTTCTTTGCTTGGACAGACTATAACCGAAAGTTCAGTGAACAGTTTTGGTAACCTGTGAAGGTCATTCGACAGGAAGGACATTTTTGTTGACAAGAAAAAATAAAAACAAAAGTATCAACAAGATACTACCCAGTCACTATTGACCTTTCAAGTAACATCGAACATCAATAACTTCTTTTAATTTTAACGCTTCTAAAACCAATGAAAGTTGCTCGATTACCGTTGAAAGGTTGAACAGCATTTTTTGTCTCTTTTTGTATAAAAAAGTGTCCACACCAAAACTAACTCAACATTTTTCTCTTCATTTGAATTTTTACGTAACATTCAGAAAGCTGTAATGCAAGTTATTGTATTTCCGGTCGCATAAGATATCTCGTATCTGATAGCAAATCATTCCTAAACAAACGAGTACAATCAAAAGCCAAGCTATAATCTGTCCAAGCAAAGAAGACATTCTGGCAGGATGGGAAAATGACTCCAGCTCGATCAATATTCGTTCAAAAATATAAATTTGGTCTAAAATTGTAGATCAGAATGTTCACCACAATTTGAGATTAAATTTATAATTTTTAACCAATATTGACGCAGCCGAAGTCATTTTTCCATCATTCCAGAATGTCTTCTTTTCTTGGACAGACTATAGCAACAGATGGTTTCTGTGATTCAAAGATATAAGACTTGATTTTCGTCCAATTATTTGTTGCAAAATACTTTCAAATTAGGGAGCAGACTTGAATATTTTGTCCAGTTATCTGTTGTAAAATGTCGTAAGACGGAAGATTTCCAGATTTCTAGATTGGTAGAAAGTTACTTTTGATTGAAATTGCTTTGAAAATTCAATCGTACCAGACATTTTATTACTGTACTATAATTGCTGAATATCTTGAAGCTCGAACAATATTATCACTTACTAAAAATAATCACTTGAAATGTTAAACCTCCGTGGATCATTTCAAGAAAATACCACAATTTCCCATCGAGGATAATTGAGGTTAATTTGCCGGTGGAACTTCTTTTGGGACTCCCCACCAAATATGGCATACGATAATAATAATAATATATCACTTGAAATATCACTCAATAATTTTTCTGAAATTTCAATAACTTTCGAATATCCCATTAATTATGAAGACTGAATTTGTTAAGAATTATTTATTTGAAAGAATGAATTGTAGATTACTCAATTGAATAAAAACACAGACAATTACGTACAAAACGTCTCTTTCCCAAATTTTAAGAAATATTTAAAATTGCATCACAATGATCAAAACTCATATTTGATAATTTATAACTAGTCTGTCCAAGCAAAGAAGAGCCTCTGGCAAGATGGGAAAATGACTCCAGCCTGCTCAATATTTGTTCAAGAATTATAAATGTGGTCTTGATAAAAGATCAAATTGTCTCCTACAAGTTGAGATAAAATTGATAATTCTTGAACCAATATTGACCGAGCTTGAATCATTATCCCATCTTGCCAGAAAGTCTTCTTTGCTTCGACAGACTATACTTGGTTACAAGTCAATACAAGTCAATATGAGTCAAAATGATGAAAAGCTTTAAATTACACCATAAATTTGAAAAACAATATCATTCATTCCTATCGATTTAACTATTGAACTAATGGATTACTCTGTGCTTCAATGTGAATTTGTAATAGAAGAAATGTTTTAATTTCGTGTTTTCAGGTGGAATGAAGTGAATTTATGACAAAAGAAGTGTTGTGAAGTGCAAAACTATGACATCTTTTATGGAGGATGAGTCTGAAATGCTCATAACCCGCTACACAGCTTTCCTGCTGCAGACATCAAAGAAAACAGCTGTAGTTAACCCGACCTGCCTTCATGAGATACGGTGAGTTGAATAATGAAATATTACCTTCTAATAAATTACTCTGAAATAGTTTTCAATATTCGAATACATCACTTTGAATATCGAAGAATATTTTCCTGAAGGTGGGGTTCACATGAGCTCTCAGGCTTGTGTGTGGGTAATGGGTAAAGCCGATAATAATAGATGATAACTACTTTTGGGCAGTCGGGACCAACGGCTTAGCGACTGCTCTGAAAGTCGAGGTGATATTTATCAAGTCGTGGTATTTATTACATTGATTCTGCTGCTATTTCTCTCTAAGGTACTATAGTTTTTCAAAGCAAAGAAGACACTCTGGCAAGATGGGAATATAACTCCAGCTCGGTCAATATTGATTCAAAAACTATATATTTCATCTCAAATAAAAGAGCATAACAGTTTCTGAACGAGTTTATAGTTTTTGAAATAATATTGACCGACCTGGAGTCATTTTCCCATCTTGTCAGAATGTCTTCTTCGCTTGGACAGACTATGATATATCGTATTGAATCAATAAATGATAGAATATCACGGTTTAACTGGGTAACACAGTCATATGGATCGTGAATATCGTACCCCTTTATGTTTGCAATATAATGAAGTAGGCTAGAATAAAGCCCCAAATCTGTGTCACTGTTCGTTTTCTAGATGTATCAATTAAAAGATCATTCACAATATTATTGAAATAATAATGCACTCATACAATAAAGTTGAGGATAGATGTTCAATGAAAGAATCCCCTAGTAAGCTCTTCATTGATGATTATAGTCTTTCCAAGCAAAGAAGACATTCTGGCAAGATGTGAGAATGACTCCAGCTTGATCAATATTGATTCACAAATTATAGACATCATTCTGATCTACAATTCTAGATTGAATTGATAATTTCAGAACCAATATTGACCGAGCTGGAGTCAGATTTCCATTTTACCATAATGTCTTCTTTCCTTGGACAGACTATACTAGACTATTCTAATAAAATCGTATAATTTTGTATATCATCCATCCTTAAATAATCCAGAGTATCTTTTCGAATGTATCTTTATGAAAGGAAAATGAATAGTGCAAACACTGCTCTCTAAATTTATTGATGAAATTAGCAACAGAATTGAAATAATATTCATCAGTTATTATAACATGTGGACGAACAGTGTTTTCACTCGAGAATTGGAATATTTCCAGTATGAACAGCTCCCAGTTAAAATTTTCCCCGAACAAATCGTCCGCCATTTGAAGGCGGAGTTTCACTGCGTGCTGTCGACCAATCAAGTGAGAGTGGGGCGTTCAGCTGGAGGCGTGGTCTAATTTTGTCCTCGACTATGATTGGTTTTCGTATTCTTCAAGCAAAACTGATATTCTCAACGGCTGAACTGAATTGAAAATGGCTGAACCGAACCGACGTATATGATACTTTTTTGATGTAGGGTATCTTGTGAGATGATTTATTCAAGCCATATGAGGATTATTTTATTATCTCATACAAATAGAAGTGAATTGAATAGAATTGAATCAAGTCTCCACTACTATACTCATATATTTGTATAGAACATGTTACATATTCTTTAAATATCATCTGATGACTGAGAAACCAGTGAAACGTTTATTAGAAGTTTGTTGAAAGTGAATTAGTTTGAAATAATCGTAGAAGAGATGGACACAAAATAACTATAAATGGACATTGAATGTTGTTTCTTTGGTTACAGGTAAAATTTATCAATTCAAGAATATATTCATCTTATTGTCTTTTTTATTGTTAATTTGAAGTTTATTATTTCATGTGAAAAATAAAATCAATCTTTGGTTACAGAGCAACACATTCTAATTCATTATATATTTATAAGAGATCAAACTTCCAATCAGAATTTACGCTCAAAACAACTCTGTACATCTAGGACCAAAAATTGGCATTCAAGTGGTCTTTCTTATTCGTTCCACTGGCGGCTTGTGCCCCTGAAGTGCTCATATCTTTTACTGTACAGCACTTCACCTACTTCGTGGGCACGAGACGCCAGTGATTCGTACATGATCATACTCGTATTTAATTCTGGCGTATTATCAATTTCTAATGGCTACAGGTATTTGAACATATTTTTTACTTATTTTAAACTGAAATATTCAGGGTATTCGTAGTCTGGTCGAGCAAAAAAAAACATTCTGGCAAGTTGGAAAAATGGATCCAGCTCAGTCAATATTTATTCAAAAATTATTAAGCTGCTTTCAAATTGTAGATAAGAATATTTTCTTTAAATTGAGACCGAATTGATAATTTCTTAACCAATATTGGACGAATTGGAGTTATTTCCCATCTTGCCAGAATGTCATCTTTGCTTAGACCGGCTGTACTTGAGCATTATTTTGGCAAATTTTTAAAGAAAATATTGAGAGTATCGAAAAACGATTCTGAACTTTCGGTTTAGTAATTATTAAATCATTCACCTCACATATTACACGCATGTGACGCGTGACGTAGCGTGATATACGCACTCGTGCTCCCCCTCACACATTATAACGTATAACGGCTTCAAAAGTATCACGTAGATGTCCAAATATGATGAACGGCCAAGGCGTGTTATCGTTTACCGCGTATTTCATACTCTACCTTCGAAATCCATCGACAGGTTTTCTCTCTCATTCTCTTCTTCTTCTTCTTCTTCTCATCCTATCTTTCTCCGATTCTCATTCTACTTCTTTTACCTTTCTCTGCTCTAATCACGCTCTAATGCTAGGTCCTAATGCGGGTTTTACCGGGAATTCTGGGGGATTCCAGGAAAACATGATGGAATCGTGACTATAAAAGGTAGCGATTGGAGAAGAAACGTGGAAATGGAAATAGAACAAAGGTAATACAAAAGAGAAGAATAGCTATAAAGACAAAGAATATCCTATAATAAATTTTTAAGTCTAAATTTAGTTTTGATTGTAGATGTAGTTGTGTATTACGGCAGTGAATATAGAGAGATATAGATATATCTATTTATATTCACTGATAACGGTTCAATTTCCTTTCAAGAAAAAATGAGAAGGTAGATATTTTCACAAATTACAGATGGAGACAAACGTGAGTCGTATCATAAATTATTTATGAATTTGATAAAAAACATTACTTATACTTAATGGATAAAGCACAGACAACCATCCAAAACTCTATAAATTAAATGTGACTTATTTGTTTTTTAAGCATGTATCATCTCATGTATCTCCATGAATTTAAATTGAGCCATTGTGACATTGGCTGCACCTATTAAATCTCTATTAGGTCTCTATAGCTCGAAACTATTTTACAGGAAATTTTCATGTATGTTCATCGCAACATAGCTATCCAGGTTCCAGTAAGAAATTTATTAACTTGGTCGACTAAAGCTAATTCATGAGTTTAGACCCAAAGTCCAATGTGTACCCACCTTATTCTGTCCTAAAGGATTACTAAAATATTTCAAAAAATATGCCACAAAACAATCAAACTGTAAACAGCTTTAGGACAATCTGATCATGATTGATTCATCTTCTAGCATCAACTGACAGCTCCTAACACTATAGTGTAGATGATCAACCTCCTAAAATTATTAAAAAATTGATAGCTGCTATTATCATGGTAATTTCCAATCTTTGAATAACCATTGATGCATTCCAAAGGCTTAAAGACCGACTTGAGAGGGCTGAAGCACTTAAGCTAGGTAATCACGACTTAAAGATGTAGCAGCAGTTTTTCCAAGCAAAGAAGACATTCTGGCAAGATAGGAAAATTACTCCAGATCGGTCAATATTGATTTAAAAATTATAAATTTGGTCTCAAATTGTAGAGCAGAATGTTTCCTACAATTTGAGACCAAAGTTAAAATTTCTTTGAACCATTATTGAACGAGCCACAGTCATTTTCCCAACTTGCCAGTATGTCTTCTTTGGTCGACCAGACTATAACTATAGGTCTAAATTGAATGGATATAAAATAGATGATAATGTTTTGAAACATATAGTCTGTTATATTGTTTTTTGTTTGTGTATAGATATATTTCACTGCGTATAATAATACCTGGATATTGGCTTAGCTTAGCAATTATTACGGCTAGAGGTGTGAGAGGGATATATACATCTATAGTATGCAGTGCTTGGTATACAGAATATATGAGATGATTTGAGTGAATATATGTATATTTGAGTGTATGAATGAAGAAAGGCTGATAAAACTGAGTGGGCGAACAAGTAATAGAGTGAAAAGAAAGAATTTCTGCGCCCACGTGTGAATGCTGAAAGAGAAGAATTGACCCCACACATTGTTTGTACCACGTGGGTAATGCTGGAGAGCTAGAATAGAGAAGAAGAGGAGAAGAAAAGGAAGAAGAAGAAGAAGAAGAAGAAGAAGAAGAAGAAGAAGAAGAAGAAGAAGAAGAAGAAGAAGAAGAAGAAGAAGAAGATGAAGAAGATTAAGAAGAAGAAGAAGAAGAAGAAGATGATGACGATGATGAAGATGAAAATGAAGAAGAAGAAGAAGAAGAAGAAGAATAAGAAGAAGTAGTAGTAGTAATAGAGAAGAAGAGGAGAAAAAAAGGGAGAAGAAGAGAGAGAGAAGGAAGAGAAGAAGATTGAGAAGAAGAAGAAGAAGAAGAAGAAGAAGAAGAAGAAGAAGAAGAAGGAAAAGTTGTTGTAGTAGTAGTAGTAGTAATAGAGAAGAAGAGGAGAAGAAAAGGACGAAGAAGAGAGAAAGAGAAGAAAAAAAGAAGAAGATGAAGAAGATAAAGAAGACTAAGAAGAAGAAGAAGAAGAAGAAGAAGAAGAAGAAGAAGAAGAAGAAAAAGAAGAAGAAAAAGAACAAGAAAAAGAAGAAGAAGAAGAAGAACTAGAAGAACAAGAAATAGAAGAAGGGGAATAAGAAATAAAATAGTTGGGAAAAAAGAGGGAGTGAGAATAAATGAGGAGGAAGTAGCCAAAGAGAAGAATTAAGGAGAGGCAGGAGGAGATGAAGAAGAAGAAGAAAAAGAAGAAGAAGAAGAAGAAGAAGAAGAAGAAGAAGAAGAAGAAAAAAGTATATAAGAAGTTGGAAAAGAGTGAAGAAAAGCAAGAGAAAAGCATTGAGAGGATGAAAAAAGAACACAGAGTGAAGTAGGAAGAAACTGAAAACAACAAGAATGGACCACACAAAATAGAAGTATCACTTATGAATAGCTGTGAAAGTTGGCTTCATTGCCTTCATTGTAATCAAGCGGTGCTTGTACATTCTTAACTCATTCATAATTTTATTCTTTGTGCTGTACTGGTATGTGTATTATTAAATATATAATTATATATGTGTACTATTAAATACAGTCCTACTCACATACTGATTGCCCCTATTATCATACAGAGAATAGACTGGGTGTGAAGCTCCATTATATGCATACAAGTATACTTGGAAATCCACGTATAAGATGAAAAAACTTAATTTTCGACGATATACTTGTTTGAGTGTGAGTAATTTGTCTTATTTTACTTATAATTTGTTTACATTCTCTAGGCAATTTTACTGACCTAACATCACTATGTTCTTATTAAACATCTCCTAACAAAAAGAAAGTGTTCATCAAGCTAATAAAGAAAGAGCTGTTCCAAAATGGTGAAGTCCTGAAAATGATAATGTATAATAATTGAATTGTAGCCATCTCATGGCGGCTCGTGCCCACGAAACAGGTGAAGTGCAGTACTGTAAAAGATACTGGCACTTCACTTATTTCGTGGTTATGAGCTGGAGTATATCTGAAGCCAAAAAGTTTCGTCTGCTCCTTGTGCTTCAACAGCTGATCTTGTCAATTAGTTGTCATTTAGGTATGCCTAGATGATGTTTTTCAAATCAAAATAGACAATAGATGCTTCACATAAGCTGTTAGTAGGTTCGATCTAGTACAAGAGACAAACGAAATCGCCTTAAGTTTTGGAGTTAGCTATACTTTTAGCTATAGCTACTCAGTACAGTAGCTCCAACTACGGTTTTAATAATGTTCAGCTATAGCTACTCAGTAGCATTGCTATTAAACTGTTTTTCGACTTATTCCATCAAATTCAAGGCTTCTTTGGTTTTCCACCTTCGACTTTTCGTTTTTTCGAATATCTCTTTCTTTTATTCTCTTTCTACATTTCTAACTTCTCCTTCCCTCTTCATTGTTCTTTTGAACCTATCCCTTTTTTACACCTTTTAATTCTCTACTATTCTTCTTCTTCTTCTTCTGTTTCTTCTTCTTCTGTTTCTTCTTTTTTCCTTCTTCTTCTTCTTCTTCTTCTTCTTCTTCTTCTTCTTCTTCTTCTTCTTCTTCTTCTTCTTCTTCTTCTTCTTCTTCTTCTTCTTCTTCTTCTTCTTCTTCTTCTTCTTCTTCTTCTTCTTCTTCTTCTTCCTCTTCATCTGCTTCTTCTTCACCACCCCTAAGCACCTTCATCTTCTCTCCTCACTCCTCGTCCATTCTCTCTTCTCACTCCTTCTTCTACTTCTTCCGTTATAACCTGTTTTTCTTTTCAACCACATACTCAATCAAACAGCAAGTTGATTTATTGACAGTCATCTTTGACAACGCTATAGTCTTTCCAAGCAAAGAAGACATTCTAGCACGACAAAAAAATGACTCTAGCTCGGTCGATATTGTTTGTCAAATTGTTTCCTACAATTTAAGATCGAATTTATTATTTTTGAACCAATATTGACTGAGCTGGAGTAATTTTCCTATCTTGCCAGAATGTCTGCTTGGACAGAGTATACCAATCACTACTTATTCCCTCATTCTCTTCCTATTCCTCTTCTTTATCATCTTATCCTTCTCTTTCTCACTCTAAACCTTGTTACCTCTCACTCCCGCCCCCTGTCACTCCTGTCTAGTTGAATGAAGCAATCAAATCTAAACTCTCCCACTCTCTCTCTTTCTCTCACACACTTTTTCTCTTCCTCTTTTTATTTTTCTTCCTCTGTCTCTTCATCTCTCTCTTTTTCTCCTTCTTTTTTTCTCTCCCACGCTAACTCTTTCTGTCTTTCCTTTTTTTCTCTTTCCCTGTTTCTCTATTTCTCTCTCTATCTTTTCACTCCTTCCTTTCTTCTTACATTCTTCTACTTTTCCTATTAATTGCATAGACTGTACTTCACGTGGGTGTTTGTTTACGTAATTTCGTATTCAATGCTTTTAGATTGACAGACTACATACAAGACAACATTAACTGCAACTCCTGATTGCGTATGGCTGTCAACAGAGTTCTGGGTATCATAAGGAAACATAAAATTGTATTTTTTTATTAATGGAAGTTGAAGAGAGTCGGATTCTTGTGGAAACGTTAAATGGCGGCGATTGTGTAAATCTTACCCAAAGCTCAGAAATGGTGATCAAAAATCGCAAAATTGACAAAACATAGCACAAGCGATTTTGCGATTTTTTATCACTATTTCTGAGATTTGGGTAAGATTTACATGATCGCTGCCTTTAACTTTTTCTTTAGAATCCGACTCTCTTCAACTTCTATTAATAAAAAATACAATTTTATGATTCCTTATCCAGTTATAACCCTTAAAGTCGAAAAATGGCATTTTTTAGCATATTTTTCCAATTATCTCAATAACCGTTAAAGTTACAAACTTGGAACTGGTTTCATTGAATTCCTCAGCTAATTTTACATAGGAATTGATTATTCTAGAACTTCACTAAAGCCTCTAAAAAATTATAAAAATTAATATTTTTGAAAAATCTCAATTTTCCGCCATTGTTATCTAGGTAACAAAGCGTTTTTCGGTGTTGGTCCCATGGAACTTTTTTGTCTACTTGGTGTAAGGAATTAGCCTGAGAAGTATTGCACATTCCTCCTAAAACACCCTGTATAGTCTGTCTAAGCAAGGAATACATTCTGTCGAGACGTAAAAGAGACTCTAGCTCGGTCAATATTGGTTCAAAAATTAACAATTCAGTCGCAAATTGTAGAGCAGAATGATTTCTACAATATGAGACCGAATTTATAATTTTTGAACCAATATTGACTGAACTGGACTTATTTTCCCATCTTGCCATAATTCTTCGCTGCCATCATGTCTTCTTCGCTTGGACAGACTATGCATGCATCACAACGTTAACTTCAACTCTGATTGCATATGATTTTTAAAATAGTTCCATTCAAGTTAGCATACATTCAAAAAATCTCAAAGGTTGATTTATTCAGGTGTATGATTCGATGAAGTTTATCTTCTTGCCAATTCATTCGATGAATGGATTAAGGATTGAATAGGTTTTGAATTTTATTGATGCTTGATCAATGCTAAGAATAACGTTATTTCACATCCGAAAGTACATCAATTACAATACATCCAGAAGTAGATGAATTTCCCAAATAGGAAAATGACATGATTTCCGTAACATCTTATCCAAAAGTTAATAAATAAATTTTAAAAATCAAACAATATCATAATTATTAATAGTTATTACAATAACATAATATTATATCCATGATGATACATCCATCAATTATTAGTTAGGCCTATCTTTTTAACAAGTGACGATTTCATAAATTTTATACCTAACTACGAGTTTAGAATAATTTTCTGGAATGAGAAAAATTAGCATTCTTTATACATCAAGAATTCAAGAGATGCTACACAAATAAACTGAGATTTATATGCGGCAATTAAGCACCTCGCTTTTAATAAAGTCCTCTTACCCAAAAGTGTTTTCAGCCGTGACTCCTCCATTCAGTCAAAACTTCAAACTTTATTTCTGCTTTTATTACTCTCCTCGAAACGTCACTCACATCCTCCTCCTCCTCTTTCTTCTTCTCCTCCTCCTCCTCTTTCTTCTCCTCCTCCACCTCCTCTTTCTTCTTCTTCTCCCTCTTTTTTCTATCTTCTTCTTCTACTTCTTCTTCTTCTTCTTCTTCTTCCTCTTCTTCCTTCTTCTTCTTCTTCTCCTTTTTCTTCTTCTTCTTCTTCTTCTTCTTCTTCTTCTTCTTCTTCTTCTTCTTCTTCTTCTTCTTCTTCTTCTTCTTTTCTCTCTCTTTTCCATCTTCTTCTTCTTCTTCTTTCTTCTTCTTCTTTCATCTTCTTCTTCTTCTTCTTCTTCTTTTTCTCTTAACTTCACCTTCTTCGTCTTCTTTCTTTTTCTCCTCCTTGTTCTTTTTATTCTTAGTCTCCTCCCCATTCTTCACCTTTCCATTATTCTTTTCCTCTTCCTTCTTCTCATTTTCTTCTTCTTCTCCTTCTTCATCTTCATCATCTTGTTATTGTTCTCTCCTTCTTCTCCACAGTATCGTACTTCTTCTTTTCTTCTTCTTCTTCTTCTTTTTCCTCTCCTCCTCCGTTTTTTCTTACTCTTCTTCTTCTTCTTCCTTCTTCTTCTTCTTCTTCTTCTTCTTTCTTCTTCTTCTCCTCCTTCTATTTATTCTTCTCCCTCTCTTCTACTCGATGATCGCTCATTTTCCCCGAAATCCAAGTAAACATCTTATGAGCCGCTGTATGGATGATGGAAGCAAAAAATAATAACCACCTTCTCAACGCGAACGACAAACTTTTTTTATTTGCTGTCTTTTTTTAGTGACGTCTGTGTCTTCTTCTCCATTGTATAATTCGAAATCGTGATGATAGATAGGCCCAGGAGCTTTGCTAGCGCGCGTCCTGAGAGCAGTAGGCATCGGGATGATTTTTCATCCGACGCGGTTTCATCTTGAAAATTGCTGACGCTGCGCGTTTTTCTCGCGTTTCGCGTAAATCATTGCGGATTTTGCGACTGCTGAATTTATTCAGCGCTGGAAATCATTGCAACTTGAGCTTTATTCCTTTCTCTTTCTCTTCTTCTTCTTCTTTCTTCTTCTTCTTCTTCTTCTTCTTCTTCTTTCTCTTTTTCCAGCGCACGATTCAGTTTTCGTTATGAAATCCCTGGATCTGCATTATCAAATCCCTCTGCATACTTGGAAACTCTAATGAATTTCATCTCGGAAATCTTGTCTCATAGCCTCTTTACACGTTGGATTTTTGATACGCAGTGGTGATACAGTGTACACAATTGATACAGGGAGGAGGCTCGTTGAAACGAGATATTTAAATTGCTCATTACATGGATCACCGCTCATTCTCATTGCTCTATATTCTCATTGGGCTGAATCTATTTCTTAATGATTGAAATAGAAATGGAAATAGAAATAGAAATGAAATGAAAATATTGAGACGATTTAAACTCAGTTTAGGTATTTTTTAAGTAGAATTATAGGAAAATAATAATTAAACCCCAAGTTTTAGAGTGCTAATTCTCCCCCGATTTTCGGCATTGTCAAATCTCACTTAGCAACCCGTCGTTGCAAATTGATTTCTAGTGTCAATGAGCTTCCTTCCTGTACGATTGCGTATCAAGTAAGTTACTTTTGTATCAATACTGCGTATCAGAAATCCAACGAGTAAAGAGGGGGCTTCAGATGTGTAAACTTCTATCAAGTCTTGAATTTCAAGTCGGAACTGTTGTAAGGGCATTCAAAAACTAATGTTTTCACTGTTGTTGGTTCCATACTGACTTATTCAATTTAAAATCTATTTTACTACAAAAAACTACTCTATTCAAGAAATGTCTGTAGTAAATTTCTATTGAGAAGTTCAGTCTATTAAATATTGGAGAATTTATTATTAAACTATGTTCAGAGAGGTGAATATTGTTATTTAATGAATAACTTATAGACAAAACATTTCAAATTTAGAATACCCACATTTTCAAACTTATATTCAGGGAGTTGAGTGTGATTATTAAATGATAGGCTACCAAATTAAAATCCCCGTATTAAATACAATCCAAAACTTTCTTCCCCCTATTTTTGAAAAAATCTACAGAATAACAAACCTGTTCACAAGCTATATAAATAATTGTTTGCTTTGTTCAGTAGTATAGTTCTGTCCGAGCAAAGAAGATGGGAAAGATGACTCAGCTAGATCAATATTGGTTTGAAAGTTATGAATTTGGTCTCAAATTGTGAATCAGAATTATTCCTACAATTTGAGACCAAATTTATAACTTTTGAAACAATATTGACCGAGCTGGAGTAATTCTCATCTTGCCAGTATGTCTTCTTTGCTTGGACCTACTATTCTATTCTCTGCTTCGAACACAATCTAGATATCGTGCAACATGCCTCGCTTGGAGCTTGAATTGGTGAATAAATTTCGTGCAAAACTCGCCTCGATTGAGAAACAATATCAGCACAGACCGGTGTGCCTAAAATATCGTTCCAATTTTGTGTGCAAAGCGCTTACTGCACAAATATTGTCCTCTCTTTACACGTCATTTAGTTTGGCTTGTTTCGATTACACCCTTCTTCTCCTCTTTCACCTCCTATTCCTCCTCGTCTGCATCCGCATTCTCTATTTCCTTCTATTTCTCTTACTCCTTCATTCCTTCAAATCCATTTTCATCTGTCTTTTTCTCCTCTTTCCCCTTCCTTTACCTATTTTCCTCTCCTCTTTCCCCTTCCTTTACCTATTTTCCTCTCCTCTTTCTTCTTTCTCTCCTTTTACTAAATCTTTTCTTGGTAGCCATTGTAGTATATTTTCATTTTTTTCTTCATTTGAACTCTCTTACTTCTAAATATCTCCCAGCATTGTTATCAATGATTCCTCTTTCCTTCTCACATTTCCTTTCCTTGATTCATATCGCTAAACTTCCAAAACAATCAGGAAACCCCTAGTCCTGAGAAAAACTTATCAAAATTCAAAACTATATCTAAAAATAGATTAGAACTCCACACCATCCTGAACTTTTTCACTTTCTAGTCCACTCTCTTTCACTCTTCAACTCCTCATCTTTCTTCTATCTTCATTATTCTCTTCTCCTATTTCCACCAACTTTTTCTTCTCTTCCTCCTCTATTTTCTTTCTGCAACCCTTTTCCAACCCATTTTTCTTCATTCCATTCCTATTTTCCCGTCATTTCTCTTTCTCTAGTCTTTCCCTTCACTTTCTCTTTCTCTCTCCTCTTTTTTCAACTGATTCTATTTTTATCATCTCTTTTTCTTCTTCTCTTCTTCTTACTTATTCCATACTCTTCTTCTGATCTTTCTTCTCTCTCTCCCTCTCTCTCTCTCTCCATTTTCTTATTCATTCCATACTCTCCTTCTGATCTATCTCTTCTCTTCACTATTTCTTATTTATTCCATACTCTTTTTCTGATCTTTTCCTTCACTTTCCTTTTTCTTTTATATTCCATACTCTTTTTCTTCCCTTTCTCATTTACCCCAACTTCCCCAACCCAGCAACCGATTTTCCAAAAGCAAACTCAACAAAATTGAACTATATCAGTTCTACCTCCCCTCTATTCCCTCTCTCAGCCCTCCCTCCCTTAAACCCCATTCCCGAATAAACAGTTCGGACCGGAAATTAACGGCTCCGTTTCATCTGCACTTCCGGTTTTTCTCCACTTTCGCTTTTCCGCTTTTCTCAGTTTTCTCTCATGCGAAACTTAATTCTAGGCAAACCATCATATCTCGCTGCCATAGGTTTAGTCTGTCCAAGCAAAGAAGACATTCTGGCAAGATGGAAAAATAACTATAGCTCGTTCAATATCCGTTAAAAATTTTCAAATTTGGTCTCAAGTTGAAGAACAGAATATTTTCTACAATTTGAGATCAAATTAATAATTTTTGAAGCAATATTGACCAAGCTGGAGTTAGTTTCCTATCCTGCCAGAATGTCTTCTTTGCTTGGACAGACTGTATATTGACACTGCAGATTGAAAATATATTGGGCCAGACTGGAGTTGGTGATTTTCTTCTGTTGTTTATTTTGTAAACTGTTGAAGTTTTATGAAAATATAGCCTATGAAGTGAAATTGGAAGCCATCTACTGTTTAATTTTTTATCTGATTGAGTATTATCGAATATTAAGTAGATTTGGGAGCTTGAGTGGAATTAGAAGCTTAAGTGAAGTAGAGCTCACTTGAAGTTTTAGGGAACTCTACGGAAATTGGCTCCTTATTTTAAAGTAATATACTTCTTGTAAAGGCCAGTATTACACAATAATAGTTCTATAATCATAGTTGATCAAATGGAAAGAGATGAAAATACGAAATCATATTTTTGTCTCTTTCCATGTGATCAACTATGATCATAGAAATATTATCGTGTAATACCTGCCTAATCAACATCTGCATTAAACTGAGGTAAATGATCGATGCAATCATATGCTGAATTTCATGTATTCAAAGCTCTCAAAGTGGCTATTTGTTATCAGGGCTACTAAAGTAGGCTATAATAAATCAATAAATTAATAGTGGAATATTAAATATTATATGTGGAATAATAAATAGTAAATATAATAATAATAAATTATTTGAAAACTGAACTTTAAAACTTAGGGCGATTTAAAATAGTTGAAAAATAAATGAAAATCAAACACCCTTTTAAAAAACTTTAAAATTATTAAAACACAGACATGTTTCGGCACATTAGGCCATTATCAATGTGGATAAAATAATAAATTATTTATTTATTGATTCATCACATATTAGTAGCCTTAATGAAAAAGTGAACATTTATTATATAGTTGAAATTTTACACTTTCTCTAGCACATGGGTTTCCCATAGTTGAGTAGTTAATAGGTTAACTTAATAATTTAATTTCCCATAGGTTAATTTCGAAAAAAATTCTTTTAACAGCAACTAGATTTAAATTTAAAAAGTACTCATTATATTTGCTTGCTTTTTTGTTCATTTAGTTTATTTTTTTATGGGAATAAATTATTATTTAATGATTTTTATTTAGTTATGTGTGAATGGAGTTGTGATGGCTTGAGCAGCGCAGCTAGAGCCGGGCAGCTCGAGCAGCGCAGGCAGAGCGGGCGTCTCGAGCCACGAGTCTCCAGAATTAAAATATGTACTGTATATGAATACTTATTTCATATTGCGTATTATAATAATAATTCTTCCTCTACAACGCTTTCACAACTGAACACTTCAACATAGTATCACTCTATGAAATTGCCATAATTCTTCAAACCATTATAATAATTAAATGGCTACATGTGTTTCAAAAGCGCTTGCTGGTGATATCCTAAAATCCAGCAGTTGTAAATCATGGCCGCACTTCTACAACAGCCTATCCAAGCAAAAAAGACGTTCTGGCTAGATGGAAGAATGATTCCAGCTTAGTCAATATTGGTTAAAAATTATAAATTTTGCCTTAAATTGTAGAAAATATTGTGATCTACAATATGATACCAAATTTATGAATTTTGAAGGAATATTGACCGAGCTGGAGTCATTTTTTCATCTTGCCAGGATGTCTTCTCTGCTTGGACAAAATATACTACTAGCGAAGAAAAAGTGAAACATGAAAATCCCCCAAGAGACGGGAAGTAAGATGGAGATACAACTAATCACTCGCGAAACACGATAAATAAACGCGAGAGGAACGTGTGCAAGGGCTTTCCAAGAGTTTTCCAAGGGTTTTTCCGAGGAAAAATGTTTGTTGGAGTGAAATAGAACAAGAGTAGGGTTAGTTATGGGTGTCTCTTTTTCTAGCAATATGGTGGGATTACTGTGATGATATACGCAAAGCCTGAGGCATAAATATCTTTGGCGGTAAAAGGATGGGATGGAAAGGAGGAGGAGGAGGAAGAAGCATAGAAGAAGAAGAAGAAGAAGAAGAAGAAGAAGAAGAAGAAGAAGAAGAAGAAGAAGAAGAAGAAGAAGAAGAAGAAGAAGAAGAAGAAGAAGAAGAAGAAGAAGAAGGAAGAAGGAAGAAGAAGAAGAAGAAGAAGGAAGAGGAGGAGGTAGAGAAAAAGTAGTATGGTTTAGGTTTATGCACATATCCCAGGGGAAAGTCCCTAGTAAGTCCTATTGTAGATCTCGGTATCCTTGGACCCATATTATGACAGAGGTGTATACATCTTTCAACTCAAGTAAACAGAGAAGGAATAAAGAGATGGAGAAAGCAAAGAAGAATGACAGTAGGAGGTGGAATGGGAATCATGGAAACAAAAAAGGTGGGGAAAGATCGTGAATTTTAGTAGAAGAATGGAAAAAGACAAAGGACAAGAGAAAAAATGAAGAAGAGATAAAATTTTCGAAATTGAGGATGGCGAAAAAGGAAGTTAAATACAATTAATATAGATTTGAGCAATAGATCATTTGAAGCGGTTGTGTTTCGGAACTCAACAGGTAAGAGCCTAAACCACGAATGCAAGAAAGAGAAGAAAAAATAGAGCAAAGCATGAGAGGTATAGTCTGTCCAAGCAAAGAAGACCCTCTGGCAAGATAGGAGAATGACTCAAGCTCGCTCAATATTTCTTCAAAAATTATCAACTTGATCTCAAATTGTAGGAAACAATTTGGATCTCAAATTGTAGGAAGCAATTTGATCTACTTCTAAGACCAAATTTATAATTCATGAACAAATATTGACCAAGCTGGAGTCATTTTCCCATCATGCAGGAGAGTCTTCTTTGTTTGGACAGACTATATCTAGATGATAATAAAAACAGGGAAAGCGGAGAAGAAGAATTCTGGTGGGAGAGAAATTAATTAATGGATTAGTAGATTAGAGATATCAATTATTAGTACTAGTAGCTCAGGAGAGGAGAGTAAAAATTCAAAGTAACTTATAGAAAAATGATGATTGATTTGTAATTACTATTTGCAATACTTTTGTGAGTGATGGACGATCATAAAGATGAAACTATGATAAGAATATAAAAAAACATAAGGGGGAGAAGTAACGAATAACAAAAAATGTTCCAGAAGTATAAATAAATGAGCAGTAGGAATAGGAAGGTATAGGTAAAAAGAAAAAGAGGAAAAACATCACTTTCACCCTTCAACTCCAAATATTTCGGGTTCCTCTTCAATACAACTGTCATCTTTCCTCTTCCTTGCCTTATTCTACTTTTCTCTCTCATTTTCTTTCTATCTCACACTTTCTCACTCTCTCTCTTTCTTTAGTCCCCACACTCTTCGCTTTCCTTTGAATATACACACTACACCTTCTTTTCCCTCAAAAATGCATTCACCTGGCTCTGGGCAAATCGCGTCGTATTTCACATTTTCGCCATTTCTGTCCTCCATGCTATGGCTTCCCCCGAAATTTACGCACTCCTGCCTGCATGCATTTCTTATGAGTTTTGTCATTTTTCCTCTGAACCACTATGTGGGATATATCCAGAATCCATGCTTCATCCAGCTTACTACAGTATGTGACATCTATAGCAAAGTAGAACTTTGCTGTACAAGACTGTTGTATGGTGAGCGAAAGTTATGGGCCTGGTTATTGTAGCAATCAAAGTTATCATCTCTATATATAAAAGCGAAATGGCACTGACTGACTGACTGACTGATTCATTCGTTCATCGCCAGAACTAAAAATCCACTGAACCGAATGCGTTCAAATTTGGCAGGCATGTTCAGTTGGACGTTTAGACGCGCGATAAGAACGGGGTTTAGGAACTTTTCAAGGATACGCCAAATATTTAAGTTTTTCGGCGTTTTCTCAATTTTTTCGAGAACCAATCGGTAGAAAATGTTGATATTTGGTAAGTAGGTTCAGCTAAGGTCTAGAAATGTTGTGTTAAGATATTTTTTAATTCCGTTCCATATTACGCCAGTAATCAGATTTTTCAAAATTGTAGATGTATTGCGGGTTGTATACCTTCCGCCTTGATACGACTAATCCTTACAGTAAATTCAATGGTTCAGCGAGATTAGATAAACTAATTTGGAAGATATTGAATCAAGTTTCAAACTATGTCCGATATAGTTCCCAAGGTTACGCTCAATATTAGCGTTTTACTATTTTTCGGAATTTTCAGAGTATTTCTTGGATTTTTCGAGAATAAATTGGTAGAGAATGTCGAAATTTGGTGAACAGGTCCAGATTAGGTCTAGAAATGCTGTGTTCAATAAGTTTTGAATTCCTTCTGAATGGGTGGAGCCCCCTGGCTAGGCGGAGAAGGCGAGCGAAGCGAGCCTGCCGGCTTGTAGTAACAATAATTCTATTACAAAAAATATAATCGCACTTATTGTGGTGATTATTAATACGCATTTTCCATATGTGGTTTAACAATGATACTTTACGGTTTACGATATTCTACCAATAGAATAACAGGTAGATGATTCCATATCCTTTTTTACTAGAGCTGACGATTACCAATGTATGTGAATGAATAAAAGTTTGAAAAACAGTTCGCGTTTGAGTATTTTTCATTTGAAAATAGCATGTTTGGCTATCCTAGTTTCATACTTGAGAATGCCTTCTAGAAGATCGAATTTTGTTATGTTCTAGTGAAATATTGAATGAAATAAAATAAGGGTAACTTGCTATATAATAATAAATCAATAAGCAAACCACGTTGCGAATACTTTGTGTCAATGAGTTTCCTTCTTGCACAAAAGCGTATCAACTTTTGACATTTGTATCACAACTGCGTATCAGGAAGCCGCCCTGTAAAGAGCCCTGGCGGCTCGTACCCACGAAACAGGTGAAGCGCCCGTATCTTTTACTGTACAGCACTTCACCTGTTTCGTGGGCACCAGTCCCCAGTGGTAAAGAACCCTTGAAGAATATTCCGTCATCAGAGAAGATTTCTAAGCGTCATAAACGCCAGATGAGGGAGATTGTCAGATTTCTCTAAGACGAAACCATTGCAATGCTAAAAGGCAAGTCATCATGGTAAGTTATGTAGAATAAACAACCCCAGGGACTGACCAAAGATGTGCATTTCCACTTTTTCAGCAGGCAGGGATGGAGAAAAATTAAATCAGGGTGGCAGGCATATTCCACTGTTTCTCAGGATGTCCCCGGATACAGAGGGGACCAAGCTATTGTGTAGGAAAATATATTTTGGGGTGGGAATATATGGCGAATGAGAGGTGGAGAAGAAGGAGAGTCAGGATGAAGACAAACAATATAATAAAGATTCTGATGGAGAGTAAGAGAAAAATGAGAAAAAGGAACAGGAGGAGGAGTGGAAGAAAAAACGAAGGAGAAAAAAACTGGAAGAGGAAAAAGCAGAAGAGGAAGAAAGAGTAGGAGGAGGAGGAGGAGAAATAGAAGAAGAAGTACGAGACTAAGGAGAAGGAGGAGGTGAAATAGATAGAACAATAACAAGAAGATGAAGATACCTATGAAGAAGTAGAAGAAGAGGAAAATGAGAACAAGGAAGAGGAAAATAATAATGGAAAGGTGAAGAAGGAGGAGGGGATTAAGAATAAAATGAACAAGAAAAAGAAGGAGAAGAAGAAAACTAAGGAAAAGAGGAAGAGGAAGGGGAATAGGGAGAAAAAGAAGAAAAAGCAGAAGAGGAGAATGAGAATGGGAAGGTAAAGGAGGAGGAGGAGACTAAGAATAAAATGGACAAGAAAAATAAAAAGATGAAGGAAAAGAAGAAGAAGAGGAGAGAGAAAAGAATAAGAAGGAGAAGAAGAGGAGAAATAAGAAGGAGAAGAAGAAGAAGAAGAAGAAGAAGAAGAAGAAGAAGAAGAATAAGAAAGAAGAATAAGAAGAATAAGTAACACATTAACAACAACAATAAGAAAATGAAGAAAAAGTAGAAGAAAAATAATAAGAAGGGAAATAGAAGGAAGGAGAAGAAGAAGAAGAAGAAGAGAAGGAGAAGAAGAGGCAGAAGTGTGTAAGAGGGGTGCAACGAAACGAAGTGTCTTATGGTAAGCGAAGTGAAATGTGAGAACGAATCTGAGATGAATAATAACTTGAGAAAACAAACGCTGAAAAGGATTTGTTGTGGAGGGGGGGGGAGAAAAGGACTCGAGGACGTTTTCCATAGCTTTCCATCATTCCTTACACACATCCTTAAGGACCCGGCTCCTCTCCTTTTTCCATTGTTCTGTCCTAAAATATTCATAGTCGACACTAAATCCAGGGGGTTGTATAGGGGAGGAGTTGCGATTGTCCTTGGGTCCCCCGGAGGGATACTTTTCCAGCATTTACCAGATAAATAGCCCCTGAGACACTGGGATAAACATGTGCTCCCGAATAATATCCTCTGTACTTGGTGTAATGACTTGGGCGACTGTCCCGTTGACAGATTTGAATTATGAAGAAACCGAAGATTTATTCAACAATATTATAAATCCTTCAAGATATATTTGGTGTGCGAAACTTTCAGACACTTGGTGAGCAAAACTACAAGAAATGGCTACATTAATTCATTTGTGAAACTACAGTTCGATTTCCTTCCAATCTATATCTATAAAAGCTCATTCATTCAATCACTCACTCATCAGCAGAACTAAAAAAATAACAAACCAAATGCGTTCAAATTTGGCAGACATGTTCTGTTGGACCGCTAGACGCGTACTAAGAAAGGATTTTTAAAACTTCATAAGGATACGCCAAATATTTGAGTTTTTCTATAGTTTATCGGCGTTTTCTTAATTTTTTTTGAGAACCAATCGGTAGAAAATGTTGATATTTGGTGAGCAGGTTCAGATAAGGTCTAGAAATGTGTTGAAATATTATTGGAATCCGTTCACGATTACGCCAGTAATCATTTTTCCAAAATTATTGTAGATGTATTGCGGGTTGCATATCTTCCGCCTTGATACGACCAATCCTTACTGTAAATTCAATGGTTCAGCGAGACTATAGATAGACTAATTTGGAAGATATTGAATCAAGTTTCAAACTATGTACGATATACTTCCCAACGTTCCGCTCAATATTAGCGTTTTACTATTTATGGGAATTTTTGGAGTTTTTCTTAGATTTTTCGAGAACCAACTGGCAGAAAATGTTGAAATTTGGTAAACAGGTCTAGATTAGGTCTAGTATTGCTGTGTTCAATAAGTTTAGAATCCAAATGTATCGAATGAACCGTTTTTTGTTTCATTGAAATCAACATGTGATCTGAAATAGAGCCATCAATTTAAAAATATAAAAATGAAAGTAGTTTTTGATAATTAAAGTCAAAATCATATCTTTAAAATCCAATCTTATGACCGCAATGAGACCTGAAAAACTCAACTGAAACTATTCAGTTTAGAATGGTAATAAACATATTTATTGCAATTATGTTATGTTCATATTATTGAAGGAACATTTAAACTCAGCAATAGAATGCATTATACTCTACCTCAAATTGTTTGATCTCATTTTTGTTTCTTAATAATTAACTCTTTGAATTGAAGTCTGGTGAGATAGCTCCAATTAATTATTATTGATTATTCTTGAAGTAATTCTAATTATAACCTTCTGTTTAGGATGAATTATTATTATAAGCATATGGCTTATCAGTGCGGATTTCCGAAGAAGTTCCACAGCTGTCATAAACACAATAATTTAATATTAAAATGAATCATTTATCTAGTTGAAAACAGAATTACCAAATTGTTTGCCATGATGAGAAATTGTGATAGTTTCATAGATTGTAACTTTCATGGAGCAAGTAATGTTTCAAGCTTCTAACTTACAAAGTTTCAAGCCTCTCAAGTGAAAACTTGACAGTATGACTCATTTGAATGGGCAATTGAGGAAGGTGTGGATATCGTACACCTCATTGGCTGGGGGTAATCGAGGAGCCCTTCGAAAGAGACAGAGAGTGGCCTAAATGGTTTCCGATATTCACCCTTTAGAGTGCCACACACCATTAGAGTTTGCCAGAAAACTTATCAGCATATTTGCAAGCTAATCGAAGGAGGGGGCAGAGTTTAAGAAGTAGAAGAAGAAGAAGAGAGTAGCAAAAAGAAGAAGAAGAAGAAGAGGGCGGAGGAGGAGAAGAAGAATAAGAAGAGGGAGAAAAAGAGGAAGAAGGAGAGGGAGAAGAAGAAGACAAAGAAGGGGAAAATAAGAAAAATAAGGGGAAGAAGAAGAAGGAGAAGAAAGAGAAGAAGAAGAAGAAGAAGAAGAAGGAGAAAAATCAAAAAAAGAGAAAAGTGGTGAAGAGAAGGAGAACAATAGGTTGGAGAAGCAGAAGATGGTGAAGTACAAGAATAAGAAGAAAGAGGAGGAAATGATATGGAAGGAGACGTTGTGGAAGAAGAAGAAGAAGAAGAAGAAGAAGAAGAAGAAGAAGAAAGAAGAAGAAGAAGAATACAAAGAAGAAGGAGAAGAAGATGAAGAAGAAGAAGAAGAAGGATACAAAGAAGAAGAAGAGAAATAAGAGGAAGACGGTGCAGAATAGAAAAAAATAGAAGAGGATGACGGTGAAAAAACGGATACAGAAGAGGGAAAACGGTGTGGAATAAGGTGAAGGTGGAAAAGAAGGAGAAAGTCAGTGGAAAATAAAAAAAACCATAAGGGAAAGAATGGGTAGACAATGGAAAAGACAAAGATTCAAAAAGAAAAGGAAGGAGGTGGAAGAGAAATATATTAGGAAAACAGTGAAAAAAGTTGATAAATAAGAGGAAGACATTGGAAAAGAAGAAAAAGAGGGAGACAATGGAGTAGAAAAAGAAGAGAAAGACGGCGGAAAAGAGAAGAAGATGAAGAAGAAATAGGAGGAGAAGAAGAAAATATAAAGGTGAGAAAGGTCGATCAAGTGTAAAGTTAGAGGCACAGGTGTTCAGTTGGTTAGTGGGGAGGGGTAGAAGGCGTCAGGACGCCATCTGACGTCACACGTCGTTTCTTGTTCAACAAAGTCCTTGTTGCAAGCATCATCAAGCACAAAGTCCTCTTTCTAAGCCCCCCACCACAAACTTAGTCACCGATAGAATATTAAGTGCCAACCCTCAATGAGCTGACAAACTTTGCCGCCTATCATCATATTTCATGTCTGAAAAATGGTTTGCAAGGCTTCAATTCTCGAAAGGTTTCATTATAGGGTGATATCAATTGAGCTTAAGTTTTCAATCCATTGTTTGATATTGATATTTTGATGGATAGGACACTGGCGGCTCGTGCCCACGAAACAGGTGTAGTGCTGTACAGTAAATGATATGGGCACTACCAGGGCCGTCGCGTGGATTGTAGCGCCCCGAGGCAAGAACAACCGCGGCGCCCCCCAAACTATCCCTTCGTTTAAATGTCCACCACCGGGGGCTACAGTCCACATACCGGTACTATGTTCATGTCCGAATGTAAGCAGTGGCGGATTTCGGGGGGGGGGATTTGGGGGAAAAGAGGATTATGTGGGGAACCTTCCGGGGGTCTGGGGAAAAATTTGAAAAGTGTAACTGAAAACTCGTGTTTTTAGACAATCTAGAGTTTAAAGCCTTATCATTTTTTGTAATTTAAATCTATTGTTTTCAATTGGATTTATTCATTAAATATACAGAATGTTCCAGGAGAAATGAGCAATACTTCTCAGGCAGATTCCTTGCTCCAATTAGAGAAAAAAGTTCCATGGAACTCACCCCCAAGAATTAAATATAAATTTTTCTAATTTTTTAGAGGCTTTATTTGGGTTCTACGATTACTAAATCCTGTGTAAAATTAGCTGCGGAATTCATACGCTGTGTTTGTAACTTCAACGGTTATTGAAATAATTGGGAAATATGCTAAAAAGACACAATATTTCAACAATTAAGGGTAGAACTGGATATGAAATCATACATTTTTAATTTTAATGGATGGATGTGGTTTCCTCGAATAAAAAACTTTTTTAAATAATTAATCACAGAACGAGACTTCAGAAATTGTACAAAGCAATTCAACACCTATAGGAGAGACAGGATGTTAATGCGACGATTACGTACTCATAATTTTTTTATTTATTTTACATTCACTATTACAAGTTGTTGAAATCTAAAAATGGGGGAAAAATTTAACAATGCCGAGGCGCCCCCCAGGCCGCGGCGCCCAAGGCGATCGCCTCGGTGGCCTCGCCCACGCGACGGCCCTGGGCACTTCACCTGTTTCGTGGTTACCGTGCGAGCCGCCAGAGGGATAGGATAGTTTGCTACTGATATTTTCTGTATGGATGGTTGTAAAGAAAATAGGATGATAGTAACTTATTTTGATACATATTAAAACTTACTGGATGAATTACATTAGTGATGGTGGATTTTTCACACTTACCGGTAGACGAGTATAGTCCGACCAACCAAAGAAGAACCTCTGGCAAGATGGAAAAAGGACTCCATCTTGGTCAATATTTGTTGAATAATAATAAATGTGGTCTTAATAGTAGATCAAATCGTTCCATACAATTTGAGATCAAATTGATAATTTTAAAATCAATATTGACCAAGCTGGAGTCATTTTCCCATCATGCAAGAGGCTCTTCTTTGCTTGGTCAGACTATAGAAAAGGTATGTTTCCATTATTATAAGTCGCGAGCACATGTCGGGCAAAAGATGCAATAGAAACACTTGTATAGAGCAATGCAATTTAAAAGTCAACTGACCAGTAAAAATAAGATAAGATAATATAGTGTTGCTCTATTCAACTAAGTAATTCTATTGCATTATTGTGTCCCTTCTTCTGTAGTACTGTAAATCAACCTTTAGAAGAAAAATTAAAAAAAAAATTCGTTCCGGCAGCTGGCGGTCGGAAAGAGTGCATTTCAAATGCAATTCTATGATGGCTCAAAACATATGACTTATAATGAGCTATTCAGGGTATGAAATTCAAAGGTGCCGTTTTCGAAAAACCCATGAAAAACACAATTTTCGACATATTATTCGCCATTTTCTCCGCCATTTTTGATTGGATTTTTTTCGTTGATGGCTCAAATTGTAGTGCATAATAAGGGTATTATACACACCAATTTTCAAAACGATCAAGTCATTGGTCGATTTGTAGTGATTTTTCAAAATTTTCATCCTTCAATTTCACCCCCTTCCCTTGGACCAATTTGGCTGGTTAACGAACTTGACCGAGATATTAACACTAATGATTTTTGTGCAAAATTTGCTCGCTCTCCGACAAGCCCTTCGGGAGTTATCGTGTTAACAAGAATCAGCACATATATATATATATATATATGTTTACTTTTAAATTTTCGCGGATGGATGAATATTTTAACGGGTTTACCGGGTACATCCGATCTGTGAACTCACTTACTTGGGTAAGTTGACGTTTCGTCGCCATCTCAGACGACATCCTCGTCTGTTCCGAGGTAAACCCATATATAGAGAGATATATGAATTTCAACGGACATCAGATTCGTGTTCCGAGGGCTCGGAAACGTGTAAAAAATATATCGCATCATATATTTGCGATTATCCGGTCAAGACCAATAGTGCATTTTTTTAAATAAAATGCACTAAAAATGCATAAGTCAAATCATAGCAAACAGTAGTTTCAACAGTCAATCAGAAGCAACCAACTGAAACACAACATACAATATAGCAATTTGTAGAACTGTTACATCGAACTGAAATTTCTGTTTATTTTTATTTTAACGAACTGACAACATTTTTCTTATCTGTATTTTCTGATATAGCTGTTTTTCTGACAACGTTATAATTTGCAAGTGATATAGGAACACCTTCATAAGTTATTCCATAACTGTTTTCCTAAAAAAACATAGAAAACTTCAGTAAGCAATCAAGTTTAAACTATAAATAACTAATAACAGCAATTCAATATTATACTATCTACTTTTTATGTACGTTTTTTCCATTTTTCGAGTGTCAAGAGAATATTTCTATCTTGGACTAAGCAGGATAAATACTCAATCCACGGTTCTATCAAAAATAGGTATATTTTTGATGACATTAGATCTCTAATCCATATTTAGGACTTATTTAGAGTAGTCCATGTTTATGGACTACCTCCTAATTTGTCCGATTTTTAAACAGTGCAGCTTACTCATCAAACACTCTGTGGATGAGGAGGTAACAAGAGCTCACTCATCAACAATGCACCTTATCTTGACAATAAATATTTACTCTCTTCGATGCTGCGAAACCCCGAAACAAACATTATTTGTGATCGTGTTCTCCCCCTCTTGGAGAGCATCTGTTGTCATTGCTCAAATAATGAAGCAGAAACGTAAGGAGACGAGGAAGAAGAAGAAGAAGAAGAAGAAGAGAATAAGATGGAAAAAGCCGTTCAAAGAAGAATACAATGAGGTGAGAGGAAGAGAGAGAAGTCAGGAGAAAGGTGAGGAGAGGAAGTCAAAGGAAAGATAATAAAAATTGGAAGCATGAGAAGAAGAATAAGAAGAAGAAGAAGAAGAAGAAGAAGAAGAAGAAGAAGAAGAAGGAAGAAGAAGAAGAAGAAAGAAGAAGAAGAAAGAAAGTCATAAAGAATGAGATGAAGTGTAAAGAGAAGAAAATGTGAAGGTAAGAATAAAAGGAAAGAAAGTAATTATTGATACGTTGCAAGATACAAGGTAAAAGTTGAACGTATAAACGTATAAAAAATAATAATATGAAAAATTAGGATTAAGAATATGAAGCAGGAGGATTGATAGATTAGAAAAGCAGGTAGAGAGATTGGAAAAGAGAATGTAGGAAAGGGAGAAGAGAAGGAAGATAAGGGGTTAGTGAAAGAATAAGAATAAGATAGAACAAATGTGAGAGAAATCAAGTAGAATAAAGTAAAATGGATGAGATGAGAAAAGAGATCAAATACTGGAAGATAATGACGAGAGGACACAAATACTGGAATCAAGAATAAAGAGAAAGGAGAATAGAAACTAATAAACAGGAAAGAAATATAAATGGGAACACATTACAAAGATAGGTGTAGAAAGGATTAGAAATATAATACATACTGTAGATTGAACTTTAGGCTGAGCGAAAGACCAAAGAGAGAAGAAGAAAAAGGATGAGAAGTAGGAGGTTGGTAACGAGAAGTAGAAGGAAGAAAAATTAGAAGAAGGACAAGGAGAAGAAGAAGAAGTAGTAGAAAAAGGAAAAGAGGAAGAATGTGAAGAAGAGGTGAAAGAAGGATGGTGACGAGAAATAGAAGAAGAAGAAGTAGAAGATGAATGAGAGGAAGAAGAAGGAGAAGAAGAAGAAGAAGAAGAAGAAGAAGAAGAAGAAGAAGAAGAAGAAGAAGAAGAAGAAGAAGACAGTAGCCGTCATGTTTGCCCACATTCGGTAAACCCCGTCCGTCTTGAAGCCAAACCACCTAATGTTTACCTAACTTTGTGGAAACGTCAAGACAAACAACAGAAATCTATTCGAGTGGTTGCATTTCCTCCCTTGGTTTGTGGTCTGACTGGCTTCTATTGTTGTGATTTCAAATTGACTCCTGCTTCTGTGTACTCGTAGGTTGTCTTGGACAGGTGCTTTCAATGGACGAATGAGCTAGATCTCAAATTTCAACGCTATTTGTATTATACATTATTTTATTAACAGTAACTTATGTAATGATTTTTTTCTGTAATTTTTAGTGTGTTAATAATGTACTCTTTATATTTGTATTCTTATTGATGTATTGTATAAAAAGAATGTAAATGAATGTAAGACAGCAATGTAAATAAATAAATAAATGGTATAGTCAGGTCGAGCAATTTTTTTTGCTAATTTACTGTATTTCCATAATTATTGTGAAATCACAAAAGTTTAAATTGTGAAATTCCATTGAACAATCTCATTTCACGTTGGTTGAATTACCTTTAAAGCGACTACCGTTGAAATTTAAGATCTTGCTCATTCCATTCTAAATATTCTGGTCGAGCAAAGAAGACATTCTGGCAAGATGGGGAAATTTATTCCAGTCCAGCTCTGTCAATAAAAAAATTTAGGTTTTTTTAAAATATGGTTTAAAAAAGAAATATTTGGTATCATATTGTAGGAAACATTCTGTTTGAACAAACTAGAACTATTTTTCCCATCTTGCCAGAATGTCTTCTTTGCTTAACTGGATCATTTTGAATGGAATATGCAAGATCTAAAATTTCAACGGTAAGTTAGTTGCACGAAAGCTAATTCAACCAACGTGAAGTGAGATTGTTCAATGAAATTTTACAATTTAAACGATTTTACTAAGGGGAAATACAGTGAATTAAATAAAACTGCCATTGTATTGCATTTCAGTGAACCAACGAAATGACAACAAATTGAAAATTATAAAAAGTCTTCACGGAAAAAATATTAGGAATCATCATGAATGTTTCACATTACTTAAAATATTCATGTTTTGATAAAAAATCAGCAACTAAATCACGAGCAAGTTCAAGATTGCAGCCATTTTCACTGCCCTCCCCAATTCTCTTGACTAATACATTCGAAATAGTTTCAAATTCAACAAGCAGATGGCAGTAGCAATAGGGTAACTTGCTTTGAATTCCATTGGACACGCCTTCATGCCCCACCCGCTCTTTTCTGATTGGTTGACTGTGTTTCGTGAGTTCTGCCTTAGATAATGGCTTCTAGTGAGAAAATGGTGGATGCATCGGTTCGGAAAGTTTCCAAATTCGACCACAAGATGGCAGCAGTTGTCGGGTGATGTTTCACTAATTTGACTTGGACACGCCTTCATGCCCCACCCGCTCTTTTCTGATTGGTCGACAGTGTTTTGTGAGTTCTGTCCGAGAAAGTGGCTGCTAGCGAGAAAATGGTGGATGCATCGGTTCGGAAAGTTTCCAAATTCGACTACAAGATCGCAGCAGTTGTCGGGTGATGTTTCAGTTTTGATTTGGACACGCCTTCATGCCCCACCTGCTCTTTTCTGATTGGTTGACAGTGTTTCGTGAGTTCTGCCTTGGAGAATGGCTGGCATGGCTGCTAGCTTGAAAATGGTGGATGGTATATCGGTCTCCCAACAGAAGCTATTTATGCTAATACTTTACAATTTATTTATTAATTCAAGTTAGTACCTGAAAGATTTATTTATTCATAGAATTCAGATTCGGTTTTCGTTTTATCATGTAACTTGGGCCAGAACTATAGGTTTTGATAATTTTTTGCTGTAAGAAATGAGATGAAAATATGATTTCGCATTTTCATTTTTTACTCAATTATTATCTCTTATCTCAAGTCATACGATGATATAGAACTCGAAATATTAATTTATGATCTAATACCAGAAAGTATGAAAGAAAATAAGCAAAAATAGGAATTCAATAAGAACACAACGTTCACTAATGAACGCACTGTTATTTTTCAATCTTTGTAACTTCGAGTTTTTCTGGCTTTCAAAATCAAATCAAAATCTCGTTTAATTCACAGTCAATATACGGTACATGAAAGAAATATTTCATCAACTAATAATACAATCTCATAGATAATTAAAGTACTAGACTCAATTTTACTAATGATTGCAATATTATAAATATACAGTACTAGATTAAATTTTTATTTACAATTCTGTACTACATGGGCACTATGGCCTGTGCGTAGTCTCGAAAAAAATCAGATAAACAATTAACACTGCTGTTAAAAGTTGTGGAATGAGTACAGGATACAGAGCAAAAGAAGAAAATGAAAGCTGAGATAAGAAGAAACAGCTAACGGTAACTGAGGTGCAAAATTAAAGAAATCGAGGTGTTGTAAGTCTGTCCAATCAAAGAAGACATTCTTAAAAGATGGAAAAATGACTCCAACTCGGTCAATATTGACTTCAAAATCGTAAATTTGATCTCAAATTGTGGGAAACATTCTGGTCGACAATTTGAGACCAAACTTATTATTTAGAACTGATATTGACCAAGCTGAAGTTATTTTCCCATCTTGCCAGAATATCTTCTTTGCTCGTACGACCAAGAGTGTCATGATGTGTAGGTTGGTGCTATACCGTAACACTGTGTGGGACAATTTATTGCAATAAAATTTACGCAAGCTACAACAGACTTGTCGTGCGTTCAGGCGACAAGACAAACATGTTTCGTTAGAAAGAAAACGTGTTTCATCACTCAGGGCACTTGTACTGAAAAATGTCGTCTCACACAGCCACCAAAGTGGAGGGCTCAAAAATGAGCTTAGTGATCCCCTGAAGAGTGGGATAAAAAGGGGTGTACTTGGGGGGTGGTTCAAAAGAGGGGGTGAAAAGAAGTGAGAAGGAAAGGGGTAAAACGGGGTAAACTTGACTTACTGGCCAGAGACATTTGTCCTAATTGGTCGCTATGTCACGCTGATGTCTCCAGTTATTGTCCCCCGAGGAACAGCGACAAAGTTGCCAACGCAAAGTCCCTGGAAGTATTGTTGACAGACACGCTAAGCCCACGGCGATAAGTCCCTCACGTGAGCGGACTTCACTTCAGTGACCCAGCTGGGACTTGGAAGTAGGATTTATTTATGTTGGTTAAGTGGTTAGTTTTCAACAGACCGCTTTGGAGAATAATGGGTTGAAATGTTCGAGTAATAAGTAGTTGTTATTCTAGTTTCAAGTTTTTCATAGTTTCATTTATTTACTTTTTCAAGTATTGCATTATAGTTATTACTCATTATTAGTTCAACTAAAGTATAGTCTAGTTGAGAAAAGAAGACATTCCGGCAAGATGAGAATATGACTCCAGCTAAGTCAATACTCTTTCAGAAACTATAAATTTGGACTCAAATTCAGAGCGGAATGTTTTCTACAATTTGAGACCAAATTTAGGTATAATTTTTAAACCAATAATGACTAAGCTGGTGACATTTTCCCATCTTGCCAGAGTTTCTTCTTTGCTCGACCAGAGTGTAACAGAAAAAAATTTAGTGAGATTTTGAACAGCTTAAAATTATAAATATTTGAGTAGTTGTGAAGGTGATATTGTGGTAGTTATCCATTTTAAATGAAAAGACAAGACGTTGTCAAACCACTGATTATTTTTAAAAATCGAGATACCGTTTTTGGTTGTTACACCATTATTAATCTCTGGTAAACCAGAGTAGTTTACCAGGGATTGATAACGGTGTAACAACTGAAACCGGTATCTTGATTTTTTAATAAATCAGTGGTTTGACAACGTCTTGTCTTTTCATTTAATCATAAATCTTTCATCTTCACCTATAAAATCTCTCAAAACGAGATCCAATGTATCAATCAAAAACATTACAATTATTCTCCGTGAACGTTATTAAAATTAAAAACTTACATCAAGAAAGTAAATGTTTGAAACAAGTAACAAGATCATGCTGTGAAATAAAAATTTAACATTCATAACAACATTTAAAATTGAATAATGAACTTAAAAACTTAGGGCTGTTTAAAATAATTGAAAAATAAATAAAAATCAAACACCCTTTTTTGAAAACTTTTAAAATTATAAAAACACATTATTGTTTATACCACTTATTGTTATACCACTAACACAATTATGTGTTTTTATAATTTTAAAAGTTTTCAAAAAAGGGTGTTTGATTTTTATTTATTTTTCAACATTTAACATTGTACATTCAATGTGAAATAGTGGTCAACATCAGTTTTTAAATTGAGAATTGTGGAAGATAAAGAAGGGGTTGTGGAAGAAAAGGGGAAAGACGGAGATACATGAATGAAGTACAAAAAGAATAGAGAACATATTGAGGATAATCAAAGAGTAAACTATACCATTTTCATTATCGCTGACGCCAAAAAGTTAGTAGGTTTTGTCTGCTCCTTCTGCGCTCCAACAGCTGATGTCAGATTTTTCATTTAGCTAAGGCCGGTATTACACGATAATAGTTCTATGATCATATCTGATCATATGGAAGGAGATAAAAATAGGATTTCGTATTTTCATCTCTCTCCATATGATCAGATACCTGTATGATCATAGAATTATTATCGTGTAATACCTATCGTGTAAGCCTGGATAATGTTTTCGAAATCAGAAGAGACAATAGATGCTTTAAATCAGCTGTGAGCAGGTTATACACCTGCTATGAGTACTAGAGACCACTGGCGGCTCGTGCCCACAAAACAGGTGAAGTGCTCTACAGTAAAAGATACGGGCACTTCACCTGTTTCGTGGGTACGAGCCGCCAGTGCTAGAGACAGATGAAAGCGCCTAGCTTTTTGGAATCAGCTTTTACACAAACTCTACAAGAGAATACAAGGAAGATAAATAAGAACCAAAGAAGGATGATACAAAAAGAAAGCAAGAGTAATGATGACTTTGATGGAAGAACAACGGAAAAGAAGAAAGAAAAATGTTGTAAAAGAACTGTGTTGTAGGGGTAGAACATTAGTACTAATGACACCATCTATTAAGTGTTGAGGGTAAACATTTATCGCACCGCATTATTTAATGTGGTCTGCCTCTAATGGATGACCATTAAAGTGGTAGTGACCACCAGAATCCACATGTCAGGTTTACCAGTGTCAAGCTATCATTTTTATTTTAGTATCTGCTCTGTACAGTCTATTAAAATCCTATAAATTCAGTCATTTCACTCAAATTATGTTTATTTAGCCACTATACACAGTTTGGTGAACATTTTTCTATGATATATTGAATAAAAATACATTGATCTATTGACTAACCAGTCATAGTCTGTCCAAGCAAAGGAGATCCACTGGCAAGATGGGAAAATGACTCAAGCTCGGTCAATATTGCTTCAAAAATTGTAAGTTTGTCTCAAATTGTGGATAATATTCTTCTCTACAATTTTAGACTAAAATTATAGTGTTTGAAGCAATATTGATTGGGTTGAAGTCATTTTTCCATCTTGTCAGAATGTCTTCTTCGCTCGACCAGACTATATCAATGGTACAGGATGTTGAATATACATGAATGGAGCTGTCCCAGTTTTTCACAGATTTATCAGAATATTCACTTAGCTGGATATTGGAAATATTATTATTCTTGTTATTGGAATTATAAAGTTTTCAAGTGATTTTCGGCTTTCTAACAACATTACTAAATTCAAAATTGTTTTTACTTTTGAATTATTCTTGTGAGTATTGCCGGACCAGAAATTTGAAGTGCGTGACATATACATAACCTTTTGGACATCATTACCAATTGAAATTGAAAGAGAAATAGTACAGGCTAAGCCTAGTTTTTCTCTTTCAGATTATGATATCTATCATTATAGATCATTGTAATAGTTTATTAATGAATAAATGATTGATTGATATAGCATCTGAAACATAAACCTTGATATTTTTTAAATATTAGTCAAATTTTAAGGTTTGGTTCCAATTAAGTATCAGTTTCAGTTCACTCTAATTTAATTCAATTTTCGTTTATAATCTCTTATCATTATTATTTTTTTTAATAGCTTGCATCAAACACTCAAATTCAATTACAATGGTCTGATCAATTTCATCAATTAAGATTTACATTTTTTAATTCCTCATTCAATGTGTCGACTATCAATTCTTTTCCATAAGAAACTAATCATTGACTTTAAAAAATCACATCTACTATAAAAAGTGCGTTTTAAGATCACCTCATCCACTGGCGGCTAGTGCCCACGAAACAGGTGAAGTGCTGTACAGTAAAAGATACGGGCACTTCACCTTTTTCGAGGGTACCTGCCGCTAGTGCCTCGTTCCTTCATTTCTCCTTATCATTGATTGTCCAGTTTCAAGGAGTATTCAATTCTTCTCTTTCTTTTCTTATCTTTTATTGGTTTCTACTATCGTATGATTGCAGTTTTGACGTCTAGTCAAATCGGATTGGACTTCACTATTGACTCCTTCGCCTCATTCTCAATCGTTTTCCCAAAACCAATTATTGTCCTACTTCTTATCAGTCTAAAGACAAAACAGACTGACAAATTGAATTTCTCAGAGACTTCATTTGTTTGAAGCTAATAAACACCAGTCACATTTTAGCTGTTAATGATTATCATCATCATCATCACTCCAAACCAACAAATAGAATTCTCTCCTGAGCCGACAATATTAATTTATTCATTAGGTTTTCCCTGAATTTATCGAGTAGTTACCGAGCTTCGCCACCAGGGGGCGCAAGGGTCACGCTGCTCAGTTTTGTATAATTAAAAAGCGCGCGAACGGACCTTCCACTGCCTTCTAGATAATATAGTAACGGCGGGCAGACTCCTTCCAAGGGCAAAAACAGCTCCCTTGAGCCTCATCGCCCTAAGGCGTTTAATTAACACCCCCTCCCCCACCCTGGGAGTCCCTTCGGTCTTGCCACAAACCCCCTCCCTCGTGGGTCTCCCAGGAACTGGCCCCTACTAATTGTTATCAACTGGGCCCCGACCTTATTTGAATAGGACTTGCTTGAAGGTGAATGCTGCTGTGCTCAATTTACATCTTACTCAAACTCACACGTGTACTGCTTTTAGTCAGATGGAAGTTGTACTGTGTTTAGTAGGGAGTGAATTTGAGATGTCGATTACTTCTTGAAGGAAAAGGTTTCATGTTTTACATCCATTCACCATCTTCGTTTCAATTGAGTTTAGCAATATTCAGTTGAAACTTGGTTTTCAGTTTAACTTTAAGCATTATGCAGCAAGTAACCAAGGAAGTATACTTCTTAGATATCCAGTACCTACCAAAGTTGAAACTGCAATAATAACTTGCAGTTCATTTGTTGAGTAGTTGTGAAGGTGATATTGTGGTAGTTATCCATATTAAATGAAAAGACAAGACTTTGTCAAACCACTGATTTATTAAAACCGGTATCTCGATTTTTTAATAAACCAGTGGTTTTGACAACGTCTTATCTTTTCATTTAATTGCAGTTCATTCTCCAATGATATAAATACTGATTCTGTGAACGTATTTGTGCTTTCAATATCATAACTTGGATATTTAGATGCATATAAAAGGCAATAATTTCTCGTTTTATGGCAATTATGAGGGTTGGTTCCTTTCTGCATTACAACATATCCTTCTTTTATCATTTTGCAGTTCCAACATCTCTGATTAATAGGAAGAATTTTATTCTTATGATTTTTTGCCAAAACAGTTACCTAAGGGTTGGTTACAATCTTCACAACATAGATATGAGTTTCATCATCTCAAATATTGAAAATTCCAATTTTTCATTTTTGTTGATTAGTTTCTTCCTGCGTAATTACGACCTGATAACCGTGAATCTATAGTACAATCTGTCCAAGCAAAGAAGACCCTCTGGCAAGATGAGAAAATGACTTCAGCATGGTCAATATTTGTTCAAGAATATAAGTGGTCTTAATAGTAGATTACATCGTTCCCTACAATTTGTTATCAAATTGATAATTTTTGAACCAATATTGACCGAGCTGAAGTCATTTTCCCAGCTTGCCAGAGCGTCTTCTTTGCTTGGACAGATTATACAAACTACAGAGAAACTGTTCACTACAGATTCATCGTACTATACTCTCTCTTAAATACTATAAAAACAGAATAAACTAAATAATCTAAAACTAAATCCAATTGAACCCAGTTAAAAAGGAGTTACGGAGATGAGAGTACATAAGGACATGGTAATTGGAATATTCACTACTTATACTATGTAAGAAGATTAATACAATATCTTTCTATCTAAATAGGAAAATATCACATAAACATATTGAACTACAATTCTCTTATTTTGATTTGATATCACACACATTACTGATCAAGAGCTTTCAAATTAAAGCTGCACAACTGTCAAATAAACCAAACCAAATACAGTTTTCACGCAATTATGCTGCCAATTACATGTAATTGTAATGTAATTGTAATGTAATTGTAATGTAATTGTAATGTAATTGTAATGTAATTGTAATGTAATTGTAATGTAATTGTAATGTAATTGTAATGTAATTGTAATGTAATTGTAATGTAATTGTAATGTAATTGTAATGTAATTGTAATTTAATTGTAATGTAATTATTATTATTTGTTTATTATTTGTTGTTACAATTGCGACTTATATCAAGTATTTTAAGCAAAGGTGATAAGTGGATGATGATGTTTAGGCTACATAGTGAATGAATGATGATGGATGATGAATGTTTACATTACAATTTTAACTTTGAAAAACACTTTTCACTTTGAAAAATCCTGAATTTTGATTGAGTTCACTGTTAACAATGAAGATCTGATCAGAAACACCAAATAAAAATGTTCTCATTATAAGTAATGTAATGTTATGTAATTGTAATGTAATTGTAAATGTAATTCCATTGGAATGGAACAATACATTAAGTGAGCTGCTCATGTTCAAGCCTCCTTATTGTAGTTTTGGCAAGCCAGTGGGAAGAGGGGGAAGAAGGAGAAAATTTGTGGGGGAAAACCCAACAGCACAGCTGTAACTGACATTCGAGGAAACCCCATTCCACCCCCGTTAACTCCTAACCGCGGTTAAACGCCGCAAATTATTCTCAACTTTGTTTTTGACGCTTGTTTGTTGCCTGATCAAAATTCCGTTGGTAGCGTGCGACATGTAGCCGAATAATTGAGGGTGCATTTTTAGGGGTGTAATTTTTGGATTTGGGAAAAAGTTGGAGCAGGGCTGTAGTGGGCATTGACAATGGGAATTGGAGGCATTTTTCAAGATCAAATGTTTGTTGGTTTTCTGAGGGTGATGTCCACATGAGCTCTTATTCTTGTGTATGGGTAATGAGAGGGAGATGATGACGTTTCCAAAGAAGTACATCCAGTAAATGAATTGAACGATCAACTTCATTGTGAGGTACCCACAGCATAAGGTTAGTAAATATGCCTCCAAATAACTTTTTCGAAGTTTACACTGGTTCATAAAAGATTACATAATTTAGGTAAGTAAAAACAAAGGTTGTCAGATCCACAAAGTTTATTTAAAATACCATACTTAGGTTTCAATGCTCAGGGCATCATCATCAGTGATGATCATTGATGATGCCTTGAGCATTGAAACTTAAGTTATGGTAATAATAATAATAATAATATTCGTGTGACCTGGCTGGCTCAGGTCTGGTGTCAGAGTTTTCAGGTCGCTCCTGATCAATTTCAGGGCCTCTGACATGACTTAACGACTGTTTTTAGGCAGCCGGGACCGACGGCTTAACGTGTCCATCCGAAACACGGGAGAGTGGCCTGAGAAAGTTATGGTATTTAAATTAAACTTTGTGGATCTGACAACCTTTGTTTTCACTTACCTAAATTATGGATAAGTTCCACAACATTTTTAAAAAAAGTGTAAAAGATAACATACCCTGTAATAAAATTTATTCAATCACCTTTACTTTTAATTTTAACTTTTCGAAAGGGATCATTCATATCTTCCGAATAACCATTCCTTGCTGTGGAAAACCTTCGGCAGTAACAGAAATTTGGGTTTAACCTGAAAAATTTTAAATGAAATGAAATTGTTTTATTGGCAGAAAAAAATATAACAATCTTGGAATACAAAATAAAATTAATAATTAAAAATACTGTACATTTTAATCAAAATTGTGTTAGAAATACTGATGGCTGTTCTTTCTCCCATCTTCGTATTCCCTCCCTTAAATAATTGTTCCACAAACTTCAATCACAAATTATAATTGAGAAAAAACTTGTAATTGTGAAGTTAAACAGGAGCACATTCCTTTCAACTCATAACAACAGTCTCAAGTTTCAGGTTCTCATCCTGGTTAATTTCAGATCCGACAAAGTTGATAATGATATCACAGAATTGATAAAGCATGAGCTTCTTTCCATTTTGCATTGAATTTCCTAATGCAATTCCAGCTCAAAGCGTAGTTGCAGCTACGTTATTGTTAGTACTTTGAGATGACTTTCTCATTTAAAGATAAAACAGTTGAGAGGAGGCTTATTAGTTTGGATTCTTGTTGCTACTCTTCATAATTTCTTCTTCTTCTTCTTCTTCTTCTTCTTCTTCTTCTTCTTCTTCTTCTTCTTCTTCTTCTTCTTCTTCTTCTTCTTCTTCTTCTTCTTCTTCTTCTTCTTCTTCTTCTTCTTCTTCTTCTTCTTCTTCTTCTTCTTCTTCTTCTTCTTCTTCTTCTTCTTCTTCTTCTTCTTCTTCTTCTTCTTCTTCTTCTTCTTCTTCTTCTTCTTCTTCTTCTTCTTCTTCTTCTTTCTTCTTCTTCTTCTTCTTCTTCTTCTTCTTCTTCTTCTTCTTCTTCTTCTTTTTCTTTCTTCTTGTTCTTTTTTCTTTTCTTCTTCTTCTTCTTCTTCTTCTTCTTCTTCTTCTTCTTCTTCTTCTTCTTCTTCTTCTTCTTCTTCTTCTTTCTTCTTGTTCTTTCTTTTTCTTGTTCTTTTCTTCTTCTTTTTCTTCTTCTTCTTCTTCTTCTTCTTCTTCTTCTTCTTCTTCTTCTTCTTCTTCTTCTTCTTCTTCTTCTTCTTCTTCTTCTTCTTCTTCTTCTTCTTCTTTTTCTTTTTCTTCTTCTTCTTCTTTTTCTTTTCTTCTTCTTCTTCTTCTTTCTTCTTCTTCTTCTTTCTTCTTCTTCTTCTTCTTCTTCTTCTTCTTCTTCTTCTTCTTCTTCTTCTTCTTCTTCTTCTTCTTCTTCTTCTTCTTCTTCTTCTTCTTCTTCTTCTTCTTCTTCTTCTTCTTCTTCTTCTTTACCTCTTCATAATTCTGCGTATACGAAGGTGATGCTCCAGAAATCTCAGAAGGAAATCATTATTATACTTTGATGTTTAAAAGCTAGACCTGAAAACTTTTTAACTTGCTTTCTTCTCTCGTATAAACTTTTCAAAACTCGTCAACTTTCTCAATTGTGTCTCTTTTACCTTCCTGAAATTACTGTGACTGCCTCCTGAAATGAGACGAATATAATTGAATTCTCTAGACATTCCATCTCAGCTATAGTAAACTTGAAGAGGATCATTTTCATGGAAATTAGTCAATCTACTGTTAGTAACCTCTCAATCCTCATTATTTCGGGTCGCTAGAAGTGAATTTAATGAATCTTCAATAAGTTAAGAAGAATGCAAATAATTATTGATATTGGAGACTACAAAACATTACATTTTGAACTGAAGACTAAATTTTGAGGAACATCAGTATAGAACGAATATTATTCCTATGAATTAAAATTGAAAAACTAGACGATTAGTAGTAGTTGTTGAATGAATAATGTTTACAAACAAGGAATAATTAAAAATAAATCAACAGAACTAGACTTCAAATAATATAACTACATCAGAAATCAGATTAATCAAGAAATGCACACCTAATTAATGGAGCATACCGTTCACTGGGATAATTCAATTAAACCTTTAAGGGTGACTTTGGCCCTAGTTAAAAGTAGTGTTAACCTCAAACTAGTTATTCATTTAACTATTTAAATTTGGGTTAAAGACTTTTGGTATTTATAAAATAACTATATTAAATCATGTATTTTATGACTCAGGTCAATCATAGACATATTTTACTATTAATACAGTCCATTACTTCAAATGTAGAATCAAAGTCACCCTGAAGTTGACCGGTACTATAATTATTAAGACAACACCTTCATCTATTAGAGAAACAGTTGTAGTATTTGCTTGTATTTGAATAAACAGACATTATAAACTCAATAATGACACTGTCACTGTCCATCTTTTGTACATTCTAAAAAGTAATTAGATTGCTGACACAGTGCATGTTATGGTCCATCCCATTAGTAAAAACAGAAAGCAGGAATGAATACATTAGTTAATGACGCAACAATGAACGTTTTTGCGCCTTTTTAGCCCGCTAAAAACAGACTGGGATTGATTATTGCGACTGTGCCCCTAATGGCAATTACAGGTCTGTCCAAGCAAACAAGACATTTTTGCAAGATGGAAAAATTGATTCCAGCTCTGTCAACATTGGCTCAAAAAATTTTTAATTTGGTTTCAAATTGTAAGAAACATTTAGTCTACAATTTGAGACCAAATTTATAATTCTTGAACCAATATCGACCGACCTGGAGTCATTTTTTCATCTTGCCAGAATGTCTTCTTTGCTTGGACAAACTACATTGGTCCCAGAGGGCGTTGTAATGATGCTAATAATCAGAGTAATGGTGTTTTTTGGGAACTCTGATTCGGTGATCGATAAATACTGCAGTCTCATAATAATGATTATAACAACGCTCTAATGCCGGAGTAATGAGGTGAAGAAGGATGGGGGATGAATAACCTACAAAGAGACAAATAATGCTGAAGTAATGAACTAGTTACGGAGAAGGAATTGAGAGAGTGAAAAGGAATTCGATGAGAGAATAAATATGACAAGATTTTAAGTGATATAGAAAGGAGGTTGAAGGAAGAAAGTAATACGGTAGTTGAAGAAATTCGGAGAATAGACGGAAATTGAATGCGACTAAGAGGAGAGAATAATAACAGAAAAACCGGATGGAGGGTAAAAGTTTAGAAGATTTTAATAATTTTCAATTACGGAAGATTTTGATATGAACGAAATAATACTAATAAATAAGAAAGATTTAAATAAGATTTAGAGGATATGAGAGTTTCATAAGGAAAATGAAATAGAAAGAGTACGGAATGGAATTGAGTTATCAAATAAGATTGGATCATTATGAACTACAAAATGAAAATAGAGATGTAGATTGAGGTACAGTAATTAGTTTTAAAATGGATTATCTGATCAAGTGATCAGCAATCAAGGAAATTAAAAATTCGGTTGGAAATATGCATAGACGAGACAGACTAATAATTGCTATGAATTGTTGATTAAGTCATGTGAAAAATGTACATGAAAACTAAATCGATTGGTTACAGAACTGCTATGCAAAATACTAGATACATTTGATTTCTAACTCTGAATTTTTCAAAGTATGTTACATGAGTATAAAGTCGCAATATTGATGTACCTTGAATACTGTTCAAGAGAAAGTCTATTAATTACCTACAGTGTCTAGATAAAAGATAAATAGTCACTCTTTTATCTAGTCACTGTAAATGACCCAGTAGATGTTGCCATCTCGTGACAGAATTCAGAACTAACTACGTCAAAAGCTGTCAGCCAATCATGGAACGGAGGCGTGGTCTCTTTTCAACGACAAGTACAACCCCCACAGCTACTGCTATCTAGTGATAGAAATCGGGAGTGATTACTTCAAAAGCTGTCAGCCAATCATAGAACGGAGGCGTGGTCTCTTTTCGATGACAAGTACACTACCCAACAGCTACTGCTATCTAGTGACAGAAATCGGAAATGATTACTCCAAAAGTAGTCAGCCAATCGTAGAACGGAGGCGTGGTTTGTTTTCAAACTAGTACACCACCCAACAGCTGCTATCTAGTGACAGAAATCGGAAATGATTACTCCAAAACCTGTCAGCCAATCATAGAACAGAGGCTTGGTCACCCCTTTCCAAGGCGTGGTCTGTTTTCAAATAACAAATACGACCCTATAGCTGCTGCTATCTATTGGAAGTAGATACGTTACAAAATTTCGACTTTCAGCAGACAGTAGGCGTTTCTATGATTGTTAAAGTAGCCTTTTAGATACGAGTTGCACAAGTGTAATATGAAATTTATAAATAAAAAAACGTTGTAATATGAACTTGATACAGTGTATCTTGAATAAAATATTTGAATAAATAAAGTTCACTTTTCTTTTAAGAAGAATACACTTCTTGCTATTCTATTACTCATTTCTGTTGTGATTACGAATAATTTATGGATTCGTCATAGATGAGATTCGAGGATAAATTTGAACATGTTCAAAATGTCCTCAGATAGATAAAAGTTATACGAAGGTGTGTATCAAGAAACAGTTGTTAAGGAAGGAACATGCTGAGTACTTGTGTGATATTTTCTCGCCTCCCCGACCCCGTGCATTATAACTTTGCAAAGTCGCATACAAGATCAGTTCAAAAGTCGAGAGAGTGAAGAACAAAGTTTTTATCTCCGATATCGCTGAACAAGAGGCTATATACTATCAACTTTATGGAAGGGTGCAATACCGTTTCTTTTTTTCACTTTACTTTTCTTCTTCTTTACTACCGTTCTTTGTACTCCTTTTCCCTTTCTTGTTACAATCCCTCTTTCCTATACTTTTTTTGTTTTGAATTTCCTTCTCCTACTAATTTACTCCTTATTTTTCAGTTATTATCTTCCTATACTTACTTCCTCTATTCCCACTTTCTCCTCTACTTACTTTTCTTCTTGTTCTACTTTTCTCTTCATTCTCCTCCTTTCGCTTCTTATTTTTCTTCTCTTCTTACTATTCTATTGTATTCTTTTCTTCCTCTTCATTCTATTACTATTTTTCATCGTCATACCATTCTCTACTTTCTTTGAGCTTCATCTATCATTTCCTTCCCATTCCCATTATCTTATTTTTTTTTTCCTACATTCCTTTTTCACAATCGTCCACTTTTTCCAACCCATTGATTGATAGTTCAATCTCTCATCTCTCAATCTCTCCTTCCATTCCAAACCTTATCACTCTTATATCTGAAAAACAAATTAGGCAGTTTCGTCTGCTCCCTATGCGCTCCAGCAGCTGATGTTGTCAATTAGAGTTGTCATTCAACTATGCCTAGATGATGTTTTAAGAACAAAAGAAACAATAGATGCTTCACATCGGCTGTTAGTAGGGTACATCATGAGATAGACGAAACCGCCTAACTTTTTGACGTGAACTGTACGTTTCCTTTCCTTTCTACATCTTCCTTTCATATTTCCTTTTCTCTCTCTTTCTTCCTTCCTTCACATCGAATCCTCTTCATCATCTTCTTCTACATCCTCTTGCATTGATCCTTTTCCCCCTTCCTCCATATCCTCTTTTTCTCACCAACACCGAAAAACTTGTCTAGACATGTCAACTTTCAGCTGTGCCCCTTTTTAACATTGTGCTTCACGCGAAGTCCCCCTTTTTACTTTGTGCTTGCGAAGTCCCCCGCTAAGACCCGCGAAGTTGGCGGCTGCTAAAAGATGAAACGCATCCGCCGGCTGACAAGCTGAGAAAGTGCTAAGTGCACACAATAGAGAGGACTTCGCAAGTTTCAACTTTGTTATAGTCTGTCCAAGCAAAGAAGACATTCTGGCAAGATGGGAGAATTACTACAGTACAATCAATATTGGTTCAACAATTATAAATTTGGTCTTAAATTGTAGAGCAGAATGTTGTCTACAATTCTAGACCACATTTTTAGTTTTGAAGGAATATTGACCAAGCTGGAGTCATTTTCCCATCTTGCCAGAATGTCTTCTTTGTTGGACAGAGTGTAGTAGCACCCTTTTTCCGCACAACTTACAACTTGAGGCACTATTGTTCGGGATTGAGGGAGGAGCTTGAAACTTTGGTGACACCAGTTGTGTCGCTAAATATTTATTAGACCCAGTGAGTTATGATAGTCTCAGGATATTGTTTCCATTTTGCATACCCCTACTTTCCGGGTATTGACTACGTTTCAATTCAATTTTCCTTAGAGCTGATAATTGATAACAGTCACTCGTAAACTATCAATACCGTTGAAGTCTTCTCTACTTATAGTAGGCTATAAACAAAGTTGTAAACTGTTTAAAACCGATCTAAACTAATACATTATCAAGCATAGTCTGCCTATATCACATTCACAATTAATTAAGACGAAGTTAACAAATACACAACGTATACAATATACAAACAGGACGGCTTCTGTTGCGATGAAAAACCATAGCGACGATCCGACACAGTCCCGACAAAAAACATCAATGACACACATACGCATTGCCAATGCTATGACGTGGTGTCTACACTACATCATATTATATTATTTATGGTTTTTCGTGGCCACAGTAACCACCTCATGCTTACACGAACACATACGCAAAAGTATCACAACTGATCGTGATTAGGGTATACTTATATTATTCTAAGTGTAAAAATATGTCAAAAAGGTGTGGCTGTGTGTTAGATTGAGGCTGCTACATAGTATATCTGTATATCATAGTATAACAGTCAAAACCGCAGCCACACCTTTTTGATATAATCCTACCCTAATTTTCATTTATTTTTTGAAATTTTCAAGTGAACATCGAAAGAACAAACCCACTAATAGAGAATGACAACTAACAACTAGTAAAGAAAATACTTACTTGAAAGACATAAAATATTTTTATAATAAAAAAAAAACACTTTCCTAAACATTTTTGTAATGGGCAACGAAAAAAGAGGCATGAACTTGAAAAATAGCAATTGCTCTGGAGTAAGAAACCGATAACAAAGAAGAAAAATGGAAAGAAATGGATAATTTGACAAATTGATAGGAAAATGGCTAAACGAGAACTAATGGTCGGTCACTTTTTATCAATTTTGAGGAGAAAAGGTTCCTGAACGGAGGAGCTCAGCTGAAGTAAGGGCTGCTGTTGTCTGGGGTGGTGGTGGGGGGTGGGGTGTTACAAAAGAAAGTTCCTAGTTTGAAGAAGATTGAGAATGAAGGAAAAGTGACGTTGGAATAAAAGTGGATGAGGAGCCTTGATGAAGAGAAAAAAAGATAAATCTACGGAAAATAAATAAATGTAGTGAAGAGAAAGGAATAAGTAGAAAATGAAGAAAAGGTAAGTGGAATAAGTATTCAATCAGCAAATGGATGTGTTGAGAGTAATAATGATAATAAATATATTAAATAATACGAAAAATATCTATCATAAATAATAAATAAATATATGATAGGAAAATAATTAATGAATATAAAAGGAGCAATAACATCGAACATGAATGAGCTTAACAGGAGATCAAACAAGAAGGAGATGACAAACTCAAAATAAAAAAATTAAGAATAATTGGCTTACAAATGGGAGATACATGAAAATAGAAAATTGGATGTGAAGAAGATGTGGATAAAGTAGCAATTCGAAATTTTAGGAATAGCGTTGAAATAAATTATTTTAAGAATGGAGGCAGTAATTATTCATCTTAATCTTTATTTAGTTATTTCACATCAAAGAATACAACAGGCAGTAAGGAAGTACCTTAAGAAGTATGAAATTGTATTAAAATTTAGAACAAAAAAGAAGATTCTGAAGGAAAAGAACTGGATTGAAATAAGAAGCAGAGAAACAAAAAATGTATGGAATAGAATAAGAAACAAAAGAAGATGGGAGTAACAATGAATATATGGGGAGGAGGAAAAATAATGGGAAATATATGGAAAAAAAGAGAAAAGAGGAATACATGTAGAAGATGAGAAAGATTAAAAACGATAAGGAGAATATCAATGAGAAATTGGAACAGTGAAAGAAAATCAGAAAGAAGAAGAAGAAGAAGAAGAAGAAGAAGAAGAAGAAGAAGAAGAATGATGAGGAGATGAAAAAGAATGCTCGGAAGGGGATCCAGAAGGATAGGAGACAGAAGAGCATCGATCATAATTTGGCCTCTCTGGAATCTTTGTTGTTTGGGTCGAGAGTCGGGAGTGACCTGTCAAATCGACTAAATCAAATACATCGACCTGACAGCCACATCTCAAACTGTCAGTTACCCTCTATACCCTACTATCTCACTTTATCAGAAATATTTTTTCTTCTTCATCATCATCATCATCTTCTTCTTTTTTTTTCTTCTTCTTCATCTTATCTTCTTCTTCTTCTTCTTTCTTCTCTTTCTTCTTCTTCTTCTTCTTCTTCTTCTTCTTCTTCTTCTTCTTCTTCTTCTTCTTCTTCTTCATCCTTCGTACAGTAGTAACATTTCACTCACTCATCTTGACCCTTCTATAGTCTGTCCAAGCAAAGAAGACAATCTGGGAAGATGAAAAAAACACTCCAGCCCGGTCAATAGTAGTTCAAAAATTATAAAATTGGACTTAAATTATGGGAAACTGTCTGATCTACGATTTTAGACCGGGTTTATGATTTCTGAACCAATATTAACCGAGCTGCAGTCATTTTCCCATCTTGCCAGAATGTCTTCTTTGCTTGGACAGACTAAACCCTGGCCTTGACAGTCATAACAGACAGTATCGCTCGGTCAATGTTCAAGCTTCAGAAAATTCTTTCTAGAAAGTTGCTGGCTTGCTGCCTGAGATGAATCTCTCCCAAAATTTCTGACATGCTCTCTGCAGAGTTGGAATGTTCTTTCTCTGTTCATGTTGTTGTGTGATTGACGTGCAAATTTGGAATTGAATTGAAACTACAGTAACTTATTTTATCTTGAGTGACGAGGGCTGTAGCCGCAGAAATCAGATGGAAACCTGGAAAGTAGCTGAAAGTTGGGGTGAAACTTTAGGATTAGGAGAAACTTATAATCCAATAAATCATCTTATATTATTATTTGTTATCGTTATAGTTCATGGGTAGTAGAAAAAAATTGTTCGCTTCATTATTCTAATAACATCTGGCGGAAACAGGTGAAGTGCTGTACAGTAAAAGATACGGGCACTTCACCTGTTTCGGGGGTACGAGCCGCCAGTGGATAAGCATAAATTGTGGAAGAATATCAAGGCATAGCCCTTGATATTTCTAACACAATTTTCATTGAAATATAGTCCAAATGTTTAGTAGATTAAGAGCAAATTTTTGTTCCATCCAAAGGTTTTCCACTCACAGGAATGATCCGGAAGTCACTGTTGGTCAATTTTGAAGGGAAAATATTATTATAAATTTTTTTTATTTCAGTTATTAATTTACACTTATTTTGGCTAATTTAACACTTATTTTTTGGGGAAAATATTATTATAATATTTAATAATCAATCAGCAATCATTGTTTCAAGGTTATCTTGATTTTAGCATCTACTTATAAATCATTTTTATCAAGTAATCTTGAATCTAGCATAATTGTGATTCGACTACGTTAATTCCACATCTTTCTACAGAAAGTATGAATAAATAAGAATGAAATTCACCTATTTCCTTTGTAAATCCAACAGCAATCAAGCTCTTGACACTAACAAACTGTTCCGTGACGTGACAAAACAGACCTTATCAATGCAAGTGTTGGATTTGAATCAGTCCCGCACACTCTGATATAGTCTGTCCAAGCAAAGAAGACATTTTGGCAAGATGAGAAAATTACTTCAGCTCAGTAAATATTGGTTCAAAAATTATAAATCTGGTTTCAAATTGTAGGAAACATTCTGATCTACAATTTGAGACCAAATTTATAATTTTTGAACCAAAATTTACCGAGCTGGAGTCATTTTCCCATCTTACCAGAATGTCTCCTTTGCTTGGACAGACTATATGTATGCCAGCCATGTTTTAAGTCCCCTGGCATATCTTGTTGCATGCGATACAGTTCCCCTTTTCAGGCGAAACTCTGGGGAAATAAATATTCTGGTTTGAATTCTAACCAATCCCCACCCCTCCACTCCAAAAACTCCCCCACCCCACATATAACTTCCCCCCACTCATCCCCCCTCTGAAATCCAACCAACCCCCCCCCCCTCCAAAGTTCACTTCACGGAAAAAAGCATGAGTTTTTCTCTGTTCAATGAAATTCCCCTTGCTGACAGTGTTATTGAGGACATTGTAGTGCAATTTCACACCTACAGTGAAATTTGGAATTGTTGGAGTTATTAATTCATGGAGTTCGGAGGAATTGTAGAAATCTGTTGGAGCTGGAAAGGTTTGGGGAAGTTAGTCAACCAAATTTATCCATTACTTATGGAGTTCTCTCATCTCAAAAGTTTCAAATGTGTTTTATCTGGTGTTTTGTTCGAGATTTTATTGTGAATCTATTTCAAAATTTGGATTTTGGTGTAAAAATTAGTGGAAATATGTGTGAAAAATATCATAAAACCTATCTTCAATATGTTTGTATAAATTTTAAAAGGAACAGTTTCGGGCTTTGCCTGTTGTACTCTTCTATGTATTATTACTTAATAAAAATGATTATGATGATTATTATGATCTCTCATCCTGTACAATCTGAAGATTCTGCTTAACATCAAAATTTCAAACTTTTCAAAATTTGAAGTACCTATTTCCAAATTTTGTTTCGTTTTCACTGCCAACTGAATCAGTAACGTTTATTGATCAATATGACAGAGCTCAGTTCAGTAAAGTTCAGCAAAATTTATCTTGAAAATGATACATTCAAGGCACTGGCGACTCGTGCCCACGAAACAGGTGAAGTGCTGTACAGTAAAAGATACGAGCACTTCTCCCGTTTCGTGGGCACGAGCCGCCAGTGATTCAAGGAGGTACAAAAGATGAAAAGATTTTCAGTTTTCGCAGGCATCATGAATAAAGAAACAAGAGTTAACTAAAACAACGGTAATGAGCTGCAAAGCGAAAGGCTAATCAATATAGTGTAGAAAAAATACATTATTCTATGATGTATAACAATAATTGAGCCAACTTTCAACTCTCAAGTTTTCTTTTGTTGGCAAAGCCAAAATAGTTATTTAAAAATTGTGTTACATCACTTTATTTCAATTTTATGAGTATAAATTGAGACTTCGTATTTTGCATTATTTTGTATTCAAATGTTATGCTTTTTTCAACGGTTTGTACATTTAACTGTATTAGAATTTGTAAATTGTATTTTATTGGCAATAAATTTCGAATTTCAAATTTCAAAATATAGTTTTTTTAATAAATGGAAAACTGGTAACAACGTATTGAAATTTGACAAGCATTAATTAATCGAGTGTCGAGTTATCAACAAGAAAATTAACAAATGAATATTAATTATTGTAACATCAGTCAATTAAATTGTCATGTCACACAATAATATTTGGGGGTCGGTTTGAGGTGTTTTTTGTTGAGTTGTCAGAGGGGGTCAAGGCTGGGGGAGAGGGTGCTTTGTTATCCCTAATTAAGGGTGGTTTGGGTATAACCCCCCCCCCCACCACCAAGCCAAAAGCCCCACAATCTACCAAAACCCTAAAATTGAGGGTTCTGGTGCTGAGGAAACGCTAAAGAAAAGCTAGCCGTCCTAATTAAATAAATCAATTTTTAAGAGCTATGATGAAGAAGAAGAAGAAGAAGAAGAAGAAGGAGGGAGAAGAAGGAGAAGAAGAAGAAGGAGAAGAGGTGGAGGAAGAAGAAGAAGAAGAAGAAGAAGAAGAAGAAGAAGAAGAAGAAGAAGAAGAAGAAGAAGAAGAAGAAGAAGAAGAAGAAGAAGAAGAAGAAGAAGAAGAAGAAAGAAGAAGAAAAAGGTAGTGGAGAAGAAGAAGAAGAAGAAGAAAAGAAAAATAAAGTAAGTGTTAAGGAAAAGGAGGAAGGAGACAATGTAAACAAAAATGTTGAAGAAGAATAAGATGGAAACGATAAGGAGGAGAAGAAGCTGATAAAAGAGAAGATGATTGGAAAGGTAGTGAAAGAAAAAAACACATTTAAAAACAAAACATATAAGGATTAATAGAATGGAAGAAGGAATAGGAAGATTGAGAAGAGAAGTAAATCAAATATTGAAAAGAGGTTTAATGGATTAGAAGTTGAAAAATAAAATAGGAAGAAAAAAGAAGAAGATGAAGAGAGAAACAAGGAATATAGAAGGTAGTGTTAAAGAAGAGAACCAGAAACAAAAGAAAAAAGAATAACTTGATAAGGGGAAGGAGAAGTAAAGAAGAAAAATAATAGATTGAAGAGGGAGTAAGGACTAATTAAATAAGTCCGGGGGTCGTTTATTAATTGGCCGAGTACAGTCTGTCCAAGCAAAGAAGACATTCTGGCAAGATGGGAAAATGACTCCAACTCAATCAATATTGATTCAAAAATTATTAATTTGGTCTCAAATTGTAGAAAATATTCTAATCTAAAATTTGAGATCCAATTTATATTCTTTGAACCAATATTGACCGACCTGGAGTTAAATTCCCATCTTGCCAGAATGTCTTCTTTGCATGGACAGACTATTGCGTACAGCTCATTTGCAACTTGAGAAAGTCTCAAGAGGTTTTTTCAAGTCTTCTTTATCAAGAGGAATAATTTTGAGTTTAGCCTGATTGATTGTAGCTATAATCCTCCTAATTCTAATCAATGTTGGGAAAATATTATTGATGGGGAAAAATGGAGTCATGCTCGAGAGATTTAGGTTATCACGTTTCATGATTTAGACCATTTATCAAAGAAGTTTTACAGAGTTTGTTCATTAAAAACTCTGTATAAGCTTGATTTGGTTTTGTGAGTTTGCCTTGAAAAGTTAGTCTAATAATTATTCTTCGCTAATGAACAATTGAGCAACCGAGCATTTAAGCAATTATTAGAAATTGTGAAAATGGGGTGATTATTTTTAGTAGTTGTAAAAAATTATTGGTACATGGGTCTTCAAAATAAAAAATCCGACTATAAATCAATAATCAACCATGATTAAAACAAGGATCTAAGATTAATAGGCAACATAATTTAAGAGAAATTACACCATTTTGAGAGAAATACTACAATTCCAAAGTAAATTTACTGGTACTTGGAAATTTTAAATTATCGTTCACTGTACCTGTGTACAAGATACATTTCAACATATTACTCGTAATACTATAGTATTACAGAAGAGATTTTCATTAAACTTCGTGATAAGTGAAATTCACCAGTATTCAAACAAAAATATGTTTATTACTGGGGTAATTTAAGTAGCTTGCCAGAATGTCTTCTTTGCTTTGACAGACTACCATGATTGGGTGGGTCCTTTCACGACCCGTATCTCATCCATGCAACGCGCCAATACTTCCGTATCAAGCGCGGCTCTATCCGTACGCCGGCAAACGTACGCGCATGCGCACTGGAAACGCCACGTGTGGTGAGTTCAGTTTCAGTTTACGTCTGTTGAGCGATCACATTATTTTTTGTGTCCTTTGCTTGATAAGAGGGTGGAACCTACTATGGAACGAACAATCGAACTGATAATAATGTGCTAACAAAAAAGAATGTGTGGAGAAGGATGATAAAGGAGAGAAAGAGAGATAAAGATGAAGAGAATGAGGTAGAAAGAGAGACGATGATGGAGAGAGAACAAGTGTGCAGAGAATGAATGAAAGTGTAATCTCCCATTATTTGCTTGCCACAGGCAGTATTGAGATTTCTTGTATGTTTACAATGCAGTATACGGTTCCGGTAACTCTCCCTCCATTATTTGTTTGCTAACATCCGACTGCATATTATCAGACTGTGTTGTAGGGATTTTTTGACTGTGAAGTGGAAAAAGGAACGTATATTGGAAGGAATATTTCAAATAAACTATAGAGAAAAAAAGGAAAATTACAGAGAAAATGTTGATGAGAATGTTGCCAGCCATCAAGATCTAATATCTTGCCATATTGAATGTTGCCATATTATTTGATATATAATGAGATAATAATTGCCTACTAATATTTGAGAATTATTCAAGTACAGTATTTGATGATAAATGAAGAGAATACATTGTACTCAATGTTCACTACTAATATCTCTCTCAATAACAGATACATTTCAAATTTTACGAATGTAAATTTAATACAATGATAGATCCTAATACAGTACCATATATACTTTACTAGCCGGCAGGCTCGCTTCGCTCGCCTTCTCCGCCTAGCCAGGGGGCTCCGCCCCCTGGACCCCCGACAGTATAGGCAGTGTAAGTTAGTCAAACAGGCTCGCTTCGCTCGCCTGCAAAACCTCTGTCAGTGACAGCTGAGACAAACAGGCTCGCTTTGCTCGCCTGCAAATTCCGTTCAGAAGGGATTCGAAATTATTTCAGCATTTCTACACCTGATCTGGACCTGTTCACCTAATTTCAACATTTTCTGCCAATTTGTTCTAGAAAAATCTAAGAAAAACTCCGAAAATTCCAAAAAATAGTAAAACGCTAATATTAAGCGTAACCTTGGGAAGTATATCGGAAGTACTATATATAGTTTGAAACTGGATTCAATGATTCAAACTTGATCTTCCAAATTAGTTCATCTAAAATCTCGCTGAACCATTGAATTTACAGTTAGGGTTGGTCTTATCAAGGCGGAAGATATGCAACCCGCAACACATCTACAATTTTGAAAACCTGATTACTGGCGTAATCTTGAACGGATTGCAAAAATATTTCAACACAACATTTCTAGACCTTATCTGAACCTGCCCACCAAATATCAACATTTTCTACCGATTGGTTATCGAAAAAATGAAGAAAACGTTGAAAAACTATAGAAAAACTAAAATATTTGGCGTATCCTTGAAAAGTTTTTGAAATCCTTTCTTAGCGCGCGTCTAAACGTCCAACTGAACATGCCTGCCAAATTTGAACGCATTCGGTTCAGTGGATTTTTAGTTCTGGTGATGAATGAATGAATGAATCAGTCAGTGCCATTTCGCTTTTATATATATAGATTTTAAAATAACTATACCTAATAATAATTTATTGTAATTGAGCTTGAGCATCACTATAGAGTATAGTTGAATATTTCCCTCCTCTTAAATAATTTCATTTGATTGCGTGGCTTATAATTCGTTCACATTCATTATGAATGAACAAGCCATTATAAATTTAACGATTTCTAATGGATTTATTCAATCATTACTGTTTTATCAATGGATGAGTTCAAATGAATTTTCGTGAATTTGCCGATACCCTCATCTTGGAACCAATTCCCTTATAAGACCCTTGAACATGAAATACTATCAAATTCAAGTACAAATAAGTAAGTTTTGAACAACAAAATAATAAGTTAGGCATACTTAAAGCATATCTAATCTTAGTATTTGTTCTATACAGTTCCTTGTCATATTCATTATCAGTTTTTCTTAAAGCTTTCCTTATCAGTTATTATCTAGATAAGTAACGCTTTCTTATCAGTTATCATCTTGATAAGTAACGCTTTCGTTATCACTCTGATTAGCAACGCTTCCATTATCAGTTAAAAACGCAAAGATACTCATATCGCCTTCACAACCATTATCTTATCACTTTCATACCCAACAAATCCCTAATCGCTTATCAAATTGATAAGTAATGCTTCCATTATCATCTTGATACAAAATGATTCCCTTATCACCTTCAAACGCAACGCCACCCTCATGACTTGTTACGCAAGACCGATCTTATTGCCGTATCACCTCGATACGCAACCCTTCCCTTATCATTTGCTACGCAGCGTTGTTACGTATCAAATGCGCTTCCTATCTGTAATCTCGTCTGCTATTCCAGCAGCATTGCCAGCCCCCACTCCCTCATCACCAGACAGTACCGTTCGGTCCAGTCTAGAAGTCGGTAACCATTTTCTCGTTGGAACTGAAGTTCGCGAGCAAGTAAGAACCGGTCTTCGATAGTGTTTTGTTTTTGTCCATCTGGATAACTTGTTCAACGCAATAGAATCTGCTTACATCATCAGATTTTGTTAGTTGCTAGTGATTTTTGTGCTCTGTTCAAGTTGTTTCAAGTGATCTGTGTGCTTTTAGTTTCAATTCAACGGTTTTTTATTTGTGGTTTGTTTTGTTTGTGGAGTATTTTCGCCATCAGGATTTGAAGAGAGCTTCATTCAATGCGTCCAATGTTTTGTGTGGCTAGCGAGTTCTTCTAAATTTTCATGAGGTTAGTAACTTAAATAAACTAATAATTACTGTTCATCTTATTAGTTTGAATTGGTGTAACGTGCATTTCAAAATGTGCTTGGCAGTTGGTAAGATAGCCTACAGATATTTTAAAACTGTTTGGCAGTTACTTCGTAACGTGAACGTAGGCCTACCCATTTCAAATTCAAATTTGCTTGAATGATTGACCGTTTTCAAGTAGGCTTGCTTATCAGTGTTAACATTAGCGTTACGTTATCAGTTTGCTGGGCGATCAGCCCGTATTGTATCGAAACTTTGAGTTTGATAATGCCGTGATAAAGGATACAGTCTCCTTCCCTTGATCTTTTACTTCGAGTCAAGGATATTTTGTCCTGTATCTCAGTTTCTGTATAATATTGACATAACTTACGGAGATAAGACAATTGTATCTATTTTACCATGATATTCTGTATTTCTATGTATTGTTTTCTTTGAACGATGAAATTTGATAACGAGTTAGACCTATACCAAAGAGAAAAAAGTAGAGTAGTTTTACATAGTATCTTTCCTCTTTTGTTATATCGTACGGGTATTTCAATTATTGCAAATAAAGAAATATCTTGTCTAGCTCAAATAAGAGATGAATATAAAAAATAAGAGATAACCATTATTTTATTTGTTTGATACACCATACACGAAAACAATGATTTTATTTACCGGTATTGGAAATGTGGGTTTTGAAAATAATCAGGGCTCGCAATATTTCTGTTGGTGTGTACAACCACAGAGAAATTAGTCGAGTCTCAATCATTCCTCTCTATAGTCTATGGTACAACTGATTAAATTTTCTGTGAGCGACAGCGAATTGTCGTTCGTTTGTTTGTACTGGTTCCGAATAAAGGTTAATTGAAATTCATAATTTACGATCGTTCGACCTGTGGTCTGTAGAATTAACATGACTTTGCTTGACCTCCATTATCATAATTATGTGGAGGCTCATATTTCTCTACGGTCAGCAGTACAGTATAATATTTCTGCGGCTTAATTTTGCAATATTCTGCTTTGACAGTGTCGGTAATTGGAATTGACGAAATATTGTTTTCAAATGTCAACAAATAACTGATATTTTTATCAAATTTGATTGTGATTGAAGATATGAATTGAATAAATTTAGTTCCGATAAGTTGTATAATACCATTCTTCGATTGAAAATCAATTTGAATCTTTCGCCATTCAGGTTTCTGTCATCACCAGTGATAAGATTATTTGAGTTTATCACTGCCGAAATGTTTTTTGAATGTTTTTTTTTTCAAATCTATTTACATTCTGCAATACAAAATAGTTCTTTATTTAGGCCTATTATAGAATAGTTTATTATTTCGTGTACGGTATTCTCGTAACACACCCTGTTATCACTTATCAGTTATGATAAGGAACCAATTTGTCAACTTGACAGTCAAATCAACCGATTTACGGCCATAAAAACCAAGTTTTATGGTAGTGATCTAGTTTAAAATTATCCTATTCTTTTGTAAACGATGAACAACAAACATAAATTAGTAGAATGATACTACTAAGCTCTAAATACTGAATTCCAACATCCTTTTTAGATAAGCTACGTGTTTCAAAAACATTATCTCAACCATGTTTTTGTCTGGACTCAAGTGTGACATTTAAGTGCGTTTTCATGTAGAATGTTGACATTTCATCCTACTAGTAGCCTACACTAGTATTCTAGAGAAAAAGATGGATTGTGTTGGGATGGTTCCTATTTCGATGTCTTTTTAAAGATGCATAGAACATATCAAATAGAACTTTATTGTTCTTTTCTACAATTTTATTGAGTAGAAACTTTGTATAAATACCGACTGAAACATTTCTAGGATTGTAAATAGTAAGAATAGGAATGTATTATAATGTATCGCTATAGGGATTATATTTTTGATTAGCCTACTTTTTGAAAAATATGTTGAGTCTAGGCCAATTAGTAAAGATTTTTTTTATGATCGAAGAATTTTCAGACATTGCAGTACACCAACTGCTGGATTCCCAGTCCGGGCACAATTTTCTGAACAGATTCATTCAATAGATTTCGCTTGTTATTCAGTACATTGGTCAATATTGGATTGGGTTGGCCGAGTGGGCTGGGACGTTACAACCTTCAGTCCGCTAGCGCTACCCGGTCGTGGGTTCGAATCCCACCAGAGGCATGGTCGTTTTTCCACCTCATAAATCACCGTCGCACTTTTCATTACCCACGCAAAAGTAAAATTAAATACTTATATGGGCATCATCCGCAATAAAAATTGAAAACAAAATTTGCACTTGCAGAAGTTCTTTGTCTATTTATATAAAATATGAAGATTCTAATTAATTATTTATTGCGAATGATGCCCACATAAGCATTCATTTTTGTTTGGGCGTGGGTATTGGAGAGTGCATGAGTGATTGATGAGGTGGTTGAACGACCATGCCTCTGGTGGGATTCGAACCCACGACCGGGTAGCGCTAGCGAACAGAAGGTTGTAACGCTCCAGACCACTCCTAGCCATCCCGGCCAGTGGGTCTATATTGTTGTAGTTATCCATATTAAATGGAAATACAGTAGGCTACCTTAATATTAATTTTATTTGGGTGCATAAAATATTCAATTGTCAAATCACATATTCATTAGAAATCAAGACTGTAAAATTGTAAATTTTTTCATAAATTTAACAATCTCTTGTCATTTAATTTAATTTCAAAAATATGATGATGAAAACTACAATGATAGTAAAGTTGAAGCTTAAAATTCATTAAAGAAATGCAACTTTGTGCTTGAAAAAATATACACAAATTGAGTAAATATTTTCTTGAAACAGCTTTATTGAGCTCTGTTTTGGCATATCTTGATAGATTGTCTTGTGCCTCAGCCAACATTAATAATGTTGAACACTGTTATTTGGCTAAGTATCATTATCTCATCTGACTAATGTTGCTCTGGGGTGCTTGGCCGTCCAAATATAGATCTGGTGATCTGCTATTGGCTCAAAATTTGCCTCTTGCAGGCTCAATTTTCGTCTCTTTCATTCTAGATCTCCTGCGTTGATTAAAATTGCCGGGATGTAGTTTTGTTTTAGTTGTTGGTTTCTGTTTCGTTTCAATGTTTGGTCAAGTAAGATGTCTAAGTAAGCCCTAAGGCTAAATTCGTGAGCTTCATCCTGATAAGTTATGATTTTTGTAAAAGTTTCAATAATCATTGAATTAATTGATGAAATATCATTAAGATTAAGAGCTCATCTGTCATTTCCGGTTATACCCTTCTCAGTTCTCGTAAAATTTTAGAGACCAAGATAATTAAAACATAAATAAATAATAAATTCTATTGAGAGTTTCCATAATACGAATATTAAGAATATTATCCATTTTTGAACCAGTCCTCTGTAAATGAATAATTATAATGATTGAATGAAAAGACAAGATATTGTCAAACCACAGATTTATTAAATCGAGATGCCGGTTTCGGTTGCTACACCATTATCATTCAATCTCTGGTAAACAGACAGATATAAATCTTTGGTTTGACAAAATCTGTCTTTTAATTAATGGATAACTACCTCGATTTCACCTTCACAACTACTCAACAAGATATTGGGAGGTGTAAAAATGAGAATTTCCACATTATTATTATAGTCTGTCCAAGTAAAGAAGTCATTTTGGCAAAATGGGAAAATGACTCCAGCGTTTCCAGCTCAGTCAATATTTGTTGAAAAATTATAAAATTTGTCTCAAATTGCAGAAAACGTTCTGATATACAATTTGAGACCAAATTTGTAATTTCTGAACCAATATTGCCGAGCTGGAGTCATTTTCTCATCTAGCCAGAATGTCTTCTTCGCTTGGACAGACTAAAATATTATATATTATATTAAATTCATCGATACTGTTTCAAAAATCATAATACTTTGAACTAGAGAGAAAAACTCTTTTCAGGCTCAGTCTGTTCTATTTAATAATTAGATAAGTTGGAACCAAGATGATTAAAAAAGAGTGTCCTTATTACTCAATGAAATATCATTGCGAGTTCATCTTTCATCTTGGGTTACTCAGTTGAAATGCAAGATCTAGGTCGACCGATAAGTACACCTGCATGCTTTGCTTGTGACGTCATAGCTAGTAGGCTGTAGCAGTAACTATAACTATATTGACAGGCTATATTTTTTATACTGCTATCAATATATGTAGTCGGAACTGGCTGCTCCATAGTAATAATTGTACCTGGGCTATTGCTATTATATTACCAACCATGCTACTATTATAATATTACTATATTGCCTGGTTATATTATTATACTGCTGTTAATATAGTCTGTCCAAGTAAAGAAGACCCTCTGGCAAGATGTGAAAATGACTCCAGCTTCGTCAATATTTGTTCAGGAATTATAAATCTGGTCTTAATAGTAGATCAAATTTTTTTCTACAATCGGAGATCTAATTGATAATTTTGAACGAAAATTGACCGAGCTTGAGTCGTTCACACATCTTGCAAGAGGGCCTTCTTTGCTTGGACAGACTATATAAAAGGACAGTCGGAGAGCTGTCTGAGAGAGCACATAGAAAAGAGAACGGCCTTAGCTAACCCATTTCGCTCTTTTAGAGAGCATTCAGACTGTCCTGACAGAGCTGAGCATCAATAATAGACTTTAGCTATCCGCCATTATCGTTGGTGACAGCTATACTGGATGTGTAGTCTGTCCAAGCAAAGAAGACCCTCTGGCAAGATGGTAAAATGACTCCAGCTAGATCAATATTGGTTCAAACATTATAAATTTGGTCTCAAATTGTAGATAAAATTCTGATCTACACTTTGAGACCAAATCAATTATTTTTCACAAAAATATTGACCGAGCTGGAGTGATTTTCTCAACTTGCCCGAGGGTCTTCTCTACTCATTGGTTAAAAAATTAAAAATTTAGTCACAAATTGTAGAAAACAATCAAATTGTATTGTATAATTTGAGGCCAATTCTTCCATTTTTGAACCAATATTTACTCTGTTTGAGTCATTTTCCTAGCAAGTCAATATTTGTTGAAAAATTATAGGCTAAATTTTGTCTCAGATTGTAAAAAACATTCTGATCTACAATAATTTAAGACTCAATTTATAATTTTTGAACCAATATTGAGGGAGCTGGAGTCATTTTCTCATCTTGCCAGAGAGTCTTCATTGCGTGGACAGACTATATAGTTCTCGCTATGTTGTCGTCATTACTGGCGTTATAATGAAAAGTATTCCCCAGACTGAAAGCAGTGGGCACTGAGAAACGGTAATTTGAACCGGCAGATGATCATACGTCAACTTGACGACCTTTCTCGCTACCAGGGTGAGTCAGAACTCAGTGATAGTGTGTGAGAAAAGGATCTCTGTACGATCTGTATAGTCTGTCCAAGGAAAGAAGACCCCCTGGCAAGACGGGAGAATGATTCAACCTCGGTCAATACTGATTCAAAAATTATGAATTTTGTTGTCTCAAATTGAAGGAAAAACAATTCGATCTACTATTGAGACCACATTTTTAATTCTTGAACAAATATTGACCAAGCTGGAGTCATTTCCCCATCTTGCCAGAGGGTCTTCTTTCCTTGGGCAGACTATGCCAGTGTGAGTCAGAACTCAGTGATAGTGTGTGAGAATAAGTTCTCTGTACCTTGATCTACTTCTTTGAACCTCCTGTGGGAAGGAATAAATTAAAGATAAGAATTTTTGGCCGAGAATGTATCACAATGTGGACAACAGGGCGTAGCCAGGATTCGATTTCGGGGAGGGTCCAAAGCCAATGAGGGCGTTGGGGGGACCTCCCCCAAAAGAAAGGGGGGAACATTTTAAAATTATGTAGTACAAAATACTGTTTTAGAGCTCTTTTTTTATTAAAACAAAATTGGGGATAGAAGAGGATTTGGGGGATAGCCTGCTTTTTATTTCCTTATCTTGTATATTTTTACATGAAATAGATAAATAAATAAATTTACTTTATATGGTTCAATCCTCGAAATTATTTAATCTGGTTAGTTAAGGGAGCTCTTAGGCAAATTCCTGTGTCCAAAATAGCATTGTTAAACAAAATTGTCAAAGAGAAATTAATAACACAGATTCACCCTTTATACAGCTCAAACCTCAACAATCGGAATATTTTGAGTATCTGTTTTCCTGAGCACCAAAAGTTCTGTTGAATGTGCGATTTTTTATGTCCAAAGTAGCGTTTTATAACTCTGCCTTTGAAGATTACTAGTGAATAATTGATTATCTAGAGTATTATTTAGATTATTCACTTTGTGCAATATTTACATCAATCATTTCAACCTTCAGCAATGAGTTTTTTTTTAACACAGCTTGATCAGTTCAGGGGGGCATTTTCAGTACAAGATTTTAGAGCTCTACATCATTATTGAGCTCCATTTATCAAGATAAATTAAAAATACTGATTCGGGCTTTATGCAGATTAACCCTAAACAATCTGCACTTTTTGGACACCACTTGGTCAGTTGACAAAGAAGTAACAAAGTTGACAAAAGTTTGCTCCAAGTGGGAAAACTGAGTTGGCAGTGGAAGTTGGACCCCCTCCTCTCTAGCTACGCTACTGGAATCCATTTTCATAGAATGTTTTTCATTATTCTAATGTAAGGAATCAGCCTGAGAAGATCAGTGAACATTATACTCTTATGAACACTCTGTGTGGACTGCATCAATTTCTTAGTCGTCTCTCATTCAGAGGAACAGAGTTAAAACATGAAAGTTTGCCCAAAATTCCGTAGGGGGGGTCCGGACTCCCTGGACCCCCCCCCCCCCCTGGCTACGCTACTGGTGGACAATGAATTTTATACTTTCAACTGGCTAGCTCGTTCAAATCTATCACTCTTTTCATCGAGTTATTAGAAAAAATTCAATAGTTGCTATTATTCTTCGTACCTTGCTTGGACTGCGTTTACAACAATCCATTTGCTTCTTGTGAGCTCCAACAGCTAATGTTGTCAATTAGAGTTGTCATGTAGCTATGTGTGGATGATGTTTTTTAAAATAAAAGACACAATAGATGCTTTACATCAGCTGTTATTAGGTTACATCACGTACAAGAAACAGACGAAACCGCCTAACTTTTTGACTTCAGCTACACTGAATTCCTATATTTATATTGCTATGACATTACGCCAGCTTTCCAATTTGTCATCAGTCCCATTTTGATAGTATCCACATCTATAGTATGTCCAAGCAAAGAAGACATTCTGGCAAGATGGAAAAGAGACTCCAGCTCGGTCAATATTGGTTCAAAAATTATTAATTTGGTCTCAAATTGTAGAAAACTTTCTGCTCTACAATTTTAGACCAAATGTAAGATTTTTGAACCAAGATTCGAGCTGGAGTCATTTTCTCATCTTGCCAGAATGTCTTCTTTGCTCGACCAGACTATACCTCGAGTTTATTATTAGTTTCTGACAGTGTGAGCGCCTATTTCAGAGATCAATGACGTGTTAAAGCGGGCCGAACAAGGACTTGGTTGTCTTATCGCTTTTTAAAAGCGTGAAAGTGTAACATGAAATAGCTAACTGTACTTGATTGAAAATTGAAAGTGCTACTGTTTTTCTACGTTTTATTGGATCGTTTACAACGTTCGGAAACATTAACTAGGTACTTACTAGTCAACTCTTCCAACAAACGTTTTCAAATACTAAAATGCTGTTGAATAGTCATTTAAAAACGTTTAACTTTTAAACCTCGTTTGAACCTTTTTCAACAACGTTCGGTGAAGTTCAGAGGATTGTTCTCTTTCTCAGGCCAATGATTTTAAAGTCTATTTAAGCAAATACAACATTCTGGCAAGATGGGAAAATGACTACAGCTCGGAATAATATTGGTTCAAAAATTATAAATCTGATCTCAAATTGTAGAGCATAACATTCTCTACAATTTGAGACTAGATTAATAATGTTTGAACCAATATTGAATAAGCTAGAATGTTTTTTCCATCTTGAATGAATGTCTTCTTTGCTTGACCAGACTATACTAAGTATTGAAAGTTAATGTTTTTGTATATGTTAAGTATTGAAAGTCAATGTTTAGTAGTCTATCAAAACAAAGAAGACATTCTGGCTAGATAGGAAAATGACTCAAACTCGGTCAATATTGGTTCAAAAACTATCAACATGATCTTAAATAGTAGGAAACATTTTGAATTGGCTACTATTAAGACCACATTTATAATTCTTGAACAAATATTGACCAAACTAAAGTCATTCCCCATCTTGCCAGAGGGTCTTCTTTGCTTGGACAGACAATATTGGAAACACTTTTACAATGACAAGACTAAAGTGATTATTCATGCGTTATTTGAAATGGAAAGTGCTCCCACCTTTCATTGGATCGTTTAGGATGTATCGCGTAGTCTACTGCTTTTAGATTCATTTTTAAAAGTTCTTGTTTTTTAATAGATTGCTGGAGAGAAATTGTTCATCTGTGATTACCATCGGAGCTATTAAAACTTATTGTTATTAGGAGTAGAAAATTAAAATGACTATAATTTCCTCTACTCTTTAAACGTTAATGTTTTGGAATACTTTGAATAATTGATTGTTTGTAATTTGAATGTTAAAATTGAATGTTGAAAGTTTTGAAAAACTCAAGGAGCGTTAAAAAAAATTTACTAATTTGAACTTTTTCTTCCAAACACAAATTTGACATATTTATTTCGAATTGCATAGTATGATTGTATGGTGGGTAAATTATTGCAATCTTTTAACATTGAAAAATAGATTATGTGCATTGTTCAAAGTTATCATACTAGGAGTTCATTATTCATTCAGGTACCTTAGCGAAATGAACCTTCTATACGCTCAATTAAATTTATCGAATTGTTCCCTATTCAGGTTTTCTGCTCGATTTTCTTATTGTATTTCATAGGGTATAATTTGCATGACCTTTTTCAAATTGTTCCCCTTTCAGGTATTCTGTTCGAATTCCTTGTTACATTTTGCAGGGATTAATTTTCATGAGCTACTCTCATTCGGAGGGTTCAAGCATGAATTCATCCCAAAAATTTCATATTCTTGCCGTGACTTGAGTGTACTCAGAATGAATTCATTCGTGAAAATCGAAAATCCTCCATTCTATTGACATAAGTGGCTCGAAAAGAGATTGGTACAGCTCAGGAAGCCAACTTGGTATGGTCTGGTCGAGCAAAGAAGACATTCAGGCAAGATGGGAAAATGACTCTAGCTCGGTCAATATTTGTTCGATAATAGTAAATTTGGTCTCAAATTGTAGAGTAGAATGTTTTCTACAATTTGAGACCAAATTTACAACTTTTGAACCTAGATTGTCTAAGCTGGAGCCATTTTCCCATCTTGCCAGAATGTCTTCTTTGCTAGATCAAACTCTACCCACTTCAACTGAGGCTGGCTTCTAGAAAGATCCTTTCAAATAAGATAAGGAGGAAAGTTAAGGAGTAGAAGAACAGGGAGGAGGAGGAGGAGGAGAAGAAGAAGAAGAAGAAGAAGAAGAAGAAGAAGAAGAAGAAAGAAGATGAAGTTGGTAAAGGAACGGTAGGAGACTTTTCAAGAAGGGAAACCAGGTTGAAAGATAATTGAAGATGATTTTCCACTTTCATTTTTATTCGCTTTTCGAGGTCTGGGGTTACACTTTTGATTCCTTTTCCTCCCCCTCTCCATTCTCCTCTTCAATGATGTTCCTTTCTTGTTTGCATTTTCGAGTAGTTAACTCAATTCAGCTTCCTTCTCATCAATTTTTCATTCTGATCAATTCATAATTCAATGGTCAGTAGCTTATTTCTCTGCTCTTTTGAATTGAACTGGAATATTCAAAGTTTTCGTGGAGAGTCTCGATTATTTTTCTCTTCTGTGAATTTTATCTCTTTTCCCTTTCTCGAAATATTATCTATCTTGCTCGCAATCTTACCACCAAATCTATTCTCTTTATTACATTCCAAAATTCTTGTAGAATATTTTGTCTTCCAACTTCCAAGTGGAGAGAAGAGACTTATCGAATCCATTTAATAATTTCTTACTTTCTGTCTTCCTCTTTCTTGACTTTTCCTCTTTCCCTTTGGAAAATAGCTAAGAAATTGATGAAAAACATGGGTAGTAGAAATGTCTCCATTCACCACAGCTTCATTAGTTTTAGTTAGTTAGTTTTAGCTTTGGTTCAATGAATTTCTGTTCAACTTTATTGGAAAAAATCATGATTTTTTATTCAATTCAGATTCAATTTATTTTCCATGAAGATCGCGTATAAATTTAGATACGATTGTTTCAATTGTTAATACACTACTTAAATTCAATAACACTGCTCACATAGATTCTCAGCTTCAAGTGTTTGACAAAATTTCAAACTTCTTCAAGATGTCAGAGCCAATTTGAAGTTATCATTAAACATTTTAAACTTCTTTGAGATGTCAAAGCCAATTTCAAGTTATCATTAATCATTTCAAACTTCTTCAAGATGTCAGAGCCAATTTGAAGTTATCATTAAACATTTCAAACTTCTTTGAGATGTTAGAGCCAATTTGAAGTTATCATTATTACTCCAACCTTTTCCTGTTAGCTCCAACTTCCCACAAATATACTAAACTTCAATAAACTATCTTCCGAATATCCCCATCTGATTCACTCGATTGTAATTCGCGAAAGTCTAATCATTTTCAAAGAATCAGTACCAGCCTTGATTACTCACCATTTCCATTCCGAATATAGTCTGTCCAAGCGAAGAAGACCCTCTGGCAAAATAGGAAAATGACTCTAGCTCGGTCAATATTGGTTAAAAAATTGTCAATTTGATCTCAAATTGTAGATCAAACTGTTTCCTACGAATTGAGATGAAATTTATTATTTTCAAATAAATATTGTCCAAGCTGGAGTCATTTTCCCATCTTGCCAGAGGGTCTTCTTTGCTTGGACAGACTATAGAATGATGTCTCAGTTGTGGATTAGGCTATACCAATTTATCTCTCAAGTGCGATCATGAGCCGACAAAAAGCAGTTCCTTGAATTGCGCCCGCTATCATTGACAAATGAAAACAGAAAAAAAGTTGTTTCAAGTTCTCAGTTTTGCAGCTGGCGAAACAATTAGAGAGAGTGAGAGTGAGGGAATGAGTAATTAAGAGAGAGAGGGAAAGAGGATTGATGAAAAGAGAATAAAGAAAGAATGATAGAGACAAAGAGAATATGTGAGAGAAGAATTTTAGCTCAACGAGAAGATATTGTGAGAGGACATGGAGAAATGAGATAAGAATGATAGAAAGAAAATAGGAGATAAGAAAAGAGATAAAAGAAGATTGGGTTGGGAGGAGGAGGAGGAAGAGGAGGGATGAGAAGAGAATGATTAGGACGAAGACATAAAATGTAAGAGAAGAATTTGAGTGACGAATAGAAGGTATTGTAATTGTAAGAGGAGGACAAGAAATAAGATATGAATGATAAAGATGAAGAGGAGAATAATAGAGAATAGGAGGATAGAGAGAGGAGAGGAGAATAGGTGGTAAAGAGAAGAGAAGAGGAGAATGATGGATGATGAAGACGAGATGTGAAAGAAGATTTTCATAGACGAAAGAAGATATTATGTGAGGAGGAGTAGAAATTAGATAAGAATGATGGAGATGAAGAGAAGAGCGGGTTGAGAGGAGAAGGAGGAGAAGGAAGAGGAAAAGAAGGAGGGTGAGGAGGAGCGATGAGAAGAGTATAATAAAGACAAAGACAATGTAATAGAGAAGAGTGATAGAAGCCTACCATTGTAAATTATTTTTTGGCGAAATGATTATACAGTACGAGACAGGAAATTAGTAGATGTTGTTTTTAATTTTTTCTTGTTGTAGTTTCTGTGTTTGTCTCTCATAATTTGTTATTCTATTGTCTTATTTCAATTCCCAAATTCGGAGAAGTATATTGGTGAGACGATGATGTTTCAATGATTTTTTATATTTCTTGTTTTCTTTCAATTTAGAATTCGAGGAATGATATTAGTGAGACGAGAAATATGAGAGGTGATGTGGATGTTGAAAAAAATTGGAAGATGAGAGAATGATATTTCTTTTTTATTGCTGTGTCTCTTCAATAGTTAATTTCCGAGAAGAATATTGGTGACTCTGAGCATAGAATAATAGAGCTCTATCTAGGATTCTCTTTGCTCTGAGGTATGATTCATTATTTCTGTGTTCTTTCAATTTCGTATCGAGGAAGAAGACAGGCAATTCATGATACAAAGGAGAGAATTGAAAGGAGATTTATAGAGTAAAGGAAGTTTATGTGAAGAGAAAATCTAAAAAGATATGAAGAAAGTCAAGAAAAGTATAAAAAATAGAGTGGAAAGTGAAGTTGATAATCAACGAACTGATGATAGAAGACGATATTGTGATGAAGTAGTAGAAGAAGAAAAGAAGGAGGAAGAAGAAAAAGAAGGAGAAGAAAAGGAGGAAGAAGAAGAAGATTATCAACAAGAATAATGTAGTAGGCCCAGAAGTTGAGGAGAAATGAGCATAGATGGAGTAAAGGAGAAATTCTAAATTCCTCATCTTCATATCCGAGAAAGAAGACAAAAGAAGACTTGGACAAGGTGAGAAGGAGACACAGAGTTGACGAATAACAAAATGAAGAGCAGAGGAAGAAGGAGAAGAACATTTTGGTAGAGAGAGGTGAGAAACAGAAAAAAGAACGAGAAAACAAGAAGAAAGGAAAACAGGTTGTACATAATATGAGATTGAAGGTGAAGAATGAAGAGAAGAAGTGGATGGGAATCGATGCAGGACTTAGAAAGAGGAGGAATTAGAGAAGGAAAAGAAAAAGAAGAATAAGAAGAAGGAGGAAGAGGATAAAACACAGAAGAAGAAAGAAAAGTATGAGAAAAGGAGTTACTGGATTTTCAATGAATTCTGATTTGTAGGAGTTAGAAAAGAATTTGTGGGAGATGGAAAAGAATAAATGAGTAGGAGAATAGTAAAAAGGATAAGTAATGAAAGGAAAGGAGAGTAATGAAAGGATTCTTAGAAAAGGAGGAATACGAAGAAGAAGGATTTGGAAGATAATTTATTGAGAATAAAGAAGAAGAAGAAGGAAAGGAAGAAGCATAATATAAGTGGGAGTGTTGAAGAACCAGATTAGCAAATAATGCGTGTGTGAAAGAGAGAAGAGAAAGATAAGACAAAGAGAGAATGGGTAATAAAATGATTGTGAGTGGCCAAGGTCGACCCGGGTATAGTTTGCGCAAGCTGAGAAGACACGCCGTCATAATGTTAAGTGTATTGTATCGAGTATCTTCTCAGCTTCCGCGAACTATAGTAAAGTGAGCGCTGCGACGTTGCCAAGTGGTGCACCGATTACCGCTATTCTTCCTGGTGCAACCAAACAAGTGGAGTGCCATGCAACTCTGTGTTTGTCCCCGATACTTTTGCTGATTTATTCAGAAATTTTCGATTATTCAGGTTTGTATGCATCATTTTCGGCCAAAATAATTTAACGTAATGAAGTGTCTAGTGTTTGAAATTTTTAGTGATTCTTTATAAATTATATTCACATAGTATTTATGTATTTTATATTATGTAATATAATTTACATTATATTCATATTATAGTATATTTACATTGTAAACTGATTTACCACAAGAGTGGACTAGAGATAATACAATCGTTATACATTTATTACAGTTCTATTTGTAAAACATTTGAACTCTGATCTTGTAGCAAATTCAATCTCTCAGGTGTTGAAATTATTTGGCTACTTTCATAGCTTCCTTTAACATAATTGAAGGCTAATTTCCTTGAATTGCGTTTTCATCATTCTTTTTAGGAAATACTGTGTAACAGTTGAAAAAAAGAAAACTAAAGGAGGGTACAAAGAGCTGTATTACCTCTACCTGAAAAGATGGAATCCACTCCAAAAACTCTGAAAAAATTAATGTTTGGGTATTTCCAGTCTCCAATTCCATCAAGTCTTCAATTAGAGCGCTGTCTGAAAAACTTTTGAAAAAAATAATTGAGTCAACTCGTGTATGTTTCATTTTTTTACTTTATATTTTTAAAAACATTTTTATCTAAAATAATATGGCCTCTGGTTATTCTTGATAATTTAATCAAGTGAAATTATTTTTAGGCTTTGTCAAACTAGATAACTCCTCTCCAACACACAACACATTCATTTTCAATCCCCTCTACTTTTAATACTGAGATGGATCACTATTTCAAATTGACAATGCTCGTGTTACAGTACAGGTAATTATATATACAGTACATTGTAGTTAAGATACGTGCCACGCAATTGAATGTGGGAAGGTGACCGATTCACTCTATTTGAACCTGAACCGCCAAGCCGGATGTATGTCAGCAGAGAAAGAGAGAGAGAGAGTGAGGCAGGGAGAAAGAGAGTGGATCTCATTGTCTTCTATTTTAGGCGCACTAGTTGTATTGTACTAGAACAATTGTCGGCATTGTTTTGTTCGATTTGTAGTGTGCGTATTGACTGTTCGGGCAAAGAAGATATTCTGGCAAGATGGGAAAATGACTCCAGCTCGGTCAGTATTGGTTCAAAAATTATCAATTCGATCTCAAAGTGTAGGAAACATTCTGATCTACAATTTGAGACCGAACTTATAATTTTTGAACGAATATTGACTGAGCTGTAGTCATTTTCCCGTCTTGCCAGGGTGTCTTCTTCGCTTGACCAGACTACGCAACAACGCCCCAGGTGTATAGTGTAGTCAGTCATGTGACTTGAGTTTCTCTCTGCTGTTTGAAGATGAAAATTAGGTGGAGTCACAATTATTGAGCCTAAATAAGGTCCTTAGATTTGAAAGTAACGAGGTAGTCAATGTTTAAGCTCATAAATCCCAAGGCGAAATTTGAGGACTGGTTTAAGAACAATGAATAATGACTATGAATGAATAATTTTTTTTTTTAATTAAGGATTGGGAAAGAGCAGAGGAAACTGATGAATAGAGAAAATTGAGTAATAAACTTGGAAATTATAGAAAAACTGTTGGATTGAATAGAATACGTTTATTCTATGATCCACAAGTGAAAATAATAAAATAAAATGAAATATTTAGAACAGGCATTAATCTGAACCCCGATTTGTAAATTGTTATTCAAAATGAGAAGAAACACAAGATTATTCCTTGATGGGATAATTTTGAAAGTTATAATAATTAGATTATCAAGGGAGATGAAAGAAGTAAATGAGAATTGAAAAGGAAAATTTATAATAACAGAACTTGAAAGTGAGGAAAATACTAGAAATTTAATTAAAGGATGATATGATAAACACGGAGAAAAGAAGTAACGAAAGATAAGAATGTGGATAGGAAAAGCTAATTAAATAAATCAATTAAGCCGTCGGTCCCGGCTGCCTAAAAACAGTCGTTAAGTCATGTCAGAGGCCCTGAAATTGATCACGAGCGACCTGAAAACTCTGACACCAGACCTGAGCCAGCCAGGTTACACGAATATTATTATTATTTTTTATCAATTTTCAAGAAAATGAAGAAAAGAAAAGAAGAAAATTATTAAGGATGATAAGATGAAGAAGAAGAAGAAGAAAATAGCAAATATGAATAAAGACAATAATATTATCCCAAGTTTCAAATGAGCGAATTATAACAATAATTATTCCAAGTATAAAATTATTACAAGGAGAAAACAGAGAATAACAATAATCATTCCAGAAATTAACCGTAGAGAAAGATAGTTCAGCAAGCATGAAACCAGTGGAAAACCGCAGGAAACGCTTCCACATTGTCGGTTGACGTTTTCGGTCAGTTGCACTTTACACGGCGCGTCTGAGTTGGACAGTTTGGAATGGCAGTTGAGAGTTGAGCAGTTGAACTGGCCGCGGCTGCGGTGGTGGGCGTTGAACTCGTTCTGAACAGGAAACTGGTGGCTGCTCGCTGGCCTCCACTCCGCCACGAGTTACCACGAGATTGTATTTCTCTACTCAGTTTGTGAGTCGATGAGGATGGTGGCGGAGCAGCTATCAGCGGCTTTGCTATAATAGTTTTCTGCTAGGTTTACAGAACAAGATCAAAGCAAGATAGAAAATAAACATTTTTTCTTGGTTGAATTTCATTGAAATTTCACAAATGATTTCAATTTCATTTACAATTGAAACAATTTCATTTACAATTTACTTGGTTTTGGATTGAACTCATCCGGTGGATCAAAATATCACAGTTGTTTTCGGAAAGGTTAATAATTATATTATAAATTTTGTTCACTTTATCCCTGATCTACTACAATATTGTAATTTTTAATAAATCAAATGTTAATAAAATTTCATAGCAATATTATTACAGTATATGATGGAACTCTAAACGCAATTTGAATTCACTCCAAATCAGCTGTTCAAGTTTTACACATGACGGTTGTGGACCAATCACAGCTCTTGTCTTGTCCTAGAACTAAAGCAACAAGAGCTGTGATTGACTCTTGCGGCAATCGTAATGTCGTGTTTTAGAAAAGCCGTTTTTTTAGATTGTACCATAGCTTCCTGTAATAGAGGAAGCTATGATTGTACTCGTATGAAATCAAATTGATCAAATACTGTAATTTGTGAGCATCCTGCTTAAAACATGTAACCTGCAAAATGCTTTGAAATTTTCGATTTTGGTTGCAATTGAAATTATGTGAATATTCTTGGAAAAATAAATGATGGATAGCCACTCTTGGGTATACTGTAATAATATTGGATTTTAACCAAAAGAATCATTCTTAGGTCTCATCGTATGGTATCGTCTATTTTTCCTATCATCTATAAGCCAATAACAATCACCGAGACGGAAACTACCAAAATGATGAAAATTTCATTTCTAATCCAGGTGTCTAGCTAAATTACCTAGCCTTGCTGTACACATAATAATTACAGTATTGATCAAAATATTATACCAGAACATGTGAATTGTTGCGTGTATGTATAGTATATATACTAGCACATGTGAATTGTTGCAGTTGTCTGTATATATACAGATATAATTGAATACATTGTTATTAGGGCTCATGGCGTGCGAGCGCCAGCTGGCGTTTAGCTGTAGCAAGAAACATACGAGGGTCATCTAATTAATGAAGTTTTAAAACCTGTCTACTAAACTCTTGCCCTCGCCAAAGGGGTGCGAATACCTTTTGATGAATGACTCGCGCTTATTGTGGTGCTTGGTACTAATAGTTCCCAAAATACAGTGAGGTTTTCAAGATCTGTCTACTTTTCAGACGACCTTTGTATACAATAATTATTTTCATTATCATTACAACCTGCTTGTAAAATTGTTCAATATCCATAGATTATCAAAATCGATACAATCAATATCAATAGGATACAATCGATCATCTTGTGTGTGAATGTGAAAAGTTGGTCACATCGTTGCTTGAATCCAACCCTGAAAAATTACCATGTTACTCTGTTTTTGTTCAGTATAATTTTATTTGCAGCACATTTTTTTCTCCTTGAAAGTTAGCTATGGCTATACAATAGTCAATAGGACCGAACCGTACCAAGTTGAATTTCCCCTTTTAATTTGCTATGCTATGCACCGCTTGGTACTCTTTCATAAGGGTACTCGTCTGCTCCTTCTTTGAATTTTTGTGTACTTCCCACTCACACCCTCATATTATGAACGCTGAGAATTCGTATGTTTTTATCTCTCTTGAATATTGTGAATATTTCTTGAATATTCTCTTTTTTTAAAGATCTGTCGATCTGTGTTACAACACTAATCTTGTTTCAACTAACTACTTTTCATTATACTTACATTCTATATTCCATCTCAATTAGTCTGAAATGTTTCGACTATTTTGTGTTCTCATGCATTGGAGAACATTCAAATTCATATCCTCGACAGAAAAAAATAGAAAGGATAGAGTAGTTAATTTCAAGTTCTTTCCCAAGAATGGACATTTATGCAACAAAACTTATATGTCAAAGTTTTCAAATAATCAAGATCTCAGTAACTTATCAAAATAATTTAGACAGGGTACTGAGATCTACATTATTTGAGAACTTTAATTATTAGTACAGTAGCCCTAATGAAAAAGAAATATTGAAAACTTGTCTTATATCTTATGCAGATGGATTGCAATCACATCATAATATTTATATTATTATTATTACAGTATATTGTAATCAATGCAAAAACTTTTGTTGAATTTATCAACGATTCACCCATGTATTAACAAAAACAATCTAGAATATTCAAGCTTATATAACAGCCCATACTCGTATAAGCCTATAGTTAGTTATAAGCCGATATACTAGTCGTTTTAGTAATTTACATGAATTTTGTTCATAAACGTATCAAATCCTCTCTTCCACTCTTGATTTTTGTTGTCTTCTCACTCTATCATCTTTCAAATCTAGTAACTCTCTCTCGCTCTTTCTCTTTTACTCGAATTTTGCATAATACACTTTCCTCTTTCAAATTACGTATGTACATCCTCACTCCCCCATCCCCTCTGATTCTTTCTCTCTCTTCTTATTCTCTCCGTCTCTCTCTTTCCCCTCAATCTCGTCTATTCCCCTCTCTTTTTATCTCATTATCCGCCTCCCCTATTGTCGCGTGCTAGTAGGCCCATCAAGTCCCCCTAAGTTGTGTTGGGAAGCCCTAGGCAGGCACGAGCCTACTGTTATAGCAGAAATTATCAAAAGTGTCGGTTGACAAATCTACTAAATTAACGATAGCTCCCTCAGGACAATCTTTGAGCGGTCCACGATAGCTAAACTATTAATCTGAGATAGTTCTCGAAATTTTGAGCTCTCCCAGACCCCTCGCTGACTGTCCTGTCGGAGCTGATCATTGATAACCATGAACCCCTAACCGCCAGGTTTTTGGCGTGTGCTATATTGTGGGAAGGGGCAAAGTCCCAAATCGAAACTTTTGTGTGTGCGAGTGTGCGTGCGTGAATTTAGGCCTGTATAGTTTGCAATTAACGGCCAAATCGTAGGCTGTATATAGTCGATATATAGTTATAGTTGTGGGTTGTGTCGCGCTGGTTACCGGTTGTTTGGTCGATGTGAAGTCTATATACATAAAGTTGTGTTTGATAACGAGAAATCTATGGTTTGTTGGGTGTCTGTTGCTGTGGGTAACAGTGAATAAGAATGTGGAAATATGTATTGAACATGTGTGATTGATCATTTCTTGTAGTGTTGAGCCTATGATTGTTGAAACTGGTCGTTTGAAATTATGTTCTAGAAGAAATTGCATTAATGGAAATTCTAGAAAAGTTGTTTTAGATTCAAAACTCATAAGCGAGTTTTTGCTTGAAAAATGTTTAAAGATGATATACAGTGCGTAGGCTACTATTTTGAAAAAAGTGGATTCCGTTTTACAACAAACAACAACAAAGTAGCAATATTCTAGATGAAATTAATTTAATAGCCGATAGTGATACAATATTGAACAATCATCAAATTTGAAGTATGAGATGAAAATATTAAGAATATGTATGATTCAGTAGATGATTTCTAATGAAATAAAACTTGGAAATAGTAGATATAGAATCAGATACTTTGAAATAGTAGATGATTTCTCATGAAATAGAAACTTCAGAAAGTTGTTTGCTGTACAGTGGAAATGGAGTTTATGAATGAGTCAAGGTGGGATTGTTCAACTTGAAGACTTTTTATGAATGAAAATTGGGAAAGAAGTTGAATGAAACTAAAAATGATTTGAAAAAGTAATGATTCTCGATAAGTTTGGAATTTTATAAAATTACTACATGAATAGAGTAGGCGGAAAATGCTTTTGACACGATGAAATATGGAAAATGAACTGTGAAAAGACCAAGAAGATGTGTGGGAACGGTGTAAAAAACGAAAGAGACAAATTTTTGGATACATTTCAAGGGAAAGCAGCACAGGCATTGTCAGCAAAACGATGACTCAGCTTGGCGCGCGCGCGAATTAATAGAAAAGCGCGGGAACCGACACTTCTTTCTATTTGAGGGTTTGCCACAAAAGAATGAATGCCCTTCACTTGCACACGTCTGCTGTGAACAGAAAAAGATGAAGAAGAAGAAGAAGAGGGAGGAGGTGGACGAAGAGTATCAGGAGGAAAAAAGAATGAGAATTAGAAGAAAGAGTAGAAGGAGAGGGAAGACGTCTAGAAGAAGAAAAAGAGGGAGTAGGAGGAAGATGACTAGTAGGAGAAAATGAAGAAGAAGAAGGAGGAGAAGAAGGTGAAGGCTTAGGAGGACGAGGAGGAGTAGATGTTGAAGAAGGAGAAGAAGTAGATAAATGAGGACGTGGAGGGGAAGAAGAAGGAGGAGTAGATGAAAAATAAGAAGAAGAGAATACTGGCCACCAGCCAAGGACAGTGCAATTAATATTACGCATATAAACTCAGAAGTGTGAGAGAGAGATTGATAAAGAATGGTTGAGAAGTGGGAATTCAGCAGAATGCGAGCCAAAACTTATCTTTTATTATAGGCTAGTACAAACATTGCATACGAAACCGCATTGCATGCGAATGATGGAGAGGGTGGTATGAAGGTGAATGGGAAGAGACTATAGAAAATGATGAATGATGGATAATAGGAATTGATGTACAGAAGAAGAAAGTGGGGAAATTAAGGAAAATGTAAGAAAGATGTGGGGAACAGAAGGAGGATTGTGAAGAGGTGAGGAGGAGAAGACTAATGTGCACTGGCGGTTCTTGCCCATGAAACAGGTGAAGTGCTGTACAGTAAAAGATAGAGGCACTTCACCTTGAAAAATCAAGAAAAATGTAAGGAAGAGGTGAAGAAGTGAAGGAGAAGGGAAGTAGTAGAATAACATAGTAGAAGGAGGGAAGGAACAAAGAGAGAAAGAATGGTAACTAAGATTGAAGAGGGTAGATGATGGAGAGAAGATATAGCATGTAGGAATGGGAGAGAAGAAGAAGGAGGAATAAAATCTAAGAAAAAGGAAAATAAAATTTAAATGAATCGTTGAAATATGAGAGGAAGAAAAATAGGATTCCAAAGATTGTAAAATTTGTAGAAATTATCTTTAAACAATGAAAATTGGAGCAAAACAAGGAAATAACTAGTGAAAAAAGTGAAATAAATAAATAGAAAATTGAAATAATAAAGACAGTGATGTAGAAAATGTAAATGAATTGAAAGAAAAATAAGAGAAAGAATAAGAGATGAACGTAGAACAGGTATGAATTCAAATTATATTTCAAGTAACTTTTGTACATACTTTTAATAGAATCATTTTCATAGAAGAATATTATTCTTATGAGGAAAGTTCAGGGAAAATAGAATGGTAGAAGAAGGAGTTGGAAGGGAACTAGTAGTGAAGAGGAATGGAGAAAGAAGAGGTGGAGGAGGAAGAGTAAAAGAAGAAGAAGAAGACGAAGAGAGGACAACTAGAGTGAAATTCAGCGAAACACGAGCCAAAACCAATTGCCAGCCACACAATGCCTGTATTTATCACCTCTCTGGCGTACAAGGGCCTGCCAAAATGTTTGTTCCCAAACACAGCCAACATGTTCAGCTAGGCTAGTTAGCTATGCTGCATCATGTATGAGTTTACATGTGCCACCATCAGTATTGTGCCAATTGCATGTACTTACTGGTTAACTTGCCTATGAGTTAGTGAAGTAATTAATGTACAGCACAAACAAATGGTGGTACATTACGGTAATTATTGGGTTTAGTAATTATGTTTTCTATTGAGCTTGTTATTCATATTGCTTGCAAGGGATTCCTTGATATTAAAACTATAATATTATCATTGTATTTTTTGAGAAAGATTAATATTTTTCTCTCTTATCAGGAACCGCGGTATTAATCTCGCTATACTATGTTCAATTTAGGTGATTTTAACTACAAAACGTAAAGATATTACAAATAAATAGAATAAATAAATAATTTTTATTGCTCAAAATAACAAAACATACTGTAATAAACTTACAAAAAAATTATGAGAAATAACATAATGAAAATATCTTATTTACGAAAAGAATGAAATTGAGTTAATTTTCTTGTACCATCAACTCTTTTATCACCATGCTAGATTTTTCCATTGGATTGTTTCATTTGCTATATTTGTTTCTTCTTGAAATGGGATGAATAAATAATGAAAGAATAAAAATGGAAAGAATAACATTGTATAAATAACCTTCAGGCCATTTTGTGTATTTCTAAAAATTATAACATTCTGGAAAATGACTTCAGCTCGGTCAATATCATTAAAAAATTATAAATTTTGTCTTAAATTGTAGAAAACATTCTGATCTATTTGAGATCAATTTTATAATTTTCGAATCAATTTTGACCGAGCTGGAGAATCACTTTTCCATCTTGACAGAATGTCTTCTTTGAATAACTAGACTATATCTATAAAGAGGAGCTATAATACTGTCTTTTTACCTATTCAAGGCTGCCATCCTCTCAAAATATAACTGTGAACTGTTTACACTCAAGAAATTTCACCTCCAAATAAAACGGTATTGCGTGTAATTAGATTTCATTCACGTTCGATGAATAATTACTCGGTACACGTGCAATTAAACGTAAGTCATTGACTTCTTTCCACGGTGAGATTAGTCTTGATCACACTATCGTTTGATGTAACTCTCGACCTGAAATACATTGTATTCCTCATCTTTTACTTGTTACTTCGAGAGTCGGATGTTACATGAGTTACGTATAATTCATGCGATGTCTCGCCTATTCGCTGGAACAATGAATGCATTTTTGTCTTTGTCAATTGCTCATGCTGCACTATTGTTTTGATAATAATTATAATGGATTTTCCTTGAACAGTTGCTAGGTAAATACCGTTTGAAACTTTATATTGTATTCAATTTAGCCTATCTACATTTCAATTACTGTATAATTGTGGATTACATTTATTCTTGTGGATTTTTATTGATGTAGGTATTGTATAAATGAATGTAAGACAGCAATGTAAATAAATAAATAATTTTTAGTTCCGCACTTGAATGGTTCTACGTTCTGATATAGTCTGTCCAAGCAAAGAAGACCCTCCAGCAAGATGGGAAAATGACTCCATCTTGGTCAATATTTGTTCAAGAATTATAAATGTAGTCTTATAGTAGATCAAATTGTTTCCTATAATTTAAGATCAAATTGATAATTTTTGAAAAAATATTGACCGAGCTGGAGTCATTTTCTCATCTTGCCAGAGGGTCTTCTTTGCTTGTACAGACTATACTGTGATATACATGTACCTGTACTTTGAAGTGTGCTCAACAATATAATTTTTATTTGAGAATATTGTATCACGTTGAAGATCATTGTATTTAAAATGTATGAATCCATTGAGTTAGAATAATAATATTGACCATTCTATTATTTTAGAACACAAATTTCAGGAAAACATTAGAATTATTTACGAGGTGATATTGAAATGACGATGTGAATATTTCAATTCTATAAAAAAGGAAAAATAACTATCAGATAGGGCTATTATAAATTGATTCATATAAATTACGGTAAATTAAATTTAATTATTCATATAAATTGTGCATGAAGCACAATTCTCATTCAATAAATTGAGGTGGATGATTGTCAATAGTGAATAACTAATTCATTGCAGTATTAATATAAATTATTATTGACTCATTTGTTCATGAATCGTTACTCATTGCTATTGGGAATGATACACTTATTTCAAGTCATTTTACATTGAGAATGGGTATAATTCTTTATTATTCTAATAATCTTTTTGGTCTTTTGTTACAGGTAAGATCATCTTGAGAAACAATCCATCGCTCTATAGTAAACTACAAGGAATTGGTGAGATTATCTAGTATTTTTACTACTAATACTCTAAAACTCTATGTAGGTCACACAGATTTCAAATTTTATTAATTTAATATCCTAATCACAATAAATTCAAGTATGATACATTCTTTTAGATGCTCTAGATGCTGATAGAGATGTATTGAATGTTTTAAATGTAGAAAATATAATACAAAATTATAGTGTCTTGCTCTAGCCAATCATTATAAAGGTTTTATAAACTTGCTATAATATTAGTAAAGAATATAGTATTAGCATTAGTATTGCACTGAGTATTATTAAGATCATACATACTTTTTAGTACGTTTATCTTCGAAGATTTCCTTTCATAGGATAGTGGAGTGATTATAGGTGTAATTGACTAATAGCGAGTGATAGTAATATTATAGTTGGCTATAGTAGTTATCTATAGTTTGTTATTATATAGTATAGTTATTGTTATTTGTCTAGTGATTACTAGAAAGGCATGATATGATATATCAATGATTATATAATTTATTAGCTCAATTTATTTGTCAACGTCACAATATTTATTATCACTCAAATTTATCTATATCCGATAAATATCTATCTATTATCAATTTATCAATCTCAAAATATTCAAATTTATTTATTTTTCACCATTCCACTTATCCAAAATTCTCAATTATATTCTCATTTTTTATTAATTCAATAATAAAAATCATTGGTCAATATAAATCAATAACTCCTATTGAGGTGATCAATTTTTTATTCATTTTGATCATATCTTTTCTCCAGGCAGTTGTGTTTTCCTGCTAATAACTTGAGCTGGAATATAATATAATGTAATTTCATGGTTAAGACTTCCACTTGTTGTATTCTTTCTAGAATTAGTAGAATTGTTACTGGATTTTCGTCAGTTTCCTCCAAATGGTTTTGAATTTTAAATTAGTGTTCAACATAGTGTTAGGCCTAACTAAAAGTTGGTGTAAAAAGTTCAATTCTAACTTTTATAACATTCAGTTTCATTCATTGTTTTAGAAATGAAAAGTGCTTGAAAGTGCAGTATTCGAACTTATTTTAAAGTCAAATACTGCAGACTATTTTGAAGAATAATTCAACCAATTGGATGAAAGCTCAAAAAATTGGATAAAAGTTGGAAAAAACTCAAGTAAGAAAATGACGACTTTCAACAAATAATGCAACCAGATGAATCTTATTACTCATCTGCTTTGGTATAAAAATTAACCATAGAAAATAATCCAACGAGATTAACCAATCTTGAGTTAGAAAAATCATTTTATTTTTTTGCGGTTCCATGGAAAGTAAGGTTATATACTTTGTTATTGCCACTTAACATTCTCTGAAGATTCTTCACAAGTACCTTTCTCTTTCTATCCTTTCAGTTTATTAGTTTTTCCCCTTAATGCAAGAAGAAAGTCCTTGAAAATAAATTTTCGCTATTCACTGGCGCAAGCTATAAAATTATTCGCATCCGGATCATTAGCCAAGGAATTCTGTGCGGGATAAAGAGAGCATTATCTTATTCTTTTTCTTCTTAAAGAACTTCTTCTTATGCTTTTTCTTCTTCTTCTTCTTCTTCCTCTCATTTTCTCCCTGTCATTCTAACTTTCTTGAATGGCGCGGTGTTGAAAAAACTTTTTTCTTTTAAATTCTTGAAGCCAATGCAGCAATGATAGGAGAAAAGCCTGTAATATAATGGAAGTGTATAGTCTGTCCAAGCAAAGAAGACCCTCTGGCAAGATGAGAAAATGACTCCAGTTCGGTCAATATTGCTTCAAAAATATAACAGTTGATCTCAAATTGTAGAGAACATTCTGATCTACAATTTGCAATCAAATTGTTAATTATTAAACCAATATTGGCCGGGCTGGAGTCATTTTTTCATCTTGCCAGAGGGTCTTCTTTGCTTGGTCAGACTATACTCAATTGAGGAGTGATTAGTAGTGAGTTGAAGGAGGGGATTGGATTATAATGGACAAAGAGGGAGTGATTAAGGAAAGTAGAAGAAGAAGAAGAAGAAGAAGAACAAGAAGAAATGGTGTGAAAAGACGAAGCGGTGAACCAATTATTCAAACTAACAAGTGACGGATGAAGGAGATGTAAATAAAGATAAAGAACTTAAAGAAGAGAAACCAGTGGATACAGTATTGTATTACGAAAGTATATTTGAAAGTGATCATCAACACATCATGACAAGAAATTGGCCCCGTATTAAATGTTTGATGAATTCGTGGTTTTTGCAGGTTCTGACCTACAAGTCATTCTATACAAATTCCTTTCAGTCTTCCTACTGAAAAGGTTTCTATTTGAAGACCCACAGGGCTTCATTAAAACATTAACTTGATCATTTTCCCATCCTAGTATTTATCATCGATTGAATGGATTGGAAACGGATGTTGTTATGCTAACAAATGAACACTACCACTCGCAATTGGATACAATGTGTGGCTGAACAATATTATCGAAAGTAGAAATTGAAATGAAATTTCTACTTGTACGGTTCGAATTTGAAGCTGACACAGTTCTAGCATTTGTTGTGTCACAAATATAGAACAAGTCGTTAGAAAAGTCAAGGCAATGTGGCCAATTGAAATCAATGAGTCGCCAAGTCTCAATAGAAAGATAAAATTAAGAAGAAGAATAAGAATAATAAGAAGAAGATGATGATGAGGAAGAAGTAGAAGAAGATGAAGAAGAAGAAGAAGAAGAAGAAGAAGAAAGAAGAAGAAGAAGAAGAAGAAGAAGAAGAAGAAGAAGAAGAGGAAGAAGAAGAAGAAGAAGAAGAAGAAGAAGAAGAAGAAGAAAGAAGAAGAAGAAGAAGAAGAAGAAGATGAAGAAGAAGAAGATGAAGAAGAAGATGAAGAAGAAGAAGAAGAAGAAGAAGAAGAAGAAGAAGAAGAAGAAGAAGAAAAAGAAAGTAAGATGGTGTTGCGAATGAGATTAAGAAGATGTGGAAGAAGATTGGGTTCGAAAAAGGAGAGAGATTGAGTGATAAGATGAGAAGTAGCCCATAGTCCGTCCAAGCAAACAAGTCATTCTTGCAAGATGGGAAAATGACACCAGCTCGGTCAATATTGGTTAAAAAATTATAAATTGTAAATCAGAATTTTTCCTACGATTTGAGAATTCATAATTTTTTAACTAATATTGAGAGAGGTGGAGTCAGTTCCCCATCTTGCCAGAATGTCTTCTTAGCTTGGCCTGATTATATACACGGTAGGAGAAAAGAGAAGAACGATTTGAAAGACAAAATATAAAAAATGAAGTCAGAGAACAAGTTGCAAATTAATGTAATTGAGATGTTAAAGACAGTTTTATTAGTGTAATTAATATACGAGACAACACAGATTCCCAAGAGAAAAGATCGTGTCCCACTGTTCCCATACGATATTAAAATGCATTCAGAATCACTACACTACGGTAAATTAAGATCTAGTTCTCTTCCATACTCCAATTCTCTACAAGGGCATCCTATTCATCAAACAGTTCTCCATAATTGTACAATAATTGATGCTCATTCATAATGATAACAGAGTTAAAACCGCAATTCATTTCAAAAGTAGTTACGTTTAAAATGATTAAAAACATAATGTTCCCAAACTGCTCTTTGGTTTTACAACGTCATGCTTACAAACTAAGAATCTTTCTTGTCATAATATTGTTCGTTGACAGGTTGATTCGTTGATTAATTTGGTTGTTGGAATAGTCATAGTCTGTCCAAACAAAGAAGACATTCTGGCAAGATAGGAAAATGACTCCAGCTCGGTCAATATTCGTTCAAATTATAAATTTGGTATGAAATTGTAGGGAACATTCTGCTCGAAGATTTGACACCAAATTTATAATTTTGAACTAATATTGACCAAGCTGGAGTCATAAAAAAATTTCCATCTTTCTAGAATGTATTTTTTGCTTGGACAGATTAAATAAAATCTAGTCTTGAGTTGAAAATGAATATTATGTTATAAAGGTTTATGCTTTATGTGATAAAGGTTTGATCTGCAAAAATTCGTTATCAATTCAAGTCAACGAAAAAATAACAAAATATTTGTAGTCAATGATTGACGGTTGGTTAATCGTTGGTTAACTAAAAGTGGTTATCAATTATCATTATTATAGTCGACATTTCCTAGTTTTCTGTAGTTCGCCTTAAATGGAAACTAGCTCTATTTAGCCGTGAGTTTGAAAGGAACTCACTAAGAAAACTCGAGTGGTAATGTAAGGACAGATAAATTTAAATACTAGTAAATTGGATGTATGAATCAGGAAGTTAAGTTGTGACTTTTCGATGCGATCATTGCTGTTACATTGAGAGAATGATATTGTTCTAATTGAAAGTGTCAGGTAGTAGTTGATGTAATGAGTGGTTGCTATTGAAAATCATAAATAATATTTCTCACGAGTTTTTTTTACAAGATTTTTTCCTAGTCATAATTACCAGTAACATTGTGTTCTGAATTTTTTATGTATAGTAATGTCAATTGAACATTTTTGAGCGGAGCGAAGCGAAGCTCTAATGGATTAGGAAAGTCACTCTTTGTATAACTACTCCTCCGGAACCGCTCGACCGATTAAATTCAAACTTGCCATGGTGATAGTAGACATGGACGCCCAGGTTATAGGCTATAGAGCATTTTGAAAATTTGCATATTAAGGACGAAAAAAGGAAAAAAAGGATTGCTTACACACTATTACTATACACATTATTCATGCTATATTCATGCTCTCTGCACTGCAGGATTGCAACCCAACATCAGTTTTGAGAAGCGTTCCTGGTCAGAAAAGTCTATTATGCTCTTGAAATCATGTTGGTATCACTGGCAGAATCGGCACCTTATCGAAACCCTCATAGCCCAGTGGTTAGCGACGTGGACTAGCATTTCATTGCTTACCAATCAGGGGGGGTTCGAAACCTGAGCAGAACATTTTTTTTATGCCGAATATTTTCAACTTAGACCACCTTCAATATTATTTTACATAGAAATAAAAGAAATAAACGACCTTTTAAGATTTGTTTGGTTAAGAGAAAATTGAATTAAGAATTTAAAATTTAAAATTTAAAATTTAAAATTTAAAATTTAAAATTTAAAATTTAAAATTTAAAATTTAAAATTTAAAATTTAAAATTTAAAATTTAAAATTTAAAATTTAAAATTTAAAATTTAAAATTTAAATTTAAAATTTAAAATTTAAAATTTAAAATTTAAAATTTAAAATTTAAAATTTAAAATTTAAAATTTAAAATTTAAAATTTAAAATTTAAAATTTAAAATTTAAAATTTAAAATTTAAAATTTAAAATTTAAAATTTAAAATTTAAAATTTAAAATTTAAAATTTAAAATTTAAAATTTAAAATTTAAAATTTAAAATTTAAAATTTAAAATTTAAAATTTTAAAATTTAAAATTAAAATTTAAAATTTAAAATTTAAAATTTAAAATTTAAAATTTAAAATTTAAAATTTAAAATTTAAAATTTAAAATTTAAATTAATTTAAATTAAAATTTAAAATTTAAAATTTAAAATTTAAAATTTAAAATTTAAAATTTAAAATTTAAAATTTAAAATTTAAAATTTAAAATTTAAAATTTAAAATTTAAAATTTAAAATTTAAAATTTAAAATTAAGAATTAAAAATTGAAAAAAATCGGTTAAATTATGAATCTGGTGAATGAATATTTTTGAAATCTGTTCAAGATTAAGCAAGTAATAAACATTTTAAAAAATCGGTAAAAAATGTTGATATTTGGTGGGCAGGTTCAGATGAGGTCTAGAAATGTTGTGTTAGATTAAGCAAGTAATAAGTTTTTAAAAATTGTAGATGTATTGCAATGCAAGTTGCATATCTTCCACCTTGAATGAAATATCCAAATTGCAAGTTCAATGGTTCAGCAAGATTATAGATGAACTAATCTGGAAGATATTGAATTAAGTTTTAAACTACCTATGTCCAATATATTTTTCAAAGGTTACACTTCATATTAGCGTTTTACTATTTTTCAGAATTTTCGGATTTTTTCTTAGATTTTTTGAGAACAAAGTGGCAGAAAATGTTGAAATTAAGTAAACAGGTCCAAATTAGGTCTAGAAATGCTGTGTTCAATAAATTTCTAATCCCTTCTGAACGGAATTTGCAGGCGAGCAAAGCGAGCCTGTTTGTCTCAGCTGACACTGACAGAGGTTTTGCAGGCGAGCGAAGCGAGCCTGTTTGTCTCACTTACACTGCCTATACTGTCGGGGGTCCAGGGGGCGGAGCCCCCTGGCTAGGCGGAGAAGGCGAGCGAAGCGAGCCTACCGGCTAGTTCTGAATAAAATGGTGCCTGATTTGTCAGGATTCAATGATAAATAACTGAGATATGACTATTTTAATTTTAATTTCAACCTTTCACATTCAATATGGTAGTTTGGAAAAACTTAATGTGTAATACGGCCTGCGGCTCGTGCGTAAATGTTTCTCTTGATGCAGCAAAATCACTCTATGCGTACTTATACACAAATAACTATATTGTACTATTGGAGGAGGCAAAATTGATTTTTTACCTGATGTCTTTATTAATAAAATTATTTATTTATTTGCATGCATTCAATATTTCTCAACATGCTAACAAACAATGGAAGCTTGTTGTGGAAATACACAAAAATTTTGCACAAATTTCATCCAATAGGCTTATTTTTTCGCGATTTTTCAAGTTTATATTGATTTTCCTTTATAATTTGCTACTGAATAATTATTTTAAACAATCAGAGCACATTTGAGACCAAAAAAGATACGTCAAATGCTGTATTTTGAAAGTTGAACCACTCATAGAGAAAATGACTCCAGCTCGGTCAATATTGTTTGAAAATTATTGATTTTGTCTCAATCGTAGGAAACATTCTGACCTTCAATTTGAGCCCAATCAATATTTTTTTAACCAATATTGACCAAGCTGGAGTCATTTTCTCATCTTGCCTTATTCTATCAAAATAAACACTCACTTGAGAAAACATTCACTTAAAGGTTGTTGCTCCTTTTTTATATTCTCATTTCATAACATTACATGGCAATAGAATGAGCCACTTTCACCATCAGCTAGGTTTAGCTAGGCTTAAAATACCGGGATCAAATTTTCGAGTCTACGCTTCAAAAACTTTAGGACAAAAAGAAAGCTCGCTCCGCTCAATTTGCGGCTGCCTCCGCATGCGCTTCCCTAGTTATTATTGGAAATCTTTCAAAAATTGATGCTTATAACTGATGTACTCGTACTGTAACTATAGTTTCAAATAAACATTTTCAAAATTGTCAATATTGATAATAATCATTGAAATCGTGCTCCGAAACAATGACACAAATAGGCAATAACCTCAATTTTTTATTCAACTTGAAAATTGAACCTGCCATAGTGTCATGTTATACTAAAGTACTGATACTACGAGTTTGAGTTACTATAAGAAGTCAAAGCCATGTTGATTATTAATAGAAATTTGAAATTTGTGTTGAAGCATTTATTAAAAAAATAAAAAAAAAATTCCGTATAGAATACAGTTAGATCCATTGTGAGTGAAAATTTGTTAGAAGTGAATGTGGATGATTATTGTAAACATATTATCCTTCTTGTCATTTTTAATATTTCTCAAAATTTGGGGAAAATAGGTTTTGGACTTGGTTTTCTGTGGTTGCATCTCATAAGTATATTGTATTCTTTCAAATAAATAGATCTATTGTTAATTGAATTTAACTATTTAATACTTGGTGGCTCACGAATCTTTTTCGGTTGCTTCAATAAATTTGTTGATATTTCGGAATTCGTTTTCCCGTCTCCTTCGCTTTGGGCGAACTGTATAGTGGAGTGAATATGAAACTGGTAACCAGCTGGTAGGCCTAGGCCCTTCATGGGCTGTTGAGCCATTGACAAAATAAAAATAATTTGGAGTTGGATAAATTATTATAAATTATAATATTGGGTAAATCCTCACTAGTATTTTGGTTCGACGTTGTATACAATGAATGCTTTCGAAAAAGACCTTAATTTATGAACTTTTTTTATGGAAAAATGGCTTAACCTGTATAATTATGATCATAATTCTTAATTATCTTTAATAATTACTATCCCTCTCTCCCTATAACTATGTGTGTGCAGGAGTGAGACGGAGGTAGGAGAAGGAGGAGGGGATGATGGCACCAACTCCCAAAATAGTTTCTGTCTCTGTCGATACCATCAACAACATTAACAACAACCACAACAACAACAGTGGTCGCAATGGCCTAACTTCGCCCATTGTTGCCACTAGTCACACGTGCAGTCGTCGGTATGCTGAAATTTTTGCAGCAGCTGCTAAGAAACGGTCAGTTGGTCATCTGTTTGTCTTGTTTCTTGTCCGATTTGTCTTGTTCTCTGTCTGTCTTGTCTTGACATTTGTCTTATTTTTCGTATGTTTTGTCTTGTATTGCCTGTTTGCTAGATATTTGCCTTGTATTAGTTTTTTGTCCTAACTGTATTGCACACAAGTCTAGTTTCTATGTTCACTTTGTCTTGTTCTTGTTCATTTTGTCTTATTTTCGTATCTTTATCTTGTAATGCCTGTCTACTAGTCGGTTTGTCTTGTATTGTAAAAGTATTCTGTCCTATTGCACCTAATTCTAGTTTGTTCATAGTTTCTTGTTCACTTCATGTTGTTCCTTGTCTGTTATGTCTTCTTCTTTGTCTCTTGTTAGTTGTTAATTTCTAATGCCTCAAGTACCTTATCTGTCTTGTAGCGTCTCTTTTTCAGCACCAATACTTGTCTTGATCATTTATATTATCAGTATTGCTTTCAGACATGCTCGATGATTGTACGGTAACTGTCAGATTGACATGTTGTTATGCAATTTTTCGTTTTAAAGCCGGGCATTTTTCCGAGCAGCAATTAGTGAGCTCAGGATTGGAAAGATTCAACACACACATGATCAAAGCGCGTCGGATTCGGCCCGACGGAGTTTTCAAGGCCAAACTCTCCACAAAAATTTGAATAACCTAATAGAGCCAGAATAATAGTCTTTTGGTTGTAGTCTCTATCTAGTTAATGCTATGTTCCTAACTTTACCTATATAGTAAGGATTATGAACTTTTAAAACTTAGGGCTATTTAAAATAATTGAAAAATAAATGAAAATCAAACACCCTTTTAAAAAACTTTAAAATTATTAAAACGCAGACATGTTTCGGCACATTAGGCCATTATCAATGTGGAATAATAATTATCATTTTATCTACATCGATAATGGCCTAATGTGCCGAAACATGTCTGTGTTTTAATAATTTTAAAGTTTTTTAAAAGGGTGTTTGATTTTCATTTATTTTTCAAGTAAGGAATATTCTCATTCCATTTCAATTATTGGAGAATTTAGTCCAATCTTTGATATTTTTGTTCTTCTTTTCTCGGTATTTCTTATCTCTCCGTTACATCCAACTCTACTCTCTTTATCACTCAATTTTTTTAAAAATCACTCTTTGTTTATCTATTTATATGTTGCACAAGAGGATAAAGTATGATGCTATTTGTCTTTTTGAACATGACTCAAATCTATGTTTCAGTTTGGTGTAAGAATTCTGATTCACTTGGAACATATATATGAGTACTCCCTTGAAACTTGACTTCAAAGACTTTGTTTTGTTTCTGAGATTGATTGTTGATGTTGATTCTCACATGAGCTCTCAGGCTTATGTGTGGATAATGAGATGATGATGATGGATGACGACCCCTTTTTAGATAGTCGGAACCGACGGCTCCTTCATCATCTCCTTCGAAAGACGGAAATTTGATTTTATGAATTACAAATTACAATTACTGTGATTTTATTAATAGTAATCAGTATCTGTAGTAAAAAGTTGTGACTGTGACTCACAATCATCTGTGACAAAGTATTTTATAGTCAATAGAGCTGCCTTGTCAATGAACCAGCTTTTAAAATCATTTCTCAACTTCTTTCCAGTTATCTCAGTATGATTCACACCAAGCCTACTGAGTCAACGGGAGATATCCGGTCAAGTAGATTAGCCCGCTTGTGAATCGGGCTTTCAGTATACCTATATTCAAAGAACACAGATAACGTCTATAGTCTGTCCAAGCAAAGAAAACATTCTGGCAAGATGGAAAAATGTCTCCAGCTCGGTCAATATTCGTTCAAAAATGATAAATCTAGTCTTAAATTGTAGAGCAAAATTTTTTCTACAATTTGAAACCCAATTTATAATTTTTAACCATTATTAACCGAGCTGGAGTAATTTTCCCGTCTTTCTAGAATGTCTTCTCGGCTTGGACATACAACCTGTGAATCGGGATGTTAGTATATCTGTTTATATAGGGCACGTATGACGTGCAAGGTACCTGTTAATTGGACCTGTATATCTGTATTTATAGGGCGTATAATGTATTGGTGCGGGCGTTATGGGAGCGGCCTTTGCTATAAATAAATATACGATATCTATATGTAGATATTGTGTATATGAATATATTGAAATAGTATTCAAGAAACTGGTTTTAACTCCGGAGTGAACCTGAGGCGTGGTTCGGTGAGTTTTCATCTTATTTTTCCTCCTCTTGTTTTTCTTCCACTTATCTTCCTTCTTCTTCTTCTTCTCCCACTTATCTTTTCTCTTCTTTTCCTTCTTCGTGATTAATTTTCTTCCGTGGGTAAGTCGGTTATTCGATTTTCCCGCCATCACTTGATTTTGCTCGATTTAATTTATTTGAAGCCTATTATCACTAGATTGGACGGAAATGTTATCTGTTTAACATTCACGTCTATGTGGTTTTTTTGCTAAAGGAAATGCATTTAGTTAGATTATGTAGTTTTAGTTGTTGATGAATTCAGAAGACCTAGCATGTAATATAATGTTTACATGTTGAAGTATAGTCAAGAGAAGACAACCTGGCAAGATGAGAAAATGACTCCAATTCGGTCAATATTGGTTCAAAAAATATCGATTTGGTCTCAAATTGTAGATCGGAAGGTTTCACACGATTGAGACTAAATCAATAATTTTTGAACCAATAGTGACCGAGCTGGAGTCATTTTCTCATCTTGTCAGAGGGTCTACTTTGCTTGGACACACTATAAGAATGATGTCCATGAATTTTCTACTTGAAAGTATATTGTGTTTTAATCAAAGACATAATAATGAGTATAAACTGGTACGTTTTATAAAGAAATGAACAAAATCCATTTTAGAGTTTCAGTTGCAATTCTGTCCATGTTAATGGATTCAAAGATATTCTCCCCATCCCCTAGACTAGAAGATGAAGCTTTATTCTTGATTGATTGAGTACTACAAATTGTATACTGGGTCTCGAAAGACCCATTGCATTTCAAGCACTACATCAATTATTCAACTGTACAAATCATGAAAAGAAATACAGTTCAAAGAAAAATAAGCTCAATCCCTAGGAGAGCTAAATGGATGATGTTTAAATAAAAATACACGAATTGTCAAAACCACTGATTTATTTGAAAATAGAGATACCGGTTTCAGTTGTTACACCACTCTCAATCTCTGGTAAACTAAAACTTAAGGCAAAGAGCATCAACATTTATAGTGACGTTCAAGCATGCTATTGGTAGACGCTTGTACCAATCACAGTGAACGTCTGCCATTGGCCTAGACAAGCTCCTCCCCGATTAGCGCTCTATTCAAACGTTACAAAATGGCGATTTAAACTGGAAACACAATAATATTGAACGATTGTCAAAAAGCTGCAATAACATATGAAATAAATCACTGGCGGTTCATGCCCACGAAACTGGTGAAGTGTCCGTATCTTTTACTGTACAGCACTTCACCTGTTTCGTGTGCACGAACCGCCAGTGAAATATATTGGAAAATGCAACATAAGAATGGGGAAAACATATTATTGTTAGTCAAATGACTAAGTAAAAATTATGATAAAACTAAATGGTTCCTTCGCTTCAATTTAGAAACTTCCCTTGTATTATAATCGATATATCAGTCACACCAACCTCGAGAAATATTTGTTTATATTACTATTTATATTCAAATTATTATTATAATGAGAAATAATAAGACACAGATGTTGTCAATGCCACTCATTTTTATACTATTTACAAGAGTACCATGGTTTCTGGGCTATACCTGCCCCATCCTCAGCTAGATTGGTGCTTGGGTAGGCTACGAGGAACTCTAACAGCAATAATATTATTACTACTTTTGATAATTCTAAGATCTTCAATTAGCATTTAAAAGTCCTTTAAACTCATTTATTTGATAGAAGTGTTAGTCCAGATACTTCAGTGTTGTCTCAATTCAAAAAAGCATACAAATGTCGTGAATGGTCCTAAAAAAGTATCAAACTTTGAGATACTCTACTTTTACTAAAGTAGAACACAACTAAACGTGAACAAACATAAATTACGGTCATGCTATGGTTTTAAATGAGAGTTTTGTGTCTCTTCCATTATTATGTGTATGTATTCAGTTTACCAACTCTTCTTTCACATTTCAACAGGATGTGTATTGTTCTATAGTCTGTTCAAGCAAAGAAGACATTCTGTCAAGATGGGAAGATGACTATAGCTCGGTTAATATTATTTCAAAAATTATAAATGTGTTCCCAAATTGTAGATCAGAATGTTTTCTACAATTTGAGATCAAATTTATAAATTTTGAACCCATATTGATCGAGCTGAACTTATTTTCTCGTCTTGCCAAAATGTCTTCTTTACTTGGACATACTATAACTACTCATCATACTCGCTGTCTGGAACATTATTTCATGTGCCGTCTTTTTTAATGAAACGTTTTCATATTATGCGCAAATTTCTCAGTGCCGGAAATAACACATTATGCCTTCACTCAAGACCTGTTACACATTGCATTATCATCTTCCCATTCATGTATCAAACTTGAAGTGGGTTCGGTAGAAATGAACAGGTGATGATCAGGTCTGTCCAAGCAAAGAAGACATTCTGGCAAGATGGAAAAATTAACCCAGCTCGGTCAATATTAGTTTAGAAATAATAAATTGGTATCAAATTTTAGTGCAGAATGTTTTCTAGAATTTCAGACCAAATTCATAACTTTTGAACAAATATTGTCCGAGCTGTAATAATTTTCCCATCTTGGCAGAATGTTTTCTTTGTTTGGATGTAAAACATGAGTGCTAATTTTCTTGTCCAGCAGGGGTCCTTTATGGTTCTTCCGAGTACCTTTCCATGTTTCACTTCTACCTCTTCTTCATATCACTCTTTCTTTTCTCTGTCTTTTTCATATTATTCTCTCACTCTCTTTCTCATTCTCCTCCTCCTCTCTTCTCTCTCTTCTCTTCACCCTTTCTTTCATCCTTTTCCATCTCGTGCTTTCGTTCTTCTGCTGTTTTCCCACTCCTATTTCTGTCTCCCTTTTTGTACCACCTTCCTTCCCTTCATCCCTTTATGCCTAACTCCTTCACATCTTTTTTTCCTATTCATGTCCTCTTCCACCATTTAATTTCTATTCTATTGTATTGAGAAATAAACTCTATTTATTCATTATTTTTGTATTTTTCTTCTTTCTTTCTCTCTCTTCTTTCTTATTGAAGTTATTTTTCTCTTTTCATTTTCCCCTCTAATACCGTCATCTTCATTCTTTTTCATCAGATCTCTCCCCCTTATTCTACTCGAATTCAATCTCTTTATTCTTGTTTTTCGTCTTCATCATCTTCTTCTTTTTCTTCTCCTCCTCCTCTTCTTCTTCTTCTTCTTTTCTTTTTCTTCTTCTTTCTTCTTCTCTCTTCTTCTTCTCTTCTTTCATCTCTGTCTCTTCTTCGTTCTTCTCCTTCTTTCTTCTTCTCCTTTCTCTTTCTCTTCTTTTCTTCTCCTCCGTCTTTCCCCTCCTTTTTCTTGTAAAACTTCTTCTCCCCTTCTTCTGTTCTTCTTCTCCACCCTTCTCTCCCTTTCATTTTCAACCCCTCTCTTGTTCCTCCTTCATTCTTTCTTTATACCTCATCATCTTCCTTGATCTCTGTACTACTTTTTCTTCTGCACTTAAGGCAAGTAGTCTAACCGATACCACCTGTCAGCCTTCCGATTCTACTACAGCCTAGAGTAGGCAGATAGTGTAGAGTGCCGATCCCCATCCCCTTATCATGTCAAAGTTGTAAAACGAAACGGAGAGCAGACATTGTAATTGCCAATTGAAATGAACGCTTGTCACGCAAACTTTTAGGCTGGCCTGTTGTTATTGTTCATTTGCTTTCCTTGTTCTACTTCGTCTTTTTCTTTTCCATTTCAATGTTTACTGCTGTCTCTTGTACGTGTGAAGCTACTCATTCATGAAGCAATCTGAAAAGTTGACAGCTGAAGCTCACTTCCAAGACAATTAAATGTTTCCAGACATATTCAAGAAGATTCACATTATATTATGATGTATTTTTTATCATAAATATGGAATATGATGATTATCGAATTGTAATTAGAAAAAAATTCCCGCCTTTGGGAGATTGGCTTGTCATTAGTAGAGATATTATTTATTGTTACAATTGGGACTTGATAGCAAGTATTTTTATCAAAGGTGATAATGAGTGAGTGAATGATGATGTTTACATGGTAAAAGAAAGATAATGAAAGTTTACATTAAAATTTTCACTTTGAAAAATTCCGAATTTATGAAAGTTTACTGTTTACAATAAATATCAAATGAAAAAAATGTTCAAAAATATTGTAAATTTTGAATTAACTGAAAAAATTTCAGAGCAATAGTCAATCGTTTCCCGTCTCTGGAGAAATAGTAAATGTTGCATTACACTCATTAACTGGATATTATTCAGAGTTGTTCTGTGGCGTCACTTGGTTACAGAAGCTAGCTTATGGTTGAGAGAATGAAAGTGCTAACTATACGTTATCTCTATGATGATTATTCACCTCTGCTGAAAAGTTGAGTGAATATGAAATCGGCAACCAGCTGGAAGGCTTAAGCCCTTCATGGGCTGTTTAGCCATTGACAGATATACATACTAAGAAAAAGGAATTGTTTGAATTGATTCAGCTTACTAGATCTCGCTATGTGATACAGTAGTTTGATACTTGTATCATCTTGTGTAACTTCTTGAAAATGAAGTGAGCGGTTGACACTCAGCTTTACTGCAAACAGGTCAGGGAAATTCACAGAGGATAACATTTCAAGCGTGAGCTTTCCTAGGAAAAATCAACCCTGAAAAGCAGCTGTTGCTGTCAATCAATTAGCTAGAAATGAAAAACTCAGGTTAAAGCATTATTTAACACCCAATTGAAAGCATTGATCTACAGACACGTTTAGCGAGCAAAAAACCTTAAGTAAACAAATTTAAAGCTTTTAGGCTTCATTCACTGCTGTGTTTAATGGGAATTAGCACAGTACCATATTAGATCCACTCTTCCAATCATTCACAAATCCCTCACCAGGTAGCGCTGGGTGAATATAATCTGTTTGAAAATCGTTCAGGAACTATTCATCCAGGACTGCAATGTAAACTCGCATGTTGATTACATTCCAATTAGATCCTCTGCATTTCATCAACACTCCTATGATGGTTAATTGAGTTTCAAACACCACTTTGCCAATGGTATAACCATGTAACATTCTTTTCAAATTTCTCTCACTCACCTTCCTGATAAGTGATAATATTCAACATCAACTTTTATCGATCTTATACAGTAGTATAATTCTAAAAAACCATTACCTTTTACTTGGTTCTTTATAATATTCTAAATACCCTTCTCCTTTAATATTCTAAATTTATATTCCTTACACTGGCGGCTCGTACCCACGAAACAGGTGAAGTGCTGTACAGTGATTCCTCATCTATATACGGTTCGGTAACATTCTAAGTAACCCCTTTCTTCTCTGATTGTACATTGTAGGTAATATTTTTATTATCTTCATGCCTTATCTCGATGATATTGAAAATTCTCAGTATCATGAAGACCTATTTCCCTCTCCTTTTACCATATCTCATTTAAAACACTCCTGAACTTAATTTTGTTAAAATTCCAAGTACAGTAACTCCTTAACCCTTCTGTTTAATAGTTATTTGTAAAATTCCAAATATCCTCTACGACTATCAGTTACATTTCAAATGTTTTCCTCCACACCAATGATATTTTATATTACAAACACCTTTCCTCCTATCCTTGACAGTAACATTCTAAATACCCTCTATTTCTCTTCCAGGAGTGGGGAGGAACAAAATAATCTCCCCCTCCCTCATTCAAGTATGTTAAAATCCTAATAACCCTTTCAGATCTCTATCAAGCGTTTTGGGCAATGAACACAAGCTATCGCTGAGAACAACTATGATGGTATTCCACTTTGGCGCGGTCCCCACCTTATTTTGTGACAGAGTCCCCTCTTTGGCGCGTTCCAACTGCCCACGTTATTTTGTGATAGAGTCCCCACTTCGGCGCGGTCCCCACATTATTTTGTTATGTAGTCCCCACGTTATTTTGTAATATAGCCCCACTTTGGCGCGGTCCAACTGCCTCACACAATTCTGTGATGTCGTCCCCACTTTGGCGCGGTCCCACCTTGTGCGCCAGATTGTACAAGCGGAAGCCATCACTGAAAACAATGGTGTAGACCCCACTTTGACGCGGTCCCGTTTGCCAGATTTGATTGTAGTTGGTAGTAATATAGCCTGCAGAACATAGCTGCAATGTGGAGCTCAGCTTGTTTAGATGCATTTCATTCAGCCCGTGGAACATAAGCTTACAAGTACATGAAGATAATATATATATTATCTATATGTATATCATGCAAGTAGATGTAATACTATATATAGCCGGAGTTAATGCAGCCCGTGGATTACATACATGATACATAGTTATAGATGTAGTATAGTCTGTCCAAGCAAAGAAGACCCTCTGGCAAGATGGGAGAATGACTCAAGCTCGGTCAATATTGGTTCAAAAATTATTGATTTGGTCTCAATCGTAGGAAACATTGTGATCTACAATTTGAGACCAAATCAATGTTTTTTGAACCAATATTGACCGAGCCGGAGTCATTTTCTCATCTTGCCAGAGGGTCTTCTTTGCTATAATAGTTTACGTATAGATATAATACAGCCGGTGCAATGCAGCCCGTATAACATATACATAGATATACATGTGTGATGATATTCTGTATAATGCAGCTTGTGGAGCATATACATAGCTATAATACGTAATAGCGTGTGGACCAGATGTTGGCCTGCATGCTTGCATTGTCATATATTGGGCAGTCGGTTTAATTATCACGGGGTGAGCGGTGCGTATTGATGCGTGCGTGAGTGTTGATTGAACAGGCGCTGGTTTCATGTTGTAATTTGAAGGGTGGCTAAATGTAATGCAGCTGGTATGAGTGGTGCAGCATGTTGGGTTCTGATATTTTTCTCATTTTGGGCGTGAATATTGAACAAGCCCTGTTGGTTGTAATTTCTACACTCTGAAAATTGCTTCAAATATAGATTACAATCGGAAGAGGAATTTTGGAGTTTTTACTTCGTTTCATGCTCTTGGTGAGCCATACGATAAAATGATAATAAGGAGTTTTGTTCCTGAGGTTGATGCCCAAATGTTTCGGCTTGTAAAACTTCTCCAGCTCGGTCAATATTCGTTCAAAAATTATAAATTTGGTTTCAAATTGTAGAACGGAATGTTTCCTACGATTTTAGATGAAATTTATAATGTTTAAACCAATATTGATCTAGATGGAGACATTTTCCGATCTTGCCAGAATGTCTTTTATAATTTTCATACCTGTATTGGAAGTAGGACTATAGTCTGTCCAAGCAAAGAAAAGATTCTGGCAAGATGGGAAAATGACACCAGCTCGGTCAAAATTGTTTCAAAAATTATAAATTTGTTTAAAATTGTAGATCATAATGTTTACTACGATTTGAGACCAAATTGATAATTTTTGAACTAATATTAACCGAGCCAGAGTCATTTTACCCATCTTAGTATTCTTTGCTTGGACAGACTACGAAAATATGCTAAGACTATACAATTATGGATATCTGTACTTTTAAACAATTCAGAGCACTAGAAAGCACTAAAAAAGGAAGATAGCACTGGCGGCTGGTGCCCACGAAACAGGCGAAGTGCTGTACAGTAAAAGATACGGGCACTTCACCTGTTTAGTGGGTACGAGCCGCCAGTGGAAGATAGAACTATGCATATTACTCTATTCTCAATATAACTTCCGACAAGTAATCCCCCGTCTTGAGACACGCAAAGTCGAAAGTTATATCGAGTAGAGTATACTGTTGGGTACATCAGTATCGAAAGATCATCTACCGTGAACAATGCATGTTACTTTATTTCATTCAAACTCCGGCAAGGAATACTTGGTATTTATTTACTTTAGTGTTGCACAAATTTGTAAGTTACATCAAATATTGGCTACTTGAGTATCGAGTGATTGTCTACCGTGAACAGTGAGTGACCTTGGAAAAGTGCTCGGCTGGGACTGAGGAAGTGAGGGGGATTTTTTCACTGTCGCATGGAGCGGAAACCAGTTTTTCCGGTCTACGAAAAGTGCAGTCTGTTTTATTTGGCAGTTTCAGGTGTAGCTGAAACTGACAATGAGATTTATTTGTTGTGTTTGGTGCACTACATATTCTGAAACTACATATTCACAAAGGAGTTCAGTGTGCAAGTAGCTCAAGTATGGTCTGTTCAAGCAAAGAAGACATTCTGACAAGATGCGTAATTTACTCTAGCTCGGGCGAAATTGTTTCAGAAATTGAAAATTTGCACTCAAATTATAGAGAAGAATGTTTCCTACAATATTAGACCAAATGTTTAATTTTTGAAACAATATTGACCGAGCTAGAGTCATTTTCTCATCTTGCCAGAATGTCTTCTGTTCTCGTACTGACTATAGCTTACTGCGTTTTCAAATGCCTGTGCAAATGAATCACGATCGACGTTATTTCGTAATAACTTGATAAGAGAATCATCAAAGAGAATTTACATGAATTGGGAAATAATATATTTTGATTAATCTTGTCATATTCAGATGCAAATCATAATATCTCGTTATGATATAAATCATAATATCTAAGTATTGACTCATAATTATTTACTGTAGAAACCCAATCAAGCAACTAGGAAATTGATGAAAGCTGGTGTGAATTCAAACTACAGGACAAATTCATGAGTACAGTAATTTCATAGCTTCCTTTAACATAGCTTTTAGTGCATTTCATTTAAAAAAATGCACTATTGGTCTTGACCGGATAATCGCAAATATATGATGCGATATATTTTTTACACGTTTCCGAGCCCCCAGAACACGAATCTGATGTCCGTTCAAATTCATATATCTCTATATATATATATATATATATATATATATATATATATATATATATATATATATATATATGTACAGATTCTTGTCAACACGATAACTCCCGAAGGGCGAGAGCGACCGAATTTTGCACAAAAATCATTAGTGTTAATATCTCGGTCAAGTTCGTTAACCAGCCAAATTGGTCCAAGGGAAGGGGGTGAAATTAGGGGATGAAAATTTTGAAAAATCACTACAAATCGACCAATGACTTGATCGTTTTGAAAATTGGTGTGTATAATACCCTTATTATGCCCTACAATTTGAGCCATCAACGAAAAAAATCCAATCAAAAATGGCGGAGAAATCGGCGAATAATATGCCGAAAATTGAGTTTTTTCACGGGTTTTTCGAAAACGGCACCTTTGAATTCATACCCTGAATAGCTCATAATAAGTCATATGGTTTGACCCATCATAGATTTGCATTTGAAATGCACTCTTTCCGACCGCCAGCTGCCGGAACGAATTTTTTTTTATATTAGAGGAAGCTATGCTAATTTCCAATCATGTGAGTTACCAGTATACACTTATGAAATTAAAGTATACTGGTGACTGGTATAATGGAATAATATGGATTATTGTTATTAAAATGTATGAGTGCAAGTTGGCAAGGTTTAAGCTAGTGAAAATAATTAAAAATTATAATAGATGAAATATAATTAAAATTATAAGGTTATCTATCAAATTAAATTGATTGAAATATTGTCACGAGGAACGTATGATTAGTAAATAGGATCAATGTAAGATAATAACAATGGCTATTAGTATGCCTAATAATAATAGCCTATAATGGCTATCATATTTCACAACTTATAAGAAGAACTAACAAAATTGAGTATTATCGATTTTATCATTGAAAAATTTGCATTTGCAAAAATAGCATTACAATGATTTCTTTTAAATTCAAATTGTATGATATTGTATGTGTAACATCTGATTGAAGATTACACTATTGAAGTATAAAAGTTGAATTCATAAGATGAGTTACAATTTACAACATTGATATTTTCCCAGAAATTGATGAAAGTTGAGTAATAAAACTAGGTCGACTGTAGATAACGTTTTATTGCTTGTTTTCAAAATTTATTGATTGATTAAATTAATACTTTACATATACGGTTCACGATGATTTATGTTTATTTCCCAATTTATGTGTTTATGAATGTTTTTTCCAGTCTTTAGTTCTACAGCTACATTATTCTGTTTTTAATGGATTTGCCCTGTTTGTTGAATTATTTCCAAGATTATATTTAGATAATTAGTTAATTTTAATATTTTATCAATTTAGCGTATGGATGCGTCTATCAAAAGTGGTCGTTCATTGGATCATTGATAAAATTATTTTTATTATCATCAACTAAAAAACTATTGATTTTCATCATCTTTACATGTTGTTTTAATAAATTTTAATTGATTTATTTTTTTAACTTGATAGAAATACCGTGGATTGATCAACTATGATCTGATATCGTTGAAATAATGCACCTGCGTAATTAATATTGCAGAAGCTATTGTTTTGTTTGACCTTGAAATACCAGATGAAAATGAGACGAATATTGTTATGAAATTTCCTGTAGAAATGCGCTGTTCTATAAATCAATCGGATTATATTGGTTTCATAATTTCTATTATAAAAAGATGAAATTTCATGTATTCGTGCTTCATTTCGAACGAAGAGTAAAATTTATCTTTCAAAAGTGTTGCATCTTCTTCTCAAACGTGAATTTTCAAGTTCTCTCAACTACTACTCAAACTTTGAATTTTATAGTACAAAGAGTACTTAGTTAAAGAAACTATTCTTAAATTAAATTGATATCAACAATAATAATCTTGAGATTGAAAAATGGGAATTACCATTATTCGTCACAGTTGTAGTTATTGTCAATTTTAAAGATTAAAAATTGACAAATACAGTAGAATCACGTTATGCAATGACAAATAATATAACAGCTATAACCAATACCATGATGACTTGCAGGTTTCAAAAAAGAAATCAATTATATTGCAGTTGAAGTAGTAAATTGCATGTTATTTTGAACGTAATTAGTAGTTTTTCAAAAAGTGAACAATTATCTGGTTGTGAAATTGTGAATTGCCTGTTATTCTAACATGATTAGTGAGTTGGTCTTCTGTATTTTTACTGTGTAACGTGAAAGTATTTAGTAGGTTGTATGTGTTCTGTTCCTTTATTGAATGTAGTATACATTATACGACAATGTACTGTACTTTACTGAATCAGTAAACATTTACGGAATATATCTTATATTTACACATTAAAATCACTGTATTTTGTATAATTATATTATAAAAAAATAAATAAATTATAGTTATAGTGTGGTCGATAAGAAATTCTGGCAAGATGGGAAAATGACTCCAGCTTGTTCAATTATACATCTAGTCTCATATTGTAGAGCAGAATGTTTTCTACAATTCGAGACCAACTTTTCAATTTTTGAACTAATATTGACCGAGCTGAAGTTATTTTTCCATCTTGCCAGAATGTCTTCTTTGCTTGGACAGACTATTTTACAAGTCTCGCGACAGTCCAGTGGAAGGACACTTTTGAGCCAAGGCCTTCTAAATGGCTGGCTGCGGCCTTCACTGTAATATTGATGGATGTGACCGAAATATAGCCATTTACCTACGAAATATACCTGTATACCTGGTTGGTACTACCAGCAACAATGACTCATGATAACAATGCCCTGAGGCCAGATTGCTTCTCACATAGTTGCGTAAAAAACTACACAACACAGGATAGTACTAATGAAATACTGTACCTAGTCTGTCCAACTAAAGAAGACCCTCTGGCAAGATGGGAAACTGACTACAGTTTGGTCAATATTCGTTCAAAAATTATAGAAAAGTAGAAAATTGTAGAACACATTCTGCTCTACAATATGAGACCAAATTTTAATTCTTGAACCAATATTGACCGAGCTGGAGTCATTCTCCCATCTTGCCAGAGGGTCTTCTTTGCTTGGACAGACTATACTTCGAGGTGTGTCCATGTATAGCTGTCGCCAAAAATTAAGGCGGTTTCGTCCGTCTCTAGTTCGTAATATAAAATACTGATAGCTAATGTAAAGCATCTATTGATTTCAAGATACTCATCTATACCCTATTCACGATCACTTGAGACGAAATAAAGAAACTTTTTGCAGGTAGCTATTTTTGTTTGAGCTTGAGGAAAAGCCAAGAACTGTGATTGACTACAGCTGTTCGACTGCGGCCAACCGTCGTATGAAGTAATACCTTCCTTTATCCGCACACACGCGCAAAAAATTTGTTCATTGAATAGACGAAATAAACAATTTGTCAAGTGATCGTGAATAGGGTATAGGTATAGCTGAATGATAACTGTAACTGACAACATCAGCTGTTGGAGCGCACAAGGAGTATACGAAACATGGTAAATCAAGTATTTCTGTATAAATATATTGATACAATCTCTTGTGAGTTGATCGTTGAAAAAATGGAAATTTATGTTCCTCTGAAGAAATAGGTAGATCTCAATCATTTCATTTCCAGTCCTTTGTTCTCAAAGTTATCAATGGATTCTTATCTTGACTGTTCTTTTTTGAAATTTCACTCTTGTTGGTTCATTTTCTACTTTTTACTTTTCTTACTATTTCCTGTTGCTCACTCAGTGAGTTAACTGAATTGTGTGTTATGAAACAATATCTGAAGTGTGTAATTTTTCAGTGGAGTGGACCACTAATAGGTCATTCAATAATATCAGAAATAAAGATGGTGAAATCTCGGATTCGAATGTTTTTTTTATTCACATGAACTTATGCTGTAGTAAATTTGTGTGATTATGGTTCAATTTATCTTCATAAAGATTCACAAGTTAGTATAGCTGCCGCAAAAAAGTTGGTCTGTTTCATCTGCTCCTTGTGCGCTCCAATAGCTGATGTTGTCAATTATTGTTGTCATTTAGCTATGCCAGGTAATGTTTTTGAAATCAAGAGAAACAATAGATGCTTTACATCAGCTGTTAGTAGGTTACATCACGTGAGAGAGACAGTCAAAACCGCCTAACTTATGGAGTCAGTTATTAGTTTGTAAAGTAGAACAATCGAATTGAATCTTGAGTATCTTATGTGTGAACAATATCACTCATACACGATCTTCCATTTGAATTGTTCTATTTTATATTATGTGTCATCATGTGTATTTCCTTGAATGCAAATTGAACCGTGAATTTCCGTGAATGATAACTGATATGTGAACTACATATAATATCACACAAATCCATTCATAAAACATTTTTCAAGCATTGCAGGAGTTATCAGTTGCATCAAGGAATGTCAAAATGAATAACTTCCGAGAAACCATTTATAAATATGTCATTGGAAACCGCAAGATAGAAGCTGTAGCAAATAGAATTTTCTCAAGATAAGCAGACATTCTTGTCTACAAAACTCGTTGCAAAAAACTTGAATGAAATAAATTTGCGACAAAAAAAATTGTAATGGCAATAATAATTAATTAGAATTACAATTTAAATTCTATCTTGATTCTATTGAATTGAGATTCTAATTAATTATTATTAATTAATATTATAATTACCCAGCAGTTGATGAGCTGCAATATGTAATAATTCTTCCATAATTGTAATGGCATTGAGACTTGCATATTTCCTCGAGATAACTAACATGATATGAGATCTACTTTTATTCCAGAAGCATGAAGCAAGGCAGTCATGAATAGGAACTCTGAATGGAAAACTTTAATTGAATAATATTTTTATAATATTAATTACACTCTAATTCCAATATAGTAAAGTTATAGGCCTACCTGAAGTCATACAGTCGAGTACAGTATAAAGAGAAAATACATATTAGTGTTTCCTTATTCTCAGGGCTACTTTTATCAAAAAATAATTCAAAAAGGGTACTTTGATAATTATTTAAAATGGAAAAAACAGAGAAAATACAGTATGTACTGATTGTAAAGTCTGGTCGAGCAAAGAAGACATTCTGGCGAGATGGATAAATGACTCCAGCTCGGTCAATATTGGCTCAAAAATTATAAATTTGGTCTCAAATTGTAGAACACATTCTGCTCTACAATAAGAGACCAAAATCTTGAAACAATATTGACCGATCTGAAGTCATTTCATCATCTTGCCAGAATGTCTATCTTCTTTGCTTGATCAGACTATGATTGTTTGTTTAGAACAAAGTAATAACTAATAAATTGTTAAGTAAAGTAAACGCAATAGTATAGTAAAGTAAAGTAAATAATAGTAATAGTAATAGTGTTTAGATAGAGTAATAGCTCAGTATAATGATGTTTCAAGATGCAATACAGGTAGATAGTAAATATAGCCGACAGATCGAATATAGTGATACAATCGTTGTAAAATTACTTGAAAGCTAGACAGTGGTTGATATATTTTTATTTTCCAACATGTAGTATTCCAAGGTCATTCATGTTTTACGTTCTCATACTCAGCCAGGGTCAGTTTAATATTATGGCCGATAGAAAAATAAGAGAAATAGATGCATAAGCACATTCACAGCATGAGATCTACTGGAGCTCTTTGTTCAATGTTTAATATAGGTATAGGCATTGAATAAAAAGAGATTTCTTTATATTCATTGGTATACTTAGGCTAAGGTTTTATTAGGTGCTGTTATAGGTGAGCTGGGATAAATTGGATCTAATTAGATCTATTGAGTTTGAATGCTTTTCGAAAACTTACAGAGAAGGGTGTTTAAATAATTCCACGTTTATAATGTAGTTGTATTATTGGATTCGTTTATTGGTTGTGTTGAAAACTTCCTGAGTTGTTGAAAATTTAATTGAAATTAATGTTTCCAACATTTGTTTTCAAATTAAATTAGTTTGAAAACCGTGGCTACCATCATAGAATAATAATAATCACTATCAGAGTGTCTCGATCCCTATATTCATCTATTTATTTTCGCTTTTATTTGTGTTTTGTGTTGAATTCAGTCCAACACACCAGTAAACCAATTCTCTCCAGTAAACGTATTTTCTCCAGTAAACTGATAGAGAATAGGAATAATAGAGTAAATAGAATTAATTCTATAAAATATAGAAATAAGATTGAATTTCTATTCTATACTCTTGAAGTAAACCCGTTCTCATCATTCTAGTCTTGATAAAAGTGAGATTTCTGGTGCATTCGATTGAAGTTGTTGGGATTTTCGATCGGGAAACTTTCGCTGGAGAACAAATTGACCGCACGGAGACAAGAAAACTTTCCCAACTTGGAAAACTTCTCGATTTGTCTCTAGGCCTGGATCGATTTAGAAATAAGTACTACTTGGCTAACTTTTCCTAATCATTCGGTTTTGGATCTGTTGTCCCATCCTTTTATCCTCATCATCATCATCATCATCATCATCATCTTCTTCTTCTTCTTCTTCTTCTTCTTCTTCTTCTTCTTCTTCTTCTTCTTCTTCTTCTTCTTCTTCTTCTTCTTCTTCTTCTTCTTCTTCATCATCATCATCATCATCATCATCTTCTTGTTTTTTCTTCTCCCTCCTCTTCGTTTTTTTTCTCACCCATCATCTATTCCTCAATCTTCTTTTATTCCTATTCTACTCCATTTTAGTTTTCTACTTCCTCCTCGTCTACTTTCATTTTTTTTTCTTCCTTCTCTTCCTTGTTCTTCCTAGTATTCTCTTCTTCCTCCTCTTCTTTGTTCTCCTTATTCTACTTATTTCTTCTTCTTCCTCCTTCTTCTGCTCTTCTTATTATACTTTTTCTTCATCTCTCTTTCTCCTCTCCTTCTCCTTCTTATTCTTCGTCCTCCTTCTCATTCTTCGTCCTTCTTCTCATCTTCTTCTTCTTCTTCTTCTTCTTCTTCTTCTTCTTCTTCTTCTTCTTCTTCTTCTTCTTCTTCTCCTTCTTCTTCTTCTTCTTCTTCTCTTCTTCTTCTTCTTCTTCTTCTTCTTCTTCTTCTTCTTTTTCTTCTTCCTTTCTTCTTTATTCTTCTTTCTTCTTCTTCTCCTTCTTCTATCTCCTCTCCTTCTCATTCTTTTCTCCTCCTTTCCTCCTCCTCCTCCTCCTTCTTCTTCTTCTTCTTCTTCTTTTCTCCTTCTCCTCCTTATTCTTCTTCTTCTTCTCCTTATTCTTCTTCTTTTCCTTATTCTTCTTCTTCTTCCTCCACTTCTTTTTCTACTTATTTGCTCTTCTACTCCTTTTTCTTGTTTACTTTCTTCTTTTATTCTTATTCTTCGTCCTCCTCCTCCCCCTCCTCTGTCAGAAGTTTCTCCTCTCTTGATCGAGCCCATCCCTTCAATTTTGTCAACTTCGTCCATTGTAACTTTCTTCTGATCAGGAGAACTCTGATCAGTTTGGTCTGGTCCAAGTTGGTAAGGGAACAATAGTGCTTTCAATTTGTAACTTTTTCAATTAGGACTTCGATTACTATAGATTGGAACCATTTAACTACATTGTAAATTAGTAATCAATTCTCAAGAAACGAATTCATTATCAAAATCAAGGTACGGTACCGTTATAATAATACTGTATTCCCGAATTCCAAGTAACTAACGATGTAATTAAGGGGTTTGAATCTCAATACTGTATACTTAGTTCGTCTTTATCCTTCTATTTGATAATCTGATATTACCTTCTGAGTAGATACACATACACTGGCGGCTCGTGCCCACGAAACATTTGAAGTGCTGTACAATAAAATATACGGCACTTCACCTGTTTCGTGGGCACGAGCCGCCAGTGATACACAACAAAACTCATAAATACTAAAATGGTTTGTATCATATTTGAATTATACTACTCGTATATTTTAGTATCCGTGGTTTGTATTGTGTTGCAATAACTGTTGTTCAGTGGGTAAAATTTGTTATTACATTACTGTAATAGAAATGTGAATCTTTGAAATTTGTTTGAAACAAAATCAAGTGACTAACTTTTTTTTCTCCTTGTTACAGGTAAGAGATATCTTCAATTACAGCGAATTACACTTCACAGGACAATTCGTAAGCTACAATTGAATGTATAAAATGAATGAATCTGTGTGTCCGTGATTCAATAGAATCTGATAAATACTATGCTCTAGAAAATACTTGAATCATATGAAACAATCGAATTGAAAGCACTGACGACTCGTACCCACGAAACAGGTGAAGTGCTGTTCAGTAAAAGATACGGGCACTTCACCTGTTTCGTGAGCACGAGCCGCCAGTGATTGGAAGGCATTGAAACGTTTCATCTTTTCAAACGTAATTGTTTCACTCAATTTTATCCAGTACTTTTAATAATATAGCCTATTATAGAAGTTGGCTTGATATGAATAAGTTTATTACTGTATATATGTATTATGTATCTTTTGTAAGGAAAATGAATCGCGAAAAAACATATTTTCAGCCATTTCTCGTAAGTCTACATAGATTTCCATTTAAATAGACATCACTTGGAGCAGGAAATGTATGCTGAAAAAATATAAAGTACGTACGATAAGTATAGTAGTTGAAAAGAATACTAGAGAAAGAGAGAATAATGAAAAAGAATACTATAGAAAGAATAATGAAAGAGGGGAAATACAAAGAGAACCAAGGAGATGAAAACACTAGAAACAAGCCAAAAAATGGTTGGAGAGAGAAGTTTTGTTCTTCAATCCAAAACTCAACAAGCTTCAATATTGGGGTTAGAATTCCACTGAAAACGCCAAAGGCATTATATTATATTAAAAGGACATATGAATGAAGACTAACTTACTGACAATAAGCTGGATACATGTCATGAAATAAGAGTATGAGGAAGAGAAAACAAGAACAAAAGAAGAAGAGAAAGAAGAAGGAGAAGAAGAAGAAAAAGTAGATTAAGAAAAAGAAGAAGAAGGAAAGAGGAAGAAGAAGAAGTAGGAGGAGAAGAAAAGAAGAGAGAAAAAAAGAAGGAATGATAGCAGCAGCTGGTAAAGCTGCATGCTGGAACTGAAGCCCAGTGGTCTTCAGTTTGAAAGGAGGCAGTTGATTGGTCAAACTATCATGGCTCCAAGGACAATTGCTCCTATTAATTTAATAACAGCTGCTGTTCTGCCCCGTCACTTCTGTTGTCTTGTCTTCCTTTTATTTCATTCTTCTATTTTATTCGTCCTGTTACTTTGTTTGATGTTTCTGCATTCACCAAGAATTTTTTCACTATGTTTTTTCTTTTCATTCACTATTTTCATTCCTTTTATTTTCTTCTTATTTTTTATTTCATTTTCTATTTATTTTATTTTCGTCCCATTGTACTTGATTTTTTTGTCACTTCGACTTTCCCAGTCTATTCCTCTTTTTTCTTTTGCTTATCAATTCTGTTTCTTCTTTTCTTTTCATCTTTTCTCTAATCTGATTTTTAATTTTCCATTTTTTGCTATCATTCTCACTTCTCAATGTTTCGTATTATTCTCTTCTATCATTTTAGCTTCTCCCTTTTCTTCTCCTCAAATGAAAATTTTCATTTTTTCCTCTCTATTTTTTCTCTTTTCATTTCATTTTAAAATTGAACGACACGTTGAATTTGTACAGTACCTACGACATTGAATCAACTGTAAAACTATATACGAGTAACTGGACTTGGAACTGAAAAAAATGTTATAGGCTTACCTAATCTTTCATAATTTAGTTTTGCTTTATTTGCATTTTGTCAAGTCATGCAAAAGCATTGCGAATTATTCCAAAGATAATACATTATAAAGATTATGTATAATACTGTTTGCAGGCAAGAGAGAACTGAGTTGAAATAATTAGTACGTAGTAATCTTCACGTTCCATGTACTGTTATTTGAAATGGGCGTGAATTGTATCTAATTCAGGACTAACAGCCATGAAGTTCATGAAATTGAATGAAACAAAAGAATTGGGGAAAATTAGTAATTAAAAGGAACAATTTTTTGAATCTATGTACATACACAATTCTATTTCATTTCAAGAAGATGTAGGCTATTTATGAAAATACAAAAGATGTATTAAATTGAAAAATCGACGAAAAACATTGAATTCAATAATGACATCCAACATGATTGCCTCATTTGATACATATCCATATCTCGTGTATCTTGTTGAATGTATTATATCGAAAGAAGATTGTACCATAGAAGATGAAATGCAAAATTTTGTTCTTGATTCATAGTAGGCTACTGTATATGTAGGCGCCAAAATGTTGGGCGGTTTCGTCTGTCTCTTGTGGAAGATGTAACCTACTAACAGCTGATGTAAATCATCTATTGTCTCTTTAAACTTAAAAAAATCATCTAGACCTAGCTAAATGACAACTCTGATTGACAACATCAGCTGTTGAAGTGCACAAGGAGCAGACTAAACCACTCAACTTTTTGTATTTAGCTGTACATTACTGAACAATACTGTATATTACTATACAGACTTGTATAGTTCTATACAGTACTTGTACGTCCATCGACGAGTAATAATCCTCTGCCAAGTTGTTAGAATGAATTCACACGTGTCACACCCAACTGTTATGAACTTGAAGATAAGACCAATTCAAAACGTGGCCGTAATTACTCGACATACTATTGAACCAACCATTCCATCTAAAGTCCGTCCAATCAGAGAAGACCCTCTGACAAGATGGAAAAATGACTCCCGTTCTGTCAATATGGTTTCAAAAATTATAAATTCAGTCTCGAATTGTAGGAAACATTCTGATCTGCAATTTGAGACCAAATTTATAATTCATGAAACAATATTGACCGAGCTGGAGTTATTTCCCCATTTTGCCAGAATGTCTTCTTTGCTTGGACAAACTACCATTCCATCGAGCAATATGAGACAAGATCCTCTCAACTATAATATTATTCCCCACACAGTCCATGCACAAGTACCCCATTACAGGCCGTAGTACTTCTCGGTCCAAGCCCCCATTACAGACAGAATATTCAATTATCTTTGTCTTCCAGACAGACTGTGTTTGCTGGAGTAGTTGAACTTAATATGTTCTGGATAAGAAGCGGTTTAGGGTCGAGAATAAGGGTGGCTGAGGGATATTGAGAGAAGATTGAAACTAGATGATTGAAACTGAGAGAGTGAGAAGTAATGGTTTCTATGAGGAGAGATTATAGTGAAGGAGAAAGATTGATAACAAATTTAACACAAGAGTGAGAGGAACTGGAAAATAGTTTTGATATGTGAAAGTTGCTATTTAGTTGATAATTATTACAGTTTTTAAATAAATTCAATATACAATCGGTTAAAAAAATAGATTCATTTTGTTGATTTTCGTTACATATAGATATATCAAAATTTGTCGAACTTTGCTAAACATTGCTCAAACTTTGAAAAATAAGTGCGTTTTAAAAATTTTTTAGTATAAAACTTTCTATTTGTATAAACTCGAGATAGTCTGTCCAAGCAAAGAAGACCGTTTGGCAAGATGGGAAAATGACTCAGGCTCGGTCAATTTTGGATCAAAAATGACTAACTTGATCTCAAATTGTAGGAAACAATTTGATCTACTATGAAAACCACATTTATAATTCTTGAACAAATATTGACTAAGCTGGAGTCATTTTCCCATCTTGTCAGAGAGTCTTCTTTGCTTGGACAGACTATACTTTGTTTGGCCTGTAGTACTTTTCGATGTGAATGACTGAATAAATTCTGTGAATTGATAATCCAAAGTGGCAATGATGAAACGTTTGCAATGTATCTACACAAATCGTTGAAGAGATCAATACAGATCATGAAAATTGATTCATTTATGTGGTTCAAAAAATATCGGCTTTAATTTTACATTGTAAGTTGGCAACAAAATTACTAAACATAGAGTGGACTAGAAAATATCTTATTGATTTGGGTATGAGATTCAATATGCTAACATTGCTAACGTTTGCCTTTTTCCATCAATCAAACTTGATGAAAATTTGTAGTATGACGAATTGGAGAAGTGAAATTTTTAGAACTTTAAATTATTCTAATATTAGAACGTGAAATTTAGAATTTGATATTCTAATATTTTTTTAATTCTCAAAGATAATCCATTCTTTCTATCTGGTTATACTATGTTATTCTTACAATTTTATATCGTTTCACAATTCTATTATTGGAATATTGTACTATTTTCTGTTTTTACTACAATTTCATTGTGAAAACTATTAAGGAGCTGGTTTCATTGTAAAAACTATTAATGAGCTGGTTCTGGGACAACCCTTTGTCACCATTTATGAATAAGAGTGTGGAAGTGATTGAGAGAGAAGAGAACATTGATGAAAAGAGAGTTACGTTTTGACAAGGAGAGAAATAAATAATACGGGTGTGAGTGCAGTCTGCCAGATAAGAGGAGTCTGTCTGGAGCACACGCCTTGGTGGTGGGTGGGGGGTGCATGGTGAGTCATCGGCAACCCTTCACCCCTTTTTATCCCCCTTGGTAGCACCCCCTACCTCGTTCTACCCAACACCACATCATCGCATTATGGCCCAGCACAGTCGCTCGAGTGTAATGGAGGATAAGGCATGTTTTGAATAGGGTTGGTTTGGCAACGACTGCTACCTTCTCTGTCAGTCTCTCTCTCTCTCTCACTCTCTCTCTCTCTCTCTCTCTTGGTCATTCCCTCTCTTACCATTCTCTTGATCTTTCCTTCTCTTACTAGGTATTTCTCTTTCGATCATTCTCTCTCTTAATTTCTCAACCTCTCTCACTCTCTGTTTCTATTTTTTATTCTTCATCCTGTTCTTACTCTACTCCTTCTCCTACTCCTCCTCCTCCTCCTCCTCCTCCTCCTTCTTTTTCTTTCTTCTTCTTCTTCTTCTTCTTCTTCTTCTTCTTCTTCTTCTTCTTCTTCTTCATATCCTAGTTCTTTTTCATCTCCTTCTCCTCCTCCTCCTTCTCCTCCTCCTTCTCCTTCACCTTTTTTTCTTCTTCTTCTTCTAGTTCTTCTACTTCTCCTACTGCTCCTCCTCCTCCTCCTCCTTCTCCTCCTCCTCCTCCTCCTTCTCCTTCCCCTTTTTCTTCTCCTTCTTCTCCTAGTTCTTCTACTTCTCCTACTGCTCCTTCTCTTACTTCTTTTCCTCCTCCTCCTCTTCCTCTACCTTCTTCTCCTTCCCCCTTTTTCTTCTCCTTCTTCTTCTCCTAGTTCTTCTACTTCTAGTTCTCTTAATACTTTCCTTCTCCTCTGACATCTTCTTCTCCTTCTCCTTCATCTTCTTTTGCCAATCCTACTCCTACTTCTTCTTTTTTCCCCTCTTATTCTTCTTCTAATTCTACTCCTACGTCTTCTCTTCTTCCTATTCTTGTTCCACTTCTTTCTATTCTTCCGCTTTTTTCTTTCTCTTCTTCCCGCTTTTTCTTCTTGTTGTTATCCTACTTTTATTTCTCTCCCTACTCCTCTATCTTCTGATTTTTTTCTTCATCTCCTTATTATTTTCTTTTTTTAATTTTTCCTCCTTCTGCTCCTCCTCCTCCTTCTTCCTTTTCTCTTCTTCTTTTCATTTTTCATCTTTCCCTCCTCCTCCTTCTTCTTCTCCTCCTCACCCTCCTTCTTCTTTCCTTCTTCTTGTTCATCTTCTCTACCCTCTCTCCCTGTTACTATAACTTGCCCCATTCTGATCCTCACTTATGTCTTATCCAAGGGATGTTGGCACACTCCACTCTATGAAGATGGTGCTCTTCAAAATCTGTCGGGGGCCTCTTCTAAGCCTAAGCCGCTTTCAGGATTTGGATTTGACTTTGGCGCTGTCGTATAGTTGAAGTGTTATGTATTTTATTCTTGTATATTATTGTATATACAGTATGCATATATTTTGTATATGTATATTATTGTAGTGGAGGGACCGTCTTCACTTCTAAGGTAACCTTATTCACTTGTAGTGAGGACAGGGACTGTCTTTATTTAGTATAGTCTGTCCAAGCAAAGAAGACCCTCTGACCAGATGGGAAAATGACTCCAGCTTGGTAATATTTGTTCAAGAATTATAAATGTGGTCCTAATTGTAGATCGAGTTGTTTCCTACGATTTGAGATCGAATTGGTAATTTTTGAACCAAATTTGACCGAGCTTGAGTAATTTTCCCATCTTGCCAGAGGATCTTCTTTGCTTGGACAGACTATAACCTGGTTCAATCACTTGAACAGGTATAACTTTCGTATCGGGCCAGCATGTTCAATGAAGGCAATACTTGGATTTTGGATGAGAGAGTTGAATGTATTCAAGTAGAATTCAGAGCAACGGGTAATAAATATAACTTTCGTATCCGACTACCACTTTCAATATGGCTAATACTGTGTTTTCATATGAGGAAGTTTGCATATTCGAATGGGGTTTGAAGTAACTGTTTTGAGATGCCAAAGTTCTAAGTCGTGGATGCGTTGTTGAAAGCTTGTTGTTATCTCAAGCGGTGCATAATTTGGTAATATTGGATGTTGTGAAGTCTGATTTGAAGCATTGCTACATCGCCTGTATAAAGCGCCCTGTACACGGGGATTGTAGTGTCGGCCAATTGAATAATGTTGCCAATCACAGCCTTTGTCTTGTCATTGAGTCGAACAACATCAGCTGTGATTGGCTACAGATATTCAACTGGCCGACACTTCTATCCCCGTGTACAGGGCGCTTATGAGTCTACATCAACTGACAGTTAGGACTGTTACTGTCATTTGTCACAGTTGAAAACTGTGAGTGTATAAAGAAATTGACAGTCCAAAATATCTGTAAACAGGCAGGCTGATCTTTGAACGATCAGCTGTTAACGTTCAACTGTCAGTATGAACTGTCTGTAAGTGGATGTGGACCCTTATATTCTGATGCAGTTTCATTCTTGAATTGATTTTTATCCTAATCCGATGTTTGTGAATCGTGTTTCTTTTTTGTATTCTGTTGCAGTTTTTGTTCTAGTGCAACAGAGTCCGCAGTAACTGTTGAATTGATTGATTCATGCCCGGTTTTTCCAAGCACACTCAAATTTGAGGGACCCTCAAGTTTACTACACTTTACTAAATTTCCTATACTTATCATAGAAAATGTCAGCTGTTCATCAAAATTTGAGAGTCCCTCAAGTTTGAGTGTGCTTGGAAAAACCGGGCATCAATCTCATATTTTCTGTTCTTATTTGCGAAGATTTATTGTTTTTTTTTGTTGATAGTTTGTTCTTCTAAAGCTCGATATTGAGTTATAGCATCATTTTTTGGATTGAATTACTTTTAATTTCATTAATATCTGAAATCAGTTTACTATTTCTAGTTATCTCAAGCTTTCAGCTGATTCAGCTGACGCTGAAAAGTTAGGTTCTAGTTTTTCGTTTGTCTCTTGTATGTGAAGTAACCTACAGTACTAACAGCTGATGTGAAGCACCTATTGTCGCTTTTTATTTCAGAAACATCATTTAGGCATAGTTACATTACAACTCTATTTGACAACATCAGCTATTGGAGCGCACATGGAGCAGACGAAACCCCTTAACTTTAGAGCGCCAGCTACATCAATCCATCTATCTCGCATTTCAAAAAGTTAACTTTTTTATGTTAATACCTTGAAATTTACTTTTAAATACTTCAAGATAATACTATAGAGTTGAAGAAGAAGATGAAGAGAAAAAAAGAAGAAGAGAAGAAGAGAAAAAGAAGAAAGAATACGAAGAAGAAGGAGAAGGAGAAAAGAAGAAAAGGAGAGGAAGAAGGAGAAGAAAAGAAGAAGAAGAAGGGAAGAGAAGAAGAAGAAGAAGAAGAAGGAGGTGGAGAATAAGGTCGAGAAGTAGAAAAGAAAGGAGAAAAAGAAAAAAGTAGAGGAAGAAGAAGATGATGGAGAGAAAGGAGGAGAAGAAGAAGAAGAAGAAGATAGAGGTAAAAGATGACAAAATGAAAGATCACAGCACACCGAAGAAAAATGAAGAAGTTCAGGCTGAATGAAAGGTATTTGGGAGGATGAGAAATTGTGGTGAGGAGGGTGGGGAGGTTTAGAAGAAGGAATTATCGGTAAAAAGGAAGAGGAAAGAGACAGAAAGAGATGAGAATGAAGGAGATTTATCCTGAGCAGAACGACAGGCGTGGAATGCCGACTATTTCAATTCGGCAGACGACTGTCTGAGCAGACATGGTCCCAGCCAGAGTCTTCTTCTTTCCTTCTTCTTTTTCTTTCTTCTTCTTCTTCTACTTTCCTATCTCTTCTTATTCTTCATCTATTTTTATTTCTTCTTCTCTATTTCTTCTTCTTCTCTTACTTCTTTCCTCTCTATCTTTTCCATTTTATTCTGCTTCTTCTCCTTTTCTTTTTCTTCTCCCTCTTCTTCTTTTTCCTTCTTTCCTTCTTTTTCTTTTTGTTCTTCTTTTCTTCCTTCTTTTTTATTTTTGTCTCTTCTTTTTCTTTCTCATTTTTTCTTCTGAAACTTTTTTCTTCTTCCCCTTTATTTCCTCCTTCTTCACTTCCTCCAAGAATTTTTATATTCAATTTTCTCAAAATATTTCTCTTTATTTCCCTAATCTTCATCCATCCACCTTTTTTCCTTATTTCACTTTTCTTCTGTACAGTAATTAAAATATTCCTATTACTTTTGACCTCTTTTGGCTCACTGGTTCATGAATGGTCTTCTGTTTTTAATAAATATTTTATTATTTACTTCAAATTTTGAACTTTTCTTTTCCATCATCTACATTCGTTTCACTCAATCGTATTCTTTCTCAATGTTTATCTTCTTCTTCCTTTCCATCGTTTCTCATCATCGTCTTCTTGCCTTATCCTTAGTTATTCTTGCCACTCAATACGTTCCAAACACTCTTCCTATCTTTCTCCTTCTTCTTCTTCTCACTTTTCTCTTCAACGCTCTCTTTCTTCTAGCTCAAGTTCGGTTCAAGCCCTGGAATTCCCGAAAACAGAAAATTGCTAGAAAGAGGAGTCTCCTTTCTCCACGCTTCGCTACACTACACCCATCGTTGCCTTTTTCAACTATTAACATCTTCCTCCTCTTCTCTCTTCTCTATTCTCTATTTATTCTTCTTCTTCTTCCCCCTCTCCTGACTCCTCTTTTTCTCATTCTTCTTCGTCTTGTTTCTCTTTCTTTCTCTTTTCTTCTTCTTCTTCTTCTTCTCCTTCTTCTTCTCCCTCTTCCTCTTCGTCTTGTTTCTCTTTTTCCCTCTTTTTCTTCTTCTTCTCCCTCTTCCTCTTCGTTCTTGTTTTCGTCTCTGTCTTCTTCTACTTCTTCTTCTTCTTCTTCATCATCATCATCTTCTTCTTCTTCTTCTTCTTCTTCTTCTTCTTCTTCTTCTTCTTCTTCTTCTTCTTCTTCTTCTTCTTCTTCTTCTTCTTCTTCTTCTTCCTTCTTCTTCTTTTTCCTCTTCTACGTCTTCGTCTTCTTGTTCTCCTACTTCCTCCCCTCTTCTTCTTCTTCTTCCTTCTTCTTCGTCTTCTTATTCTTCTTTTTCTTCTTATTTTTTATCGTATCCTTCTGCTTTGTCTTTCTCTTCTTATTCTTCTTCTTCTTTTTCTCTCTTCCTCTTCCCCTTCTTTTCTCTCCCTTTTCCTCTTCCTTTTCCTCTTCTTCTTATTTTGTCTTTTTCCTCTTCCTTTTCCCCCTCTTCCACCTAGATACTTCTTCTTATTCTTCTTCCCTCTCTTATTCTTCCCTTCCTCTTTCCCTTCTTCTTATTTACTACCATCTGTCACTCTCTTTTGTGGACCAATTTATTGTTGGCTCACTTGCTGAACTCTGAAATGTTGGGAAAACCGTAAAACTAACAAATAATGTCGGTCCTCAATTATTGTTACTGAACAGACAATAAAGTCTCGAGTTCTGTCAATGTGGCGCCCATATGTGTGCAAGGGTCATCTTTTTCAGAAAAAGAGTCTTTAGAAACTTTTTGACCTGAATTTACTGAATACAAATACAGTACAGTATTCAATGGTATTAAGTTTACTTTATCATAGCGGTCAGTATAGGCCTAGTAGACGTCAAAACGTTGGATATTTCGATTTAGTGTTATTAAAATTCAATTGAAACTTTTCCCTTATATTTCTATTACATTTTATTAGAATTGTTGTAGTTTTTAAAAAGTTTTCCAACACTTTTTTAATTAAAACAGTATATTAGATCATTAATAGTTTGAGTTCTTTATCATCGTATTCATTGTATGGAATGAGATAAGGAAGAAAAATTGATTTTAAGATGAGAAGGCAAAATCTTATTTCCATTTTATTCCATACAGCATAAAACTATAAAAGTCTAGTACGGTACTGGCCCACAGGTGATATGATTAAAATAACACTGAATCTAATTTCTATGAATAAATCCTTCTAGTTGAGCGGAGCGAAGCGAAGCTCTAATGGATTAGGAAAGTCACTCTTTGTATAACTACTCCTCTGGAACCGCTCGACCGATTAAATTCAAACTTGCAATGGTGATAGTAGGCATAGACGACCAGGTTATAGGCTATAGAGCATTTTGAAAATTTGCATATTAAGGATGAAAAAAGGAAAAAAGGATTGCTTACACACTATTACTATACACATTATTCATGCTATATTCATGCTCTCTGCACTGCAGGATTGCAACCTAACATCAGTTTTAGTGCATTTCATTTGAAAAAATGCACTATTGGTCTTGCCCTGACAATCGAAAATTTATGATGTGATATATTTTTTACACGTTTCCGAGCCCCTAGAACACGAATCTGATGTCCGTTCAAATTCATATCTCTCTCTCTCTCTCTCTCTCTCTCTATATATATATATATATATATATATATATATATATATATATATGTACAGTTTCTTGTTAACACGATAACTCCCGAAGGGCTTGTCGGAGAGCGACCAAATTTTGCACAAAAATCATTAGTGTTAATACCTCAGTCAAGTTCGTTAACCAGCCGAATTGGTCAAAGGGTAGGGGGTGAAATTAGGGGATGAAAATTTTGAAAAATCACTACAAATCGACCAATAACGTGATCGTTTTGACAATTGGTGGGTATAATACCATTATTATTCCCTACAATTTGAGCCATCAACGAAAAAAATCCAATAAAAAATGGCAGAGAAAATGGCGAATAACACAATGCCAAAAATTGTGTTTTTCGAAAACGGCGCCTTTGAATTCATACCCTGAATAGCTCATTATAAGTCATATGATTTGAGCCATCATAGAATTGCATTTGAAATGCACTCTTTCCGACCGCCAGCTGCCGGAGCGAATTTTTGAGAAACGTTCCTGGTCAGAAATGTCCATTATGCTCTTGAAATCATGTTGGTATCACTGACAGAATCGGCTAAATTTAATTTAAAATTTAAAATTTAAAATTTAAAATTTAATTAAAATTAAAAAATAAAAATTTAAAATTTAAAATTTAAAATTTAAAATTTAAAATTTAAAATTTAAAATTTAAAATTTAAAATTTAAAATTTAAAATTTAAAATTTAAAATTTAAAATTTAAAATTTAAAATTTAAAATTTAAAATTTAAAATTTAAAATTTAAAATTTAAAATTTAAAATTTAAAATTTAAAATTTAAAATTTAAAATTAAAATTAAAATTTTAAAATTTAAAATTTAAAATTTAAAATTTAAAAATTTAAAATTTAAAATTTAAAATTTAAAATTTAAAATTTAAAATTTAAAATTTAAAATTTAAAATTTAAAATTTGATATGACAAATCCAAATTGTAAGTTCAATGGTTCAGCAAGGTTATAGATGAACTAATTTGGAAGATATTGAATTAAGTTTTAAACTATGTCCAATATACTTTCCAAAGGTTACACTTCATATTAGCGTTTTACTATTTTTCAGAATTTTCGGAGTTTTTCTTAGATTTTTTGAGAACAAATTGGCAGAAAATGGATGAATTAAGTAAACAGGTCCATATTAGGTCTAGAAATGCTGTGTTCAATAAATTTCTAATCCCTTCTGAACGGAATTTGAGGCGAGCGAAGCGAGCCTGTTTGTCTCACTTACACTGCCTATACTGTCGGGGGGGGGGGGGGCTAGGCGGAGAAGGCGAGCGAAGCGAGCCTGCCGGCTAGTTCTGAATAAAATGGTGCCTGATTTGTCAGGATTCAATGATAAATATCTGAGATATGACTATTTTAATTTTAATTTCAACCTTTCACATTCAATATGGTAGTTTGGAAAAACTTAATGTGTAATACGGCCTGCGGCTCGTGCGTAAGTGTATCTCTTGATGCAGCAAAATCACTCTTTGCGTACTGATACACAAATAACTATATTGTACTGTGTGAAGGAGGCAAAATGGGTTTTTTACCTGATGTCTTTATTAATAAAATAATTCATTTATTTGCATTCATTCAATATTTCTCAACATGCTAACAAACAATGGAAGCTTGTTGTGGAAATACACAAAAAATTTGCCCAAATTTCATCCAATACGCTTATTTTTTTGCGATTTTTCAAGTTTATATTGATTTTCCTTTATAATTCGCTACTGAATAATTATTTCAAACAATCAGAGCACATTTGAGACCAAAAAAGGTACGTCAAATGCTGTATTTACAAAGTTGAACCACTCATAGAGAAAATTACTCTAGCTCGGTCAATATTGTTTGAAAATTATTGGTTTTGTCTCAATCGTAGGAAACATTCTGACCTCCAACTTGAGCCCAACCAATATTTTTTTAACCAATATTGACCAAGCTGAAGTCATTTTCTCGTCTTGCCTTATTCTATCAAAATAAACACTCACTTAAGAAAACATTCACTTAGAGGTTGTTGCTCCTATTTTATATTCTCAATTCATAACATTACATGGTAATAGAATGAGCCACTTTCACCATCAACTGGGTTTAGCTAGGCTTAAAATACCGGGATCAAATTTTCGAGTCTACGCCGCTTCAAAAACTTTTGGACAAAAAGAAAGCTCGCTCCGCTCAATTTGCGGCTGCCTCCGCATGCGCTTCCCTAGTACCAACTTGAATAAATAAACTATATCAGCGTAAGATAGTGAATAGCCAATCAGCATTACGTTGTGTGAATGATATACCATCCACCATTTTCTTGCTAGCAGCCATTTTCTAAGGCAGAACTCACAAAACACTGTTGACCAATTAGAAAAGAGCAGGTGGGGCATAGAGGCGTGTCCCAAGTCAAATCTGAAACATCACCCGACAACTGCTGCCATCTACTAGTTGTTTAGAATTTTTCTATTCGGTTTCGTCGGCCAATCAGAACGTAGGGGGGGAGCTTGGAGGCGTGTCCAATGGAAGTCAAAGCAGGTCACCCTATTGCTACTGCCATCTGCTGGCTGAATTCGGAACTATTTCGAATATTTTCTGCCAAGAGAGTTGGGCATAGCAGTGAAAATAGCTGCAAATCTTGAACTTGCTTGCGCATTGAAAGTTGGACATGAAATGATTCAAAACATTTCAAAGTGAAAATTGTAATGTAATATGTAAATAAACATTCATTCACTCGTCATCACCTTTGATTAAAATACTTGCTTTGGAATCGCAATTGTAACAATAAAAAAGTAATAAATTTAGTTCTCTATTTTTTTAACCATGTATTTTTCAAGTAAAATATACAGTAGTAGTATATTTCACGCCCCTTAGAATTTAGCGCTCTAGGCCTGTACCTAGTTGGTCTAATGATAAATCCGGCCTTGTGTACAATCAATACCGACACAATAGCGGAGTAATCAATAAATAACAAATAATTTGAAACGCGTTTTTCAAAGATAGATTTATTTGCTAATTATTATGGAACATTCATTATTATGAATGGTATTTGGCAATCTTCAAAGGCTGAGGTTATTGATTAGTCACAGTTCACTGCTTAAATTCTCGGAACAATTTAAAGTACAAATTGATTGACATAATAAAGAAATGATATTATCAGTTCCTATTATTTGCATAGTGTTAATGGAAAACAATATTGACAATGAAAACAGATAGTGTATCTATTAGAATAAAGATTCTATTCTCCCCGATGCCAAAAATTAATGCAGTTGGCGAATAACTTTTATAAATTCTCTGCTCTGACAGGACAGTCGGTGAGCTGTCGTAGAAAGTATATAAAAACGAGAGCGAACCCAGCTATACTAATTTGCTCTCAAAGACAGCTCCAGACTGTCCTAACAGAGCTGAGCATTGATAACAGTCACTCGCCAACCGCCTTATATTTTGGCACCAGATAGTCTGTCCAAGCAAAGAAGACATTCTGGCAAGACGGGAAAATGACTCCTCCTTGGTCAATATTGGTTCAAATATTTCTAATTTGGTCTCAAATTTTAGAAAACATTTTGCTCTACAATTTGAGACCAACTTTTAATTTTTGAACTAATATTGACTGAGCTGGAGTAATTTTTCCATCTTGCCAGAATGTCTGTCTTCTTTGCTTGGACGGACTGTATCAACGTTTCGTTGATTTAATTTCATCTTACATGATAAAAAGTGCTATCCTACATTATTAGTCATGCTCTGCTGAATACTGATAATGATACTTGAAATTCTATTTACAAATAATGAGTTGTTGAAATTCAAGCAAATTTATTGATTCAACGTCAAGTGACCTTGGAATTTGAGATAAATTGGACACTGAGTGTGTTCTTTACGGTCTATGTACTGTACTGGGATTTAGTGTGAAAATATAATGATAAAACAACTACTCAACGATTCTGAGATAACAGGATATCAATGAAAACATGTACTAAGCTTGATGATGATTATGATGACTAAAATAATTATTACGATTGTGTTGATGATTATTTTGCAAAATGCTATCAATCGAAAAAATTATCAATTCGTAGTTAGTTCAACGTTTACAGTTTTGCATTCATTGATAATTTCAGGATGTATTCGCTTATCTTCATTTTGTTAATGATTCGGTTGAATTAGCTTATTGTTCATTGCTCTGATTTTATTAATGGTTTCAACACGAATCACAACTTGTAAATGTTATCGTACAAGTGATTAAAATTTAATAGTCTGTTTTTTAGTACAGTAATAATTTTTATGAAGTGGTTTGGAAAAATTAGTGATGTTGATTTTTTTGTTGAGGAGCAATGTACTTGTTTCAATTGAGAAAGGTTTCTTCTTTTCCATTTTCTTCATTTTCTGTCTTCTTTCTTTTGCTTTCTCCTTTTTATTCTGCATTATTCTATTAGGTTTTCCCATTTATGAACATCCCTTTTGTGTGTGTTATGCTGACAACGTTATGAGACTTGTGCAAGTGCATGGATCATGATTTGGGTATGGTTTACAACTTGATTGAATTAGTTAATGCATCAATATTAATGAAAATCAATTATTGTTTTTATGAGTGTCAGCTTAAAATTACGTTCAACATGATACAAAATATAATCGGAAAAGCAATTGAAAAGCATTGATCATAATTGAAACTATTGAAAAGTATTGATCATAATTGATAATATTCGAAATTATTGATTAAAATTTATTGTAAAGGAGGAATTCTGAGGGTACATTCTTAGTGGGTTGAAATATGAAGATCACTTCCATTTATTTCATAGTGTTTCATAACTACAGCCTTAGATAAAGAAAAGCTAGTATAGTATAGTGTTAGTCTATGCCAAAGAGACTGTATAATTTATTCTATTTTGTATCTTTATAGTCTATACTGCAGTTCATTCATGAATCAATACTTCTTCGATCATTTTCTTCTCATCTTTTAACAACCCACTATGCATGCACCCTTATGCACTTACAACCAGCGCTTCAAATGTTGTAAAAAAACTGTGAAAAAACAGAAATCTCTGAGCTTTATGTACCAGAATGGGGGATAATAGAGAAGATTTGTGAAAATCGGCTGAAGATTATTCACTCACTCACTCGTCCTATGCCCCCAGTGGCGCGCAATAAATATAAACCGATCAAAATCACATGTTTTGTGGACCCTTCTTTTGTTCGAATCGAGGATGCTTGCTTGCTTCTTGAGAGAGGAGAAACATTTCGCTTTTTCCCCTAGTCGATAAAGAATGAGTAGGAGAAGATTGTAAAGAATTGGAAGAAGACTGACTATTGGGAGAGAAAAAGAGATAGAAGATTATTATGATGATGATGATGATGATGGAGATGGAGATAGAAAATTATTATGATGATGGTGGAGATGATCAAAAAGAAGAAGAAGAAGAAGAAGAAGAAGAAGAAGAAGAAGAAGAAGAAGAAGAAGAAGAAGAAGAAGAAGAAGAAGAAGAAGAAGAAGAAGAAGAAGAAGAAGAAGAAAGTAAAAAATTATGAAGAAAGGAAAGAGAAGAAGAAGAAGAAACTATAGTAGAAGTAAATTATTTTTTAGAATAAAATAGGAGAAGAGGAAAAACAGAATGGAGAAGAAGGGGAAGCTGGCTGAGGAGGAAGAGAGAAAGCGTATGATGGAGTATGCGGTTAGGAGAAAAAGATGAAGAAGAAAAGGGAGAGGTAGATGAAAGGCATAGGAGTATAAGAGAGGAAGAAGGGAAGGAGTAGTGGACAAGAAGAACAAAACTTTGAAGAAGGTAAGGAACAGAATGAGAGGAGAAAGAAATACTGGATTGTGTATTAAACAGGAATAAAAAAAAGGATGATTAGAATATTAGAATGGAAGGATGGAGGAGGATGAGATGAATTTGAAGACAACGAAAGAGAAGGAATATGGGAGATGATGTAGAATTTCTTTAAGAAGGAAGAAGAAGATGGAATTGAAAAAAAGGGAGGTGAAAATCAATAGTTATAATTATGTCGATGAAAATTTAGTGGAAAATGAAGATGAAGAAGGAAAAGAAAGGGATGGAAATAATAGGCAAGAAGAAAAACTGAGAAGAGGTTGAAAATGAAAGAGGAACAAGGGTGAGTATCCGAGGAGTCGTATTACAGCAAGTAAAGTAAAGGAATAAGCAAGTGAATTAGAAGAATAATAACAGAATAAAGAAGAAAAATGACAAGGATACAACAACGAAGAAAAAAGCAGATACTATAAAAGTGGAACAAGGGGAATGAAAAGAAGAAAAAGATAAGAAGGAAATGAAGAAAAAGCTTGGTGAAGATGTATATAAATAGAATAAATTAGATGTATATATAAAGTAGAATACGAAGTGTGGAGAAGAAAGAATGATAGAATGAAGAGGGTGTAGAAGGACATGAGAAGGAATGAAGGATAAAGAAAAATCTTGGTAAAGAAAGGTAAAAAGTAGAATACTAAGTGTGGAGAGGAAAAAATGGTAAAATGAAGAGGATTAAAGAAGGACATCATGGAAAAAAGAAAAGGATCAAACAGCGATTAGTCTCAAACAGACCGGGCACTCACCATGACTGACTACTGGACGGAACGGTTGCTATGGCAACGGGGGCCACGCCAAATCACAGAGGAAAGAGAGAGAGAGAATAAGAGTTTGAATGGTTGTAAAAGAGAGAGTAACATTTTATAAGAGACAAGATACAGGCCGGATGAGCCATTTACTTAACATTGTCGGTCTACAGTTGTCTGTTCGAGTAACGAAGACATTCTGGCAAGATGGGGAAATAACTCCAGCTCGGTCAATATTGGTTCAAAAAATTTCAAGTTGTTCTCAAACTGTAGAGCCGAATGTTTTCTATGATCTTAGACCAAATTCATAATGTTTGAACGAAAATTGACGGAACTAGAGTCATTTTACCATTTTGCCAGAATGTCTTCTTTGCTCGACCAGACTATTAAATGAGCGAGTGCTGAAGTGAATTTCAGCTGAACCTTATTGTGTGCTGTGCTTTGAATGTGATCTCTTGTGTAATGGGGGGACTTGTGTAAGGATTTTGTAAGCTCTCATTAGTGGGACTTGTTCCATTAAAAAACCTTTATGCTTGGGCCTGTAATTTGGATGCGTGGAAAGCCTGGAAAAATGTGGATTTTGATGGATATACTTAGAAAGAAAACTCTCTGTCGCTTATGCATGAATATCATTCTTATAACATAACAATATTAATTCAATTTGTTTATAACAGTTGATAAGTTGCGTGTCCATGGTTCAATATAATTGAATATAATAATTAGTAATTTGGAAAAAACAAACTGAATATGATACATTCATGGAATGAAACAATAATTGAATTGAAAGGTCTCTGACCTGGGCGGCTCGTGCACATGAAACTGGTGAAGTGCTGTTCAGTAAAAGATACGGGCACTTCACCTGTTTCGTGGATGCGAGCCGCCAGTGTGTAGAACTTTAATTTTAACATCTTGTGTAGTATTTATCGTATCGTTATCTAATAATAATATTCGTGTAACCTGGCTGGCTCAGGTCTGGTGTCAGAGTTTTCAGGTCGCTCCTGATCAATTTCAGGGCCTCTGACATGACTTAACGACTGTTTTTAGGCAACCGGGACCGACGGCTTAACGTGTCCATTCGAAACACGGGGAAGTGGCTTGAGAAAAATTTCTGGTCTGACCTGGGTTTGAACCTGGGACCTTTGGGTTGCGACGCCAGCACTCAACCCACTCAGCTACGCCACCCCCATAATCGTTATCTAATACTAAAACGTGATCGACTTTTTAATTCGTTCCTTCTTGGGAGAAAATTGAATCGTGGACACACAGATTTGTAATAATATTGATGTTTCTCCAGTATCTCTATTCTGAAATGTTTTTAGCTCGGTCAACAAGAATTACAATAATTTTTAGCCACTCTACAAACCATTCATGTATTATTACTCACAATTTGTTGATAACTGTTTAACTATCACGTTTAGTGTTTTTTATATCATCGCACTACAACGCAAAACTTATCTATACAGTTCTATTGACAGTTTATTGGCTGTGAATGGTTTTTATTGCCCCCAGAGAGAGATTTGAACGAATTGACGATATTCAGCTATTAATTGACTTCAATCAATGGGTCTGATTCTAATTTTTAAATCATGATTTGTCTGAAGTATCCCAATGAAGATCGTTGTAACGAATCTAGGCCAAAAATCAATATCATCTTTGTGTTGTAGGCTGATACTTGTGGTTCGTATTATGTGAGTTGGTTAACTTATAACAGAAATTGAAAAAAAAATTGAAATTACAAGCTACTTCAACTCTACATTAGGAATAGGAAGAATTTGATCGCAATTCTTGTTTTGAAGCACCTTGCTACTACTGTATCATGAATTTACATAACCCTTCAAAAATAAACTACATGAATTTAAACGATTGTAAACTTCATAAATAGTTCATACAAACTAGGAAACTGAATTTCACTTTTTCAAATTCAAATTGAATCATTCTTTCAAATCCAAATTTCTCATTCAACAAATTCAAATCAACCTCACTAATTTCCTATCAACGTTTGTCATAGTTTCCAAATTTTATTAAAGTTTACAATTTACCTTATGACAAAACACAATCAAACATTGGAAATTACACTAGTTACACACTGCTTTTAGTTATTGGTGAACGGGCTTCATTAGATTGCTCCAGTGCCCACTTAGGTTTATCGAGGATTAAGCGATTCGGTACGATGATTCGGTCGTGGCTAGGAGGAACCACCCTCATTGTTGCATGTTAATTACAGCCCTGGTCCTAGAGTATATGGTATATAGAGCATAGGTATATAATCATAATTGGGAGCATAGGAACGTAATAGCAACAGCGGTTACGTTAGAACTCAGTGCTGCGGAACATTGCAGTGCATTGTGTCTGTCTCGGTTACAAAATATAGATATAAAGTACTGTGTTCAATACGTGTGATCTCTAGTGAACATAGATATACTGTGCTATGGTTCAGTATATATATCAATAGAGTATTGTGAAGGATACGTGTATAGCATAGTAGCTACAGATATACTCTGAAGTGGTCGGGTGTATGTAGAGCAGTTTGAAGGTCTATGTTTCCTCTGTACCGTGAACAATGTTGCAGAATGTACATGTGAAAGGGGAAGATAGGATAATGATGATAATGATAATGAAGTGGAAAAGGAGAAGAAGAATAGAAGAGAGAGGAGTAGGATGAGGAGAAAAGTAGAAGTGGGAGGCGGAAAAGTTATGAGATATACAAGAATAAAGGATTTTGATAAGATCAGTAGAAGAAGTAGAAAGATTTATCTGGAATACAGTGAAATGTGGAATTATTTTCAGTACATCACAGTTCACAGTTTTCAAATCAAGACAGAAATCTCCAAATGTTTTCTCAAATGAAAGTGTAACCTTTCTTGATCGCTTCTTACACGACGAATTTCTGATACGCAGTAGTGATACAGAGTCCAAAATTGATACAGAAAGGAAGATCGATGATACGAGACATTAGCGATGCTCATCGATCGTCGCCATATTTGAAATAAGCTGAATATTTTTCTCAATTTTCAATGATTGAACATTTTGAAAGCATTTGAACTTAGTTTAGGTATTTTTTAAGAAGAATTAATAAGAAATGATAGTAAAACACCAATTTAAGTTTCAGAGAGCCAATAGTTATTACCCCCCCCCATGATTTACGACATTGTCGAATGAGCGAACCTCACGTTGCAAATATTTTGTGTCAATGAGCCTCCTTGATGTACGATTGCGTATCAATTTGGACTTTTGTATAACTAATGCATATTACTAGTGAGAAAGTCGCCACATGAAGAGGCATTTGAAGAGATTTATCCGAAATACAGTGGAATTGCTTTTAGTACAATACAGTTCTTGAATCAAAACAGAATCCTTGAAATGAGAGAAACACAAGTCACAAGTTTACTTGATTTAGTGATACGTAGGTGCATCTAAATCGATGATAAACAAAATTTGGACTTAATTTTTAAAAAACTGGTAAGAAAACAGTTTTGAGTGTAAGTTTGTTCAACTTTCCATTTCGAATACAATACTGTATTTTGTAACTTAATATGAATAAAAAATTGTCAACTTGTGGACTCTACTTGATCAAGTTGACTTGACTCGTGTAAACCTACACGAGACAAGACCCACAAAACACAGTAGCAAGTTTCAAGTTGAATGCATCGTTAGCGGTAAATTTCAAACATGATGGTGGGGGGGGGGGGCTCTCGGATTTGGTGAATTTACTCCATGAGCCTCGTGGCATTGTCTGTGTGTAATTGCTTGGAATAAATGTCGGACTAATGACTCGTAAATACGGCTACATACGGGTTAAACTGTGACGTCACGCGGTGATGCTCAAATACTAGATCTCCTAAACTACCGTTTTAAACTGCATGTAGGCTGGATATATTATATGTAATTAGGCTCCATAAACACGTATAGGTTTACATTAAATTCATACATTCTTCACTTTTTTGAATTTATTTTTAATATTTTCAATTTGATAATTCCTACACATTATTTATATATTTCTGTCTAGTCATCGGCGAATCCAAAGATGACCGGACGCCTCGCCTCTGAATACATGTAATATAGGAATAATCTGGTTGAGCAAAGAAGACCATCTTGAATGAAAAGTTGAATGGAAAGACAAGATTTTGGCAAACCACTGATTTGTAAAACCGGTTTCGATTGTTACACCATTATCAATATTCAGGACACAATCTGGCTGGATGGGTAAGTGATTGAAAAGTGACATCATTTCTTCCCAAAGTCGGATTAATTATTTGAAATATCGAGATTTCTAAGCTGTTATCTTGAAAGATAGTATCCTAGTTATCTGATAATGCGAATTTGTACTCTTTTTTGCTTTGGGAAATGAAATTCATGGTTTATTAATTGGATAAAAATGGGCTCAAAAATGCGAAGTAAGAATTTTTTTAAATAACGAGATTCTACTTTCCCCTTCTACTATAGTCCATGCACGATTGCATGAGACGAGATAAACAAAGGCTCTGCATGTGCTTGTGTGCGAGTGGAGTGGCTTAATTTTAGCCACGACATCAAACAAGTCACAGCAATGCCGAAATCCCGAATTTTGCTGTAGGCAATTCAGAATAAATATCTTGATAGTTTCCTAGTTTTTGCTGATGCGAATTCTTACTCTTGTTTTTGCTTTGGGAAATGAAATTCATCGTTTATTAATTGGATAAAAATGGGCCTAAAAATGCGAAGTCTGAAATTTTTTTGGAATAACAAAATTCAACTTTTTTCTGACTAGTACAGTATCTTGAAAGATAAATTCATTCGAATTGAACTAGCCACCGTTTACACTGACATCGAAACAGTTCCTAGTCGAATTAGTAGACTTCAAACTTCGAATTGCTTCGTAGTCGAATTAGAAGCCGAAAAAACGTGGAATTAGGCTGGGCGGACCCGTTGTTTATTCAATTAAGTGGCTGAGCTGTTCAGAGAATTCAAGTCGAGTGGGCCAGAATAACTCTTTCAACAAAAGGCATATCGGATTTTTCCAAAAACAAAACCAGGTCGGCCTTTTTTTTGAGGGTGTCGATTGTGAAGGGGCGGAGGGAAGGGGGGGGTTAAGTTTATCAGCCTACAAGCTGTCTCCAATCTGTGTTTTGGGAGAGTGAGAGTGATTGGGAGTCACAAAGAGAAAGAAAGAGAGAGAGCGAGTGACAGTGTGAAGGAGGGAGCAAGAGTGGAAACATAACACGGCTAAACATTGAGATTGAGAGAAAGAGTTTGAGAGAGTGAGGGAGAGAGTAAGTGAGAGAGAGAGAGAGTGTGAGAGTGAAATAGAGTGATAGAAGGAGGTAGCAAGATTGAAACCATAACATAGCTAAACGTCCGTGTGCCATGCATCAATCTTAACAAACAAACAAATTGGATAGATGTGAGAGGAAGTGATAAATGTGGGGGAGATAGAAGAAGTTGTAGATGAAAATAAAGAAAGAGAAGACAGGAGAAGAGAAGTAAGTGGAGGGAGAGGAACATACATGGATGAGAAAATCAATTAGATTGATGAATAATACATTTTATTTCCTTACAGAAGAAAAGTGCAATTAGTTCAATACAATTTTAATAAAATTTGAAGAAAATTACAAGTAGTACAATACAATTTGAATCAAAAAAATAAATTTGAATAAAAAGTGATATTTCAGATACAAATCAAATAAAATACAAATTCAAAATGAGGTAAATAAATAAATATTAATTTCGATACAAGTTAGTTTAAGAAAACTATTTTCATATTGTGGTGATTATTTATGTTGTATAGAGAGATTCGAAGTTGAGTATCCACAAATTTATATCAATATCGAGAAAAAATTGGCTACAAAAGTACAAACGATACATAAGAACATAATGAAGAAGAGAGTGAATTGAATAAGGGAAAAGTGGATGGTGAAAACATAAGGAAGGCGATAAAAATTAATTGATTTATGTTACAAGAGCAAAGAAGAGCAAAGAAAATTGGAAGGAAAGCCGATGAAAATGGAAGTAAATTGAAGAAAGGCTATGGAAATTTGAAGGAAATGAAAAAAGTGCTATGAAAATTGGAAGATAAATTGAGAAAAGGCGATGAAATTTTGAAGGAAATTAGTCAAAGGCTATGAAAATTGATCTTATGAACAGACAGATATATATTTGACAAAACACAGACTAAATCTATAGTAAAGAGTAAAGGAGTAAAGAGAAAGGGTTGAGAGAAAGTTGAGAAGGAGGACCCCAAAGAATTTGATAAAGTGGGCGGTGAAAAAAGATGCAACCCATACTAACTGGGGAGATGAGAAATTCAGTAGGCCTTGGATGTTATGTATCAACAGAGTAGCAAAACGATTTATGGATTGTTTACAATGCCACGTGTATCTCTGCAACTTGAGCCTACTGTTATAGTCTGGTCGAGCAAAGAAGACATTCTGGCAAGATGCGAAAATGACTCCAGCTCGGTCAATATTGTTTCAAAAATTATAAATTTGTACTCAAATTGTAGAAAACATTTTGCTCTACAATTTGAGACCAAACTTATAATTTTTGAACTAACATTCACCGAGCTGGATTTATTTCCCCAACTTGCTAGAATGTCTTCTTTGCTCAACCTGTCTTGTGATATGGGTCGAGGCACCCCAGCAGGTCCCAAACAGCTGATGAAATTCCGTTACCCCATTATACAACACTATACAGAATTGGAACCAACTTATCCATTGTTTCAACATACTGATCTTTCAGTATCAGTTTTAGTTGGATTGTATAAACAAAAGTCTAATAAAGCCTTGTGTCGATTTGGTGTCAGTATCATATGCAATATTCCAGTATCAGTTGTTGGATTGTATAAACAGTTCAGAATTAAATCTCGGACATACAGCTTAGTCAGTTTGGTTCATTATTATATAAATCTATCGGTATCAAACTTCACACATCATGAAATTGAATGAAACATACTGAAGATGTAAATTCTACCACTTATTTTTGGTACAGAACCATGGTTTTATCATGAAAAGATACTACAACTTCGACAACGATTCAGTCGAAAACATGATAAGAATTTAGGAACTTTGCTTAAACTGTGTATCCACGGATTCATTTTATAGTATTTCAAAAAGAGACAGAAAATCTGCATGCAATCTATGCATGCATCAGATGATTACAAAGCTTTTCAGTGCATTAGTTCCATTATTTTGTGTATCTTGTAAAAGTTCTTGGGTATCTTCTAGAATGAGAATTGAGCCTGAATATAATTTAGCGGATAAATGAGAGAGAGGTATGACGATGCACATTGATCCAACTAGATAAAAAGAAGTAAAGGAGTTGATAGAATGAAGCAGAAGAAGAAGAAGAAGAAGAAGAAGAAGAAGAAGAAGAAGAAGAAGAAGAAGAAGAAAATTTTAGATGAAGATAAGAAGGAAGCTGCAAACAAGCAAGCTAGCGGTGCTCCATCCTGTTGGGTGTGTTTCTAGAGACTACATCTACATGTAACCTTCTACTTTTCTTAAAACTAACAATATAAATAATACAATATAATCCGAGTCAAAAGTTACATCAAATGGAGTGAAAACAGTGCAAACAAAATAAGAGAGTACAAAATAAATCCGACAGTTTGGAGTTGAAGTTAGCGCCCGCGGCTCCAGATTAACTTGTGCATTTTTAATCGACCCCGGCTACAGTATGTCCAAGCAAAGAAGACATTCTGGCAAGATGAGAAAATGACTCCACCTCGTTCAATACTTGTTCCAAAACTATCAATTTGGTCTCAAACTGTGGATCATAATGTTCCCTACAATTTGAGACCTAATTTATTAGGTTTGAACCAATATTGACCAAGCAGGAGTCGTTTTCCTATCTTGCCAGAATGTCTTCTTTGCTTGGACAGACTATACCTGTGTGTAATTGGATGTCTCTGTGTTTATTATGTTAGTATAGTATACGCCAAAAGAGCTGGCGGTTAGTAAATGGTTGTTATCAATGCTCAGCTCTGTTGGGACAGTCGTAGAGCGGTCTGCGAGACCGTTAAACGTCGAAGGTGACCTCATTAAAATAGTTTCGCTCTCGTTCAACGCTTTCAGACTGTCCTGACAGAGCTATCATGAATAACTGACATTTATCAACCGCCAGTCTCGCTGGCATCTACCAGGCCTTCCTGGTGAATACTGTAGTGAGGCCTTCCTGCTGCACTGTAGTGTAGTGGGGCCTTCCTATCGCTATTTAATATGCAAATAACGTGTCTCCGGTTGTGCGTTGTCTAGAGACTGCTACAGCCAATCAGAAACGAGATAACTGGATTGATTATAGAACTAGAACTTCCAGGAAGCTGTCATCACTCTTGAATCTGTGATAGTCAATTATAGTACAAGAGGCTAAATAATACAGCCATACAATATACATATATACTCAATTAAATACAAAACTTCAACCCTTCAAAATTCAAATTCAATTATCACTCTCGGATCATTTATTTGAGTGAGAAACCTTCGACTGAAACAGAAATTTTTACTTATGACCTAAAATTTTGAACTATATTTGAATGAAAATTATGTTCCAAATACCAATACTATGCCTGTTCTTTCTTGCCAATGTGTGTTTGTCATTAGATTAATAAATAAATACAATACAATGCAATATTATAGACTTCATGTTTAGTAAAAATTACACTGATCAACATTGAAGCATATCTCTACTTTTAACAACGCATGCTCTATCAAAATTCAATGAAGTTTATCAATCAAAGTTTGTTGAATTTGAAAGTTTCATTAGGTCATTATTTAATTGCTTAGTGACTTCAGTGAAGAGCGTTTATCAATATGGCCCTCATAGAAATAATACTAAATTCTCTTGTACTGAGGGAGGCTCAAATTCAGCGACATTGAACTATTAACTATTGAATATCACTTTGTCTTTGATACAGCACAACCCCTCCATAAACTGTATAGTTTGTCCAAGCAGAGAAGACCCTCGGGCAAGATGAGAAAATGACTCCAGCTCGGTCATTATTTATTCAAAAAGTATTGATTTGGTCTCAAATTGTAGATCAGATTACTTCCTACGATTGCGACCAAATCAATAATTTTTGAACCAATATTGACCGAGCTGGAGTCATTTTCTCATCTTGCCAGAGGGTCTTCTATGCTTGGACAGACTATACCTTGATCCACATTCGGCTATCACTCATCAAATAATCCGCATGCCAGTGTGTAGTCTGTCCAAGCAAAGAAGACATTCTGGCAAGATAGGAAAATGACTCCAATTCGTTCAATATTGGTTCAAAAATAATGAATTCGGTCTCAAATTGTAGAAAACATTGTGATTCATAATTTGAGACCAAATTCATACTTTCTGAGCCAATATTGACCGAGCTGGAGTCATTTTCCCATCTTGCTAGAATGTTTTCTCTGCTTGGACAGATTATACAAGCTAGCCCCTAACCACCATTAATCACAGCGAGACATTTCTGATTACACTGCTGCTGATTTCAATGATAGCTATGATGACATTGTTACTGATCCTAACGTTATTGATGATGCAACTGCTGCTTATTCCAATGTTTTAGATCTAGATGATGACACTACTGCTGATTCTAACGTTAATGATGATGATACTGATGCTCATTCCAATGTTTTAGATTATGCATTTGCTGCTGATTTCAATGTTATATCTGATTCAACTGCTACTGATTCCTATGTTGAAAATGATGCAACTGCTGCTGATTCCCATGTTGAACATGATGACACTACTGTTGATTCTATGTTTGTTATGATGCAACTGCTGCTGATTCCAATGCTAAAGATGATGCCACTGATGATAGTTTCAATGCTTTTCATCCCCTAGCATGTGAGCGGCAAGCAATAGAGCGTCGGTTCCCTCTAAGCCCACCCTTATTAGACCGCGCTTCCTGAAACTGTTGATGGACACTGAGTAGACCTAACCAACCCTTGCTTCCTAATATAGTCTGTTATTCTCTTATTCATTATCTCTTTAACTCTCTATCATTCCAAAACCATCTCTCTTTTGTCTCTTTCTTTATATATTTGTATAGGCCTACCGTATATCTATTCGGTCAAATTTTATTAGAAGGAGTACTACATTATTGGTAATCCTTCAACAAGAATTGATATTCGTAATGATTTGTAGAAGTTGGGTTTTTTGTATTACTCCTCGGAATTTTCGGCGTTTTTCGTAGTTTTTTCGAGAACCAATTGGCATAAAATGTTCAAATTTGAAAGTGTTGAAATTCAGATTAGGTTTAGAAATGGTGTGCAATAAATTTCTAAACACTTCTCAGGTTACGCCTGTAATAAGGTTTTCCAATGTTTGGAATCTGTACTTTTGCATATTTCTCGGAAACTAGTGAACTAAATACATAAATTCCTAGGTTGATTCCAGGTAAATTCCCATGAACTAAATCATGTACCCAGGTTGAGCTGAGGTAATAGAAGAACTAATTCAGAACGATTAACCAAAAGAACCTTGATGATGACCAAATCAAATCCATTTGAACGGAATTTGCAGGCGAGCGAAGCGAGCCTGTTTGTCTCATTGATACTGCTCATACTATCTGGGGTCTAGGCGGAGAAGGCGAGCGAAGCGAGCTTGCCGGCTAGTTTTATATAAATTCTACACACTATATCCTACATGCTCTTTCTTCCATACCAACCATCTAACATTTCAAACTATCACTGCTGATAATACCAGCATTAAATGGTGACAATGATGATAATTGCTCTCCTTCCGATGCCTAAATTAGTCTCTTTATCTCTTCCATTGTCCGACTCTCTGTCTCACACATGCTCCCATATCCCCCATTATGCTTTATAATCCCCTTAACCATCACTCATCAGCAGAATTCACGCATGGTTTTACTTTGTTGTCCACTGCTCTCCATGTTACAAATTCACCCACCCATGCTACAGTTGGTGACAGCTTTCCATGAAAGGCCTCTCTATGTGTTTAATGCTCCTTTGTTGTCGTGTTATTAATGGATTTCGCTCGCCTGTTGATTGGGTAGACGTATAGAGGGATGGTCAAATACGGATTTGATATGTGAATTACAGCAGGTATATTATTTTCTTCTTCTTCTTCTTCTTCTTTTTTGTAACCCCCATCTGCTATTACAGCGTAGGAATGTATAATTTTTTTGGGTTGAATTTGTTTCAAGCCAACCATAGTTAGGAATTTCATTATTCTCATATAAAACGTCTTCCTGTGATTATTATTTATTTAACTTCATAGAGAATTTTACTAAAAATTAAACTTCATTTGAATTTGTTGTTTTATATTCAAGCACTAAACATGTATTGATGCTTTGACCACACTTGTTTGTTTTTTATCAAAACTTGTAAGAAAGCCGACTTGAAGTTACGTTGAGAAGATAGATAGAGAGGCTGCAAATATAAAAAAGATTACTCAGTCACAATGTGAGCCACATGTCATCTTGATACTTTATTACCAGAGAATTATAATGGTGTAGCATAAGGAACCGGTATCTCTGTTTATAATAAATTTGTGATTTGACATTATTTTGTACTTTTATTCATAAGGGATTACTACTACAATATCATCTCCAGAACTACTCATAAATACAAATTCAGTACATTGTTCTGATGTTGTATACGATCCCTCAATATTGGTATTACCACCAATGTAACAAGAGTTCTAGTCTATTAATGATTGTGGAGGGTTGGGTTTGAACCTTAAAGTCAATGTAATACATTTTTCCTTGAATGGACCATAGTGAACACTCATTATTTCCAATAGTTTTTCCTATTATCGTTTGTTCCCTCATTAAATTGTATTAAACTATAATAATATTTTTTTGTTCTGTTGCAGAGGCGATGCCCTTGTTGAACCACCACCGTACATGCTGGGAGTGGGAGGCCGGCTGCGCGCCTTTGAGCCCGGAGGAGGAGGAGGCGTGGTCAAAGAAGGCTCCGCCCAGCTCCACCAATCAGAAGAAGGAGTTGTGGCCAAGGACGCTCCCGCCTCCTTTCAGACTTCCCCTCCTCCCGCCACCACTCCCAACAACAACGTTGAGCTGATTGTCGGCGGTCCCGAGCTCAGGCTGCAGCGTCAGCAGTTTCAGCATCGGCCGACAGCGCCGCTAGCGCACAGCCAGGTTGGTACTTTTTGGATGAACCTTGTTAAAAATTATAATTTTTAAAAAGGAGTTATAATCATATTCCCAGGTAGTTTTCATTAGCTGTGTGACCACGTTTCAATTTCCTTTCAAAAATATTCTTAATTACTTCAAATTTAATGAATTGATACAACTCAATACAATTCAATGTTATGCATTGTATATAAGAACTGTTATCATTATTGAAACGTAAGCTATGTTTGTCCTCAATTGTTGCATTTGATTCAAGTATAATTTTGGTTATATCTTTGAAAATTACATTGATCGGTGGTTACATAGCTTTTCAATTCACCAACAAATTATTATTGTAATTAATCCGTGTTCTGCATGCCAAAAAATTTGAAGAATTCAGATTCATGAAAGAAATGTATTTTAAAGGGGAGATTCATTTGAAATTTCTTCATCACTTTATAATTTCAAACAAAAGTATCTATCAGATTCAAGAATTGTTATTCTTTCTCACTGCCAGAGTATGAGTACTATGCATTAGTATGCCTGTTGCACTCACCAAAATGTAATTCGAATAAATGATGATGATTGATGATGATTAGTAGTCTATCATACTTGTCTAATGATTCAATGATGATTATGAAGACATCAAGGTTATACCTCAGAGAAAGTACTATACTGTGTATGTGGTAATAACATATTCATTCCATCAGAAACATTTCAAAAACCCTCCTCGTTTCAGTAGAATATGTGGCATAAAAGAATGCAATTTCCAAGAGTATCAAATCCACTGTAGAAGCTGTAAACCCAAACTCCATCATATCAGTTGGGCGCAGTATTCAATAACCGCGATCTCATCCCGACCTTTATTACGAGGAAACCCTTCAGGGAAACTCTTTCATCTCTTTTCCAATTTCCCGTCCCTTTTCATCGCTACCGTAATGAAATCATCTGCCTATTCTGATCAATAAAATTGGATGGTGTATGTATAGGATGCTACTGTCTGTCGAAGCAAAGAAGACATTCTGGAAAGATGGGAAAATGACTCCAGCTCGGTCAATATTAGTTCAACAATTATGAATCTGGTCTCAAATTGTAGTAAACATTCTGATGAACGAATTCATAATTTTTGTATCAATACTGACCGAGCTGTAGTCATTCCCCCATCTTGCGAGAATGTCTTCTTTGCTTGGACAGACTGTACCTGGAAAGTGGTTTGACTCTCGTTTTAAAACAATGGAGAGTTGGGAGTTTTATGTTGTTTGGATGATACCCCGCGGGTTTATCAGATACCCTTTGAAGATCGTTTGAGTGGAAAAGACTAACTTGAAAAAACCTTTCGGACCCTAACTTTCGGTAGGGGTTTAGGTTGTATTTTGGAGGTTAGACGGTAGGGAGGTGCAAGTCAGCTTCAAAAAAAGACCTCCAAGAAGATCAAAATAACAGCACTCTTCTAAAAGAGATGCAGACAGTACATTGTAGATGTTTATTCTATTTTCTGGGTCTGAAGGAGATAACCGTAAGGCGGCGGGTTCTCTATGGTAGTAATGCTCTTTGTCGTATAGTCTGGTCGAGCAGAGAAGACATTTTTGCAAGTTAGGAAAATGACTCCAGCTCGGTCAATATTGGTTCGATAATTGAAAACTTGGTCTTACATTGTGGATCAGAATGTTTTCTACAATTTGAGACCACATTTATGATTATTGAACCAATATTGACAGAGCTGGAGTCATTTTTCCATCTTGCCAGAATGTCTTCTATGTTCGACCAGACTATAGACGAAGGAAATAAATAGAGGGGCGCCCAACAATGAGCTGTAAACGAAGACGGTAGCAGCTTACCCTTGAAGTTGCACAATGAGTTTTTGGGGTTTTTTATTCTTCGTTTTTGTACCTCCCTCTCTCTCTACCATAAAAAACTGGGAATGGACCATCTTTTGGCTCATCCCGTGGTGCTATCGTTTCCTCTCTTCCGTCTTCTATTTATCTGTTTTCTATTCAGTTTCTTCGTTTTCTAAAGTCTGTCCGGTATTTCCCCCTCAGTTGTGGTTGCATAGAATTGCCGGTGCTTGGATTTTACGCGGATTTTTGCATGATCTCTACTCCACTACGACTCCCCAACGACTGACTTTGTTAATATTGTATTCTTTGATGTTGATATTTTTTCCAAAGGCGATACTCATGTGTGCTATGAGCATGTGCGTGTCTGATTAGAGGGATGATTTCTTGATTTCTAACTCTACCTCAAATTCCTTTATTCCTTTATTTTCTGCATATATAATACCTAATATTATTATTATTATTATTATATCACTTAATTCATTTTTAATAATTCAATCTGATGTTTATTGAACAGACATGAAATCAGCAAATAAGGTATAAAATTCTACTTTCCAACTTCCACAAATGATAGGCTACAATATAAACATTAAAATAATTATAATAATTTTTAAATCACATAATGCTCATTTTGTTCTATTTGCTAAATATAGCATTCCAATGGAGCTCAATTTGAAAATCCATTCCAAACGGAACTCAATTTGAAAAGCTTTGAAAGATTACAGGGTCGAATAGACCTGACAGGTTTTGAAAAGCTTAAAATCTATCCTAAAAATCAACAGCTTTTCAAAGAAACACCTGACAAGGGGTTTCCTTATTCTTGTGAACAACGGGATCTTCTACTCATGGATCTCTTTATCTTGAGATTTCAATAATTCTATCTTGAAAAAACAAAAAAAACTGAGAATCATGATCAACTTCCTGTTACAAACAAACAATCAAGCAGGTTCCCTATTCTACAAAACAGAGGAAATATAATAATACGATTTATATCAGGTTAATAGAACAGCATTCCTTATCGAAAAAATTGGATTTTGGACAAAAAATAGAGTACTACTCCCACGGTTTTATGAATGAACTAATCTCTATTATTCATAGACAATGCGTCTTATTTACTCCCATCTCATCCTAAGAAAAATAGTAAGTTTCATGGAAACGGGTAAGTTTTACCAAAGAAAATCCTAGAATATATCCTAGAATCCTAGAGCTCTATTATTCTATGGTTTTACCCAATCATGGCCTCCAACATGTTCTTGAGAATTGTAGATCTAGAACAATAAAAATTCACATCAACTGGGCCAACCTTTTAAAGCCTAAGTCTACAAGTTGGTTCGGAGCATTAAATAATACCATTTTATCAGTCCTACCATGTAAATAGGCCTACAAGATGGTTCAATAGACTTCCCAGGCCTGAAAATTCTATTGCCTTGGTCGACTCGCATTTCATCAATAATTTTAATTAAGTTTTATAATACACTAGGCGATCATACTCAATCATAAACCGACGACCATTTGAATTAATAGCTTTTCCGAATGTCATTTCCATTTGTAGCTCTTATTACACCATGAATGATTCGCTATTCGATGTAACGTTCAACTTGAATTACAATGTATTTCCTGTCTTATACGTGTCAAGCCAAGTTGGAAGTTATGTCAAGTGGGGTCGGGATCCCCTCTGAGTTCAGCTTACATTTGGTAGGAGGCTAAAGAAGCGAGGTTGTTCCGATAACTCTAAAAACATAATTTTACGAGCGGCAATAATTTTCTCCAACGTTTCAGCTGGGGACTCAGAGAAGGAAAGGAGGGTTTGAAGAGAAAGAGAGAGGGAGTGTTGCAGAAGAGAGAAGGAGGGTAAAAGGGAGAAGAGAAGAAGGAGAAAAGGCGTAAGAAGATGATTGTAGAGAGGGGAAAAAGGAGTGAGTGGAAGTCGTGTTCATGAAAGAGTGATGAAGATCAAGAAAAACAAGATGTGGAAGAAGAAGAAGAAGAAGAAGAAGAAGAAGAAATATGAAAGAGTAAAAAATTGCAGAATTAGGTAGGAGGAGATAAGGAGGAGAAGCAGTAGATGGTAAAGGTGCAAAAGATAATTACTTACAAAAGATGGTTATTACCAAAAGATAATAGAGAAGAAAAGATGATAGGCAGAAAAACAAGGAGACGTTGAGTAAAGAACAAGACAAATTATAAAAGGAGCAGGAATATAATTAAAAAAATTTAAGCTGGAAAATTGAAAAAGAAAAATATTGGTAAAAAGGTGAGTATAAAGTGCAAAATAATAAGAATAAGCTGATTGGAAGAAGATATGAATGAGAAATGGAGAATAATTCGGAATATACAGGAAGGAAAATTTTGAATAGTCCCTTCAGCAATCTCTTTCTTTTAAAATTTCCTTTTTGACCATTTTTCTCTCATTCTTCTCATCCAATACTTTTCAAAAAAATGAGGAAGAATGAGTAAGTAGAAGAAGATTTTACGTAAGGTGTAAACGAGGGAAGACCAGATGAAAAAGTTATTGAAGAGAATATTATTATTCTGATTTCTAGATCAACATTCAAAACTTTGAATCATAGTTTTCAATTTCGGAGTGTAAAAATGTGTTAATTGTGATAGTGTTTGAAGATCTTGTGAACATAACCTAAAATTAAATCAAATAACCTTATTAACCTTTATTGTAATTTCTTGAATGAATAAATGAATGAATATTGTAAAACAAGGAGAAAGTGGAATAGAAAGAGAAATAGGAAAAAGGAGTACAGAGAGAAATTAGAGTAGAAGGAAGAGCTTATTTCAAGCTGTAAATTAAGTGGATTTTAAATTGGAAGTTCCAGTTTGATCAAACCAGCCTAATTCAAACTTGTAACAGGCTGTAAGCAATCAAGCTGGAAGTTTTAAACTTGCAACAAGCTGGAATTTTCATTCTTAAAATCAACCTTGAATGTTCCAGCTACAGTCCAGCTTGTTTCAAGCTAGAATCAACCTTGATTCCAGCTTGAACTTTTAAGCTTGGATGATTAAACTTGACTCCAGCTTAAAATTTCAAGCTTTGCAAACAGCTTGAAACGTGGTAACTTCTTAACTTGAATCAAGCTGTATTACAGCTTCCAGACTGTAAGTTCCAAGCTTGAATCCAGCTTGTCGAATGGAACATTCAAGCTAGAAACTAGTTGGACCCCAGCTGTTTGTGCTATCAGGGTGGAGTGAGAGTTTTGGAGAAGATTGAGATGGAAAAGATAACTGATAAGAAGACAGGAAGAAGATTTGAAGGCACATAAAAGCATAGCGAAAAAGTGGAAAGCGGAGAAAGAGAAGTAAGTAAACAGAAGATGGAGGAAGGAGTGAAATTTTTGTGAAGAGTAGAAGAAGGAGGAAAAGAAAGTTTTGGGAAGAGGGTTTATTTCATTCGAAATGAGCCACCCTCGCTTTCGCTATCTTTCAATTCGTTTTCAAGCCGTAAATTTCGTCTCCCATGTAATTCGAGCTTTCCGCTCGCTGAATATCCATATCTTCAGCAATATGATTCCCATAAACTACAGCCTTGATATTTTTTCAGAAAGGTTTTTGCCCGAGACATTTCGATTTCTGTGAGTTCTTTTCTACCTCTGCAACCAAGTATTGATGACACTTTGGGAGTAATCCCACTAGTTTTTGTTGGTTAGTTCCGATTTCCAACATTTTTCTCCCTACGATATTAGGTGGGAATGAATGAGACGCATTCTCTATGAATAAGACAGATTAGTTCATTCATAAAACCGTGGGAGTACTACACGGTCCTAGTTTTTGCCCAAAATCCAAGTTTTTCGACAAGATATCCTGTTCTATTAATTTTAACCTGATAATTATCTTATTTTCATTTTACTTCCTCTGTTTTGTAAAGAAACCATAAAAACCATCAATAATGGTTTCGATGATAAGGCCTATAATCGGATACCTGTTTGAATGTTTGTGTGAAACAGGAAGTTATTCATGATTCTGAGTTTTTTTCAAGTGTATGAAATCATTAAGATTACGGGATCAATGAATGAAAGAGTCCGTTGTTGACAAGAATAAGATAACCCCTTGTTTGAACCGTTTTGAGGGTATGTCCTTTGGAACATTTCTCTCTACTTGACGTAAGGAATCAGCCTGAGAAGTAATGCACATTCCTCCTGAAACATTCAGTATAGATGAAGATAGTGCAGTAAAATACGTGAGGAATTTTTCACACGAAGATATCATACTTTACAGCTAGTAATTGTGAACATTCATGGTTGGCTAACCAACTTATCAACAATGTTTATTGTCATGGGAAATGATTCTCCTCTTTTTAGTAATTCATTAAATCATGTAATTCATTAGAGACAGTTATTTTAATTAATTAGTTCAATTACCTGCTGTGTGAAAATCTTCACACGAATGTGATTTTTCTATCACACAGTGTTTTCTGGTTGAGGAATTTCAACTTTCCTAACCAGGGAGTATATAACAATTCTATACTCTGTTACTAACATAGCCAACATTTTTGTTATCACTTACTATATCAATAATTATGCTCAATTTGATCACTACTCATTGATCATGGATTTTGATGTTTTGCCTCAGGGCCATAATTTTTTCGATATTCTATAATAATAATAAATAGTATATTAGGATAGTAAATAGTATATAGACATACTATAGTCTATAGTCTATACCGGTAAAAACTATTAGTCCGTGGAATAATATTTTATATTTTTTAATCATTACTGTTAATTGGGAGATCTGCATTTCGTATACACATACAGTTCACTAGTCAATATTTTACAATAGGGAAATTTTTCAAGCCAACATTTACTTTGAAGTTGGAATTCTAGTTTCTTCTAGTCTTCTTCTAGTTTATGTGTTTTCTCCCTCTTATCTTTGTTTCTCATTTATCTTTCTTCAATTCTTTTAATACAGTAGTTTAGCCTCAAAAAGTGACTTCCCTCTAAGTTGAGTCCTTTGATCCTGATTCAATTTAAGGAACATACATCACTCTATTTGAAAACATATTTGTATTGATAAGGTTCATGAAATTCAATAGTAAAGAGACGTTGAAAGATAATAAGAAAAGCAAGGTAGCATGAACCACTGGCGGCTCGTGCCCACGAAACAGGTGAAGTGCTGTACAGTAAAAGATGCGGGAACTTCACCTGTTTCGTGGGCACGAGCCGCCAGTGGGCCATGAACCGTGTCATATTCGTCTGTGCCTTCTGCATGAGATTACAACCACATAATCTGATCAGTTTTTCTCTCTTTCTTCCTCTCTCTACCTCTTTCTATCCTCTCTTTTTTATGTCTACATTTCTATCTTTTCCCTCTATCCTCTTTCCTTTCATATCTCTTTTTCTCTCATTTTCTTCCAACCTTCAACCCCGTATATTCAGAGTTGTCGAATAACTTTGAACGAATTTTCTCTACAAAAGACTGTCAATGCGCGCGCGTCTTATACGTTGAAACCTCCATATCGTATACTGTATATTTATATACACTACTACTCCAACCTTACAAAGTTCCCTTCTATATCTATAGGCTATGTATTCCATGCCGTACATCTTCTACCTTTCTGACTTCACAAGAAGGGTGACTTTACAAAGTACCAACAAACTGAGAATGTTGCGGTACATGTCACATACGAATCTTGTGTATTATGTCTCACTCCTACTCTCTTCTTCTTCTTCTTATTCTTCTTCTGCTACTTCTTTTTCTTCTTGTTCTCGTGTTTCCTACTTTGTGTGATCTCAAAGGATCAACAACAGGCAAATTGTTTTTCCGCGTGGTGTAGTCTTCACATTCATATCCGACAAGAAGCTTCTCTCTGTCAGCAAGAGCTGGTATTACGACATCCTCTATCTACAGACAGGAACCTTGGTAACATTTTGTCACACCACCCTGGTATTGTGATACACAAATAGGGTGGACCAGTTTGGAAATGGTTGCGAAATTGGCTTAGGTTTTGAAATAAAAAAGACGCAATGATATTCTTATTTGTTAATACACAAGAATATCTTTTGGATGGATGAATTGAAAAGAGATTCCTGTAATTGATTGGAACCTTTTTTATTGGGAAAAAGTACATACTCGTTGGAGTAAGTAATAACGAGCTGGTCTGATAACCAACAGGACTCGAGTTCAATTTATAATCGGGGCACAATTCTTTGACCACAGCACAATCACATAGATACGGCCATCTCGTCTTCTAGAGAACACTTTGAGCTGTCGGTCCCGACTGCCTAAAAATTAGTCGTCTTCTGTCATCATCATCATCCCTCTGATCACCCTTGCACAAGCCTAAGAGCTCATTTGGGCATCACCTTCAGAAACTGTTCACTCCAAGCATTATCAAACATATAAAACAATCTTTGCGAGTTTGTGGGTTGTTGTCTGAAAACATCTCCTGTAGAATGCACCGTTTATTTATTTATTAGAAACAAGAATATGAGGAAGCAACAGATCATCAGAGGTCCATTTTGCTACCATTACAGCAATTGATTCAAAATACAAAGAAATTTGAAATACAAATCGACAAATTATAGAGAAAAGAAAACTTGAATGTATGATGATAAATATAAGTATAATATAAAGAAAATATGTAGGCTATAATATAAAGAAAAGTCAATTACATAATGTTTAGTTGAGTTTCAAAATAACATGATTTTCAATGCTGAATGTCAACTTCCATTGTAATTTGATTTGGTATAGTCAGGTCGAGTAAAGAAGACAAGCTTCTAGCAAGATTGGAAAATGACTACAGCTCGGTCAATATTGGTTCGAAAATTGTGATTTTCGTCTCAAATTGTAGGAAACATTCTACTCTACAATTTGAGGCCAAATTTGAACAAATATTGACTGAGCTGGAGTCATTTTTCCAGAATTATGTTTTTAATTAAGTATTCTATATGGCGTTTTCCATCAATTGATTCCTTGATTCTTCCCATTTGAACCTGTACCCTACTCACGATGACTTATGACAAAATATACAAACTTTTGCGTATGTGTTAGTATGGGTGGCTACCTCAGCCACGACAAACCACAACCAATAAACGACATAGCATACACATCATAGCATTCGCAATGGCAATGCATATATTTGCGTATGTGTCGTTGATGTTAATAATTGTCGGAGCTGTGTCGTATCGTTGCAATGGTTTGTCATCGCAACAGTAGCCACCCTGTGTGTGTTTGTTTACTTTGTCTAAGTCATTGTGAATGAGGTATAGGGTTCATGAGTCATTGATATGAAGGAAGATCAAATAGTAAAAGGGAATGGTGAAGAAGGAGGGGAAAGGAAGGAGGAGGAGGAAAGGGAGGAAGTAAAGTAGATAAAGAAGTCAAAGGCAGAAGAAGCACACGTCGCGTCGAACCCAATGACCTTTGGATAATACTGTTTGAAGCAAGCGAATCGAGTATTTTCTTCTGCCTTATTTTTGCTTCTTTTTTTGCTCTGTGAAGGGGTCGAAAAAGTCCCCAAACATACAGAAGACCCGGCGGCTACCCAACACACTTGCAAATAAATAAAAAAGGAAGTCGAAGCAGCCAAAGTAACTAAGAAGAAGCAGAGTAAGGAGAGGAAGAAAAAGAAGAAGATAAAGGAGAAGAGATGAAGAAGAGAAGGGGGAAGAAGAAGAAGATGAGGAGGAGGAGGAGGAGGAGGAGGAGGAAAAAGTAAATGAAGAGGAGGAAGAATCGAAGGAAGAGTTGGGAGAAGAAGATGATGTAGAAGGAGAAGAATAAGACGGAGGAGGATAAGGAAGAGGAAGGGAGGAAGAAGAAGGAGAAGTAGTAGAAGATAAAGTAGAAGAGAAAGAGAACATCAAGCAGTAGAAGAGGAGGGGGGAGAAGAAGAAAAAGAAGCGAAGGGAGAGGAAAGAAGAAGAAGTGAGTCAGAAAAAAGGAAAAGAAGATGAAGATTATTAGGAAGAAGATGAGTAAGAAAAAGAGAGGAGGAGGAACAGAAAGAGGAGGAGGAGGAACAAAAAGAAGAAGATGAGGGAGAAGTAATAGAAGAAGAAGAAGAAGAATAAGAAGAAGATTAAAAAGAAGTAGAGGAGTCAGGACGAGAAGAAGAAGAAGAAGAAGCGAAGGAAGAGGAGAGAGAAGAAGATGATAATGATGAAAAAGAAGTGGAGAAGAAAATGATGAAGAAGGGGGAGGAGAAGAAAGGTAAGGAAGAGGAAAATGATGAAGATGAATAAGAAGTGATGAAAGATTGGATAAAAGAGAAAGAGAAGAAGAAGCAAAGGAAGAGGAGGGAGGAGAAAAAGAAGCGAAGAAAGAAAAAGAAAAAAGGAAAAGAAGGAGGAGAGAAGAGGAGAAGAAGAAGAAGAAGAAGAAGAAGAAGAAGAAGAAAAGAAAAAGAAGTGAGAAAAAGAAGAAAGAAGGAAGAAGGAGAAGTGGAAAAAGAATATGTGGAGAGGAAAAAGCGAAAAAATATGAGGGAGAAGAAGAAGAAGCTACCCTCGTAAATTTTCTACACCACCCACGAGCCACCGGTTAGTTTCCACAGTGCACAAATAGAGGGCGCAATTGAACTCCAAGGGAGCTATCAACCAAAACACTGCTATCCTGGATCTGGAAGAAAAATACTGCCTACTGCTCAATGCTTTGGGCTCACTGCGGGAAATTGAAGCGATAGGATTCAATAAAGTGATTCGATACTTTCTAAGTAAAATGGGAAGTTCAAAATTTATGATTGTTAATTCAAAAGAATTCAAAATATCACAGATTATTTCAGGATGAGGAGGCTATGCAAGATGTGTCTCAAAAATATCATTTATAATTAATAATAAACATTAATCACATAAGGTGTGTTTTAGAGGGTAGAGCTTTGACTGATTTTCAGCTATACTAAAAGCATGATTCATTTTTCATCACAAATAACCCGATTTTTCACCTTATAACAAATTCAACCTTCAAATGAAGAGTAATCTGTTATAGCCTATACAGTCGACTCTCGATAATACAAACATTCGATAATACGAAATTCTTTTCCTTAGAAAATAACAGACTTTTTCATAAAACAAATAATGATAATAGTAGTAATCTAGTTTCGATTGATTGCACAATACTATAATAGCTTGTTTTTTTTCCAATTAATTTCTTTATCTCTTGTTTCTTAATTAAATTTCAATTCAAATCATTACAGTTCTACAGTAGGTACTGCATTTGAAAATTTGTTCATTACATTCAATAAACCACAGTATCACACAATTCTGCTTTCTATAGCTATTTTTCCTCTCCCATCCAATTTTTGATAATACGAACTCTCGATAATTCGAACTTTTTCTCTGGTCCCTCCAAATTCGTATTATCGAGAGTCGACTGTATTTGAGCTAATCGTAGAATCCAATCTCAACTTGGTTACAAATTTTATTGAAGGGAATTTGATGGAAACTCATGGTACAGAATGACACGAACACATAATGTAGGCCTATAATATACACGTTTTTGTCAATGGCTCAACAGCCCATGAAGGGCTTAGTCCTACCAGCTGGTTGCCAGTTTCATATTCCCTATGTTTACAGTCCGTCCAAGCAAAGAAGACACCCAGGCATTCACATTCTTACACATAATATTCACAAAATACATCACTAAACAGGTGAAGTGTTGTACAGTAAAAGATACGGGCACTTCACCTATTTCGTGGGCACGACAGTGTCATACATCATAATAATAACGTAGTAGTGCGGAATCCGATCCCACTAGACGTCAAAACTGCAATCATAGGATAGTGGAAAGCAAGTAAAAGAGCAAAATAATTCTGTTAATAAGCGGTCGTAAATACAATCGAAAACTTTTCAATAATATTCGGAACACTGGGATACTAAATTAGAAGCACTTGTAAGAGTTCAACGAATCAATAGCCTAGTTGTATTATGAAACAGGGCTATAGTCTGTCCAAGCAAAGAAAATACTCTGGCAAGATGTGAAAATGACTTCAGCTCGGTCAGTATTGGTTCAAAAATTATATATTTGTACTCAAATTGTAGATCAGAATGTTTCCTACAATTTGAGACTAAATTTATAATTTTTGAACCAATATTGACCGAGCTGGAGTCATTTTCCCATCTTGCCAGAGTGTCTTCTTTGCTTGGACAGACTGTAGCTCGGCTTTTGATTGTGCTCTACTAATAATATTTGAAGTCTCCATAGAAGTGACAGAACACAGACGTTGTGTATGAAGTAAGTACATTACATACTCGAAACTATCAACTCACTAGATAAGGCGATTCAAATCATATACTGTAGGCTAGTTGACAGATTTACGAATTTCTTCTTCTTTTTCTTCTTCTTCTTCTTCTTCTTCTTCTTCTTCTTCTTCTTCTTCTTCTTCTTGCATCTCTGATCTCAGGGCTCTTGTGAATTCGAAGTTGATGTAACAAATTAGGCATTGTGATAATTTTTATTTTCTATTATATATTCTATATTTTCTATTCTATAAAATTTGTCAATGGATATCGGATTCTTCTACCAATAGAATGACATAGAACTGTACCACTGACTTGCAAGTGGAACTCAAATCTGAATTTCTACAAAGCTTTGTATCCACTTTCGAAGATTTTCTATTCAAGAAGATACACAAGAGAAACTTGATACATTTATGACGTGAAAAACACATGAACAGACATTAGAATAAATGAGAGATTTTTCAAGTCTGTTCATGTACCATCTTTGTATCTTATCGGAAATATTGAACTTGATGTAATACACCTTTTTTAATGCACAACTATGAATTCAAACAATTGTTTGAAATGGATAAACGAAATAGGTGGAAAAGAAATAACGAAAACACTGTAAATGTTACGATTTAATCATAATAAACAAGACAGAGGAACAGAAGGAAACTAAAACAGAACCAAACCAACCGAGGATAGGATATAAACTTTTCCATTATTACAATTGCGACCATCTTTTGTTTCACTTGTGAATCGCTAACTTTTCATGGGAAACCAGGAAACCATTATCTTCATTCAATCTGTCTCTCCATCCCTTTCTTCTAGTCCTCTGTCTTCTCCATCCTCTTTCTTTCTCCAACTTACTCACTTTTCTCTCTTTGCACGTACTTCGCTTTCCACTTTCTTTGTCACAGGCGCAGCATTGTTGTTTCATCAGCAGAACTTGTTGATTCTGTTATTATAATGTAACAGTAATGTAATGTTATTATAATTCTGTAAGAAAATATGTTGATTCTTTTTTTCACTGGTAAAAAATTACAAATAGTGTGAGTAAAACTAGAAGAAAATGAAGAGAATAAAAAAGAAGACGTAGAGGTAGAAGAGGAAAACGAGAAGGAGGAAAGAAAAAAGCGGATGATGTAGATAAGGAACAGAAAGGAGGAGAATAAGAATAATAATAATATAAACAAAGAGGATAAGAAAAAGAAGAAGAATATGAAGGAGAAAATAAAAAAGGGCCAAACAAATTGAAGAAGATGAAAAAAGAAAGCTTCAGAAAAAGGAAGAAGTTAAAGAAGAAGATGAAGAAGAAGGTGGGAAGGAAAACAGGAAAAAGTTGAAAAGGAAGTTGAAGGAAATGAAGAAGGTGAAAACGAGAAAGTGTAAAGAAGAATAGGAGAATATGAAGGAGGAAAAATTGAAGGGGATAGAAGAAAATGAAGAAGATAGAATAGTTAGAAAAAATGAAGCTAGAAGAAGAAGAAGAAGAAGAAGAAGAAGAAGAAGAAGAAGAGAAGAGGAGAGGAGGAGGAAGAGGGAAACGATAAGGAGAAGGAAAGAAAAAAGAGAATGGAGTAGAAAAGAAGACGAAATAGAAGAAGATGAATATTGAAAATAACATGAACAAGAGAGAGAAAACATGAAGAGGAAGGAAGGAGGAGGAGAGGAAGGAGGAGGAAGAGGGAAACGAAGAAGGAAAGAAAAAAGAGAATGGAGTAGAAAGAAAACGAAGTAAAAGAAGATGAATATTGAAAATAACATGAACAAGGGTGAGAAAACATGAAGAGGAAGGAGGAGGAGGAGGAGGATGAAGAAGGATAAGTTAAAAAAGGGTAAAAGAAAATGAAGTAGTAGTAGAAAAGAAGAAGAAGAAGAAGAAGAAGAAGAAGAAGAAGAAGAAGAAGAAGAAGAAGAAGAAAAAAGAAAAGAAGAGGAACAAAAAGTTTATTTGCAACTCACGGTCCTTCCAAACTGATTTCCCTTCTTCCTCCTACGTCACCGGAACCAAACCGAAAAAGGCCTAAACTTTCTCTACTACCGCCGGTTGACGTTTTTTGAATGAAAAGTGCCTCCTGTCTCTTTCAGCTTGGCTGAATGATCGAAAGCGAAACACTCTGTCATCAGACACGCTATTTTGCTACAATGACTGCGACAAACTCTGCTAATAGCATGCTAAACATTCCAACAAACATGTTGAACAACAGTACTATAATAATACTGTATACAATACTATATAATAGTAGTTTATGCATCAATACTTGATAAAATATAATACAGTACTACATTTAGTAACAAGATCATAGGCACAGTGTATATTACATACAGTACAGACATTAATACATAATACCTGTATGGACCTAAATACAGAAATGATTCAACGTTAATCAAGGAAGAGAGTCTGCAAAGAAGACATTTTGGCAAGATTGGAAAACTACTCCATTTCGGCCAATGTTGGTTCAAAAATGATACATGTGGTTCTTGAATTGTAGAACAGATTTTTTCTACAATTTGAGACAAATTAATAATCTTTGAACCAATATCGACCGAGCTGGAGCCATTTTCCCATCTTGCCAGAATGTCCTCTTGCTCAACCAAATTCCATCGAGAAGATACATCCACACAATGTAGCAATTGCTCTGGTATCTATCATCTCATGATAAACGAAACATGTATCTAATACGATAAAATCGTATTGGATGGACTTGTGTAATTGATGCCAATAATGATCAGAACTTTTAACCTTCAGTGTTTCGGTATCAGATTTTGTATCTTTGTCAATGTATCATATTGAAAGTTAATAAAACCAGCTATGATCACACAGTTTAAACAGAGTAGACTGTTATAACTTATAACTGACGTCAAAAAGTAAGGCGGTTTCTCCTGTCTCTTGTACGTGATGTAGCCTACCAACAGCTGATGTAAAGCATCTATTGTCTCTTTTAATTTCAAAAACATTATCTAGGCATAGCTAAATAACAGCAACAACTGTAATTGACAACATCAGCTGTTGGAGCGCATAAGGAGTGGTCGAAACCGCTTAACTTTCTGGCGTCAGCTATACGTACTTCTCCTCTAACACATTCTTCTCATTTTCTTCAACTTTTATGTCTCTCTCGACTTTATTCTTCTTCCCTCTATTACCCTCTTCTTATCTTTCTACCGTCTTTTCTTCTTCGTGCACTCAATTCTCCTCATTTTCAACTTGTCCGGTTTTCTCTTCTTCTTCTTCGTCTTTTCCTTTTTCTTTCTCTTCTTCTTCTTCTTCTTCTTCTTCTTCTTCTTCTTCTTCTTCTTCTTCTTCTTCTTCTTCTTTTTATTCTTCTTCTTCTTTTTCTTCTTCTTCTTCTTCTCTTCTTTCTCCTCTTCTTCTTCCTCCTCTTCTTTTCCCTCTTCTTCTTCTTCTTCTCCTCTTCTCCTTCTCCTTCCTCCTTCTCCTCCTCCTCCTCCTCCTCCTCCTCCTTTTCCTCCTCCTTTTCCTTTCTCCTTCTTCCTCCTTCTCCTTTTTCTTTTTTCTTTCTTTTTCTTTTCTTCTTTTTCTTTTCTTTTTCTTTCCTTTTCTTTTTCTTTTTTTCTTTTCTTTTTCTTTCTTTTCTTCTTTTCTCTTCTTCTTCTTCTTCTTCTTCTTCTCCACCCTTTCTTCCCACTTTATGAACGCAATTCTTATCATTTTTCAAATTGTCCCATTTTCTCTTCTCCTTATCTTTTCTACACTCGTTTCCTCTCTATAAACACAATTCTCCTCAAATTCTTCAACTTGTCTGACTTTCTCTTCTTCCTTCTTCCACCCCCTTCTTCTCTTCTTCGCCCTCTTCTACTCTTTGTAAACACAATTCGTCCGTCTTCTCTTCTGCGTGTCCCTGGAGGCGACTTCTCTTTGATTCGTCGTCGGCTTCCTTTGACACCATCCCCCTTCCCCTCCCATCTCACATACACATGTCAATACTTGTCATAGTTACTTGTCTTCCATTGAAAGAGTGGGAAGTGATTCAGAGCTCATACCCTCTACACAGCCGCACGTGTCTTGCTTCAGTGATGCGTTTCTTTTACGGAAGTCTTTGGCAGTACTATGTGAATTATTTGATAAAGATGAGAAATGAATTATGTTTTAAAATTACTTCAACTCTCCTTCCACTGTATTAATTGGATGAAATAAATAAATAAATTAGAGGTGCAGTTTTGGGTATCTGCCTGTAGCACTCGCCTGTATGTATATAAGAAGATTTCAATGAACATAACCTTTTCTGAACTGAATTTTTCTTCAAAATTGGGATCGAGATAGTGAAGGGTCTGTGCCTGTTTTCTTTTTCCCTATCATATTATGATTGTGTGTTTGTATCTCCGAATTAATTATTATTATTGAATAAATGAATAACTTTGAACCTGTAGAATTAGAATTGAAAGTATGTGTTGAGTAGAATTGAACTATGTTCAATTTTGTAAATGTGAACTATGTTCACATTCAACTGTTCAAATATTTCAACTGTTCAAATGTTCAACTATGTTCGAATATGAACAATGTAGAATTAACCATTATGAACTTATGTTTTAGAATTAAATCAAACAAATTCATATTTATTTCCGTTTTCCTATTATTTCCATACGTCTTGTATCGTCAAAACTTTCAATCAATGAAAATCTAAGTACCCTTTTTTAAATATTTTTATATTCGATTTTCATTAATTGAAACTTTTCATAAATACAGTAAGATACAGCCCTAAGATAAAATAAATCTTGTATTGTATTTATTTATTTCATTGAAAAAATAAAATTGAAGGAACGATAAAACAGGCGTTAGCCCAAAACTTCTTCTGTTCCAATTTTGATAAAAATGTCCAAATTCAGGTTATGTCCCTTTTCAATACTCACTTGATACAATTTCCACTCAAAAAAGAAAAAAACACCGCAGAGAATTTTGAATTTAGAAGGTTGACTTTGAATTTAGACTATTGTGTTATGTATCAGATTTGATGGATGGTTTCTCTTATAACTATAGGGAAAAATCTTCTACTTATTGGCCTACTAACATAGTAAAATCGTAATAAATATGTAATCGGTAAATGTTGGTCGACCAAATGTTTTGCTTCGCTACGTCAGAGCCCTGCCATTGGCTGAGAGGCGTGACATAATTTCCAGGCCTGCTATTGGTCGAGTGGGAGTAGCTTGTTAGCAGAGAAAGCCACGCCTATCCAACCAATGGCAGCCTTCCAACTTAAAATGGGGAATTCAGCAATGGCCGCGACTTATTATTTCTTCCAGAAAGCACACTGCATGGAAACGATACTGATCCATTCCTTACTATTCAGTTGTACTTTGTAGTCATTTTGAAATATGAAACCATGAACTGTATTACAAGTGTAATACAATATGATGTATCAATTTGTTTGATTATGGCTTGTATTTCTAATATCATGGGACTTCGAATTGTGTATTGTGTTGTTTTCATCATACGACCATCACTATTACTCTTTGAACAGCAATATATAACGCGAAATAAAATATGAATGTCGCAAACAGATTGAATTCACTGTATCAGAATATTAATTGTAATAATACTATTTGATATTCAGTTCTGTGTCTTACTTTAATATAGTATCTGATTAAGATCCAAGACTCCATCAACATTGTCTGAGGTGTATTTTGTGAGCTTACTGCTTATCTTTTCTCTCTCATGTCACCTCATCAGTCACTCTCACTCTATCACTCAGTCTCACCCTCTCTTTCTCACTCTTTCTCTCTCTCTCTCTCTCTCTCACTCACTCTCTCTCTATCAAACTCTTCGGCTTTCTCGCTCTCACTCAGTTACTCTTTCTCCCTCTCCATATATATTACACTTGTCCTTACTCTCTCTGTCTCTCACTCAAACTGTTTCCTACTCACATTTTATTCCCTATCTCTGTCAATCTCTCTCTCCCTCTCCCTCTCTCACACACAATAGATTGTTTATCACTTCCCACCAGAACACAGAATCTCATTACAGCTTATCAGGTTTCAGACATGTTCGGGTGCCTCCACTGGCGGCTCGTAGCTACGAAACAGGTGAATTGCTGTATAGTAAAAGATACGGGCACTTCACCTGTTTCGTGGGCACTAGCCGCCAGTGGGTGCCTCATGTGTCGTGTGCTCCTTTATAAATTCAATAAACTGCCTCTGCCTTTGTAGTGTGATATCAAACGAAGAGCACTTACAAGTAGCTTGGCTCCGAATTGCGTATTCAATCTAACAGTAATTGATTATTTGGTAATTAGTTTTTGAGGCAATTAACTAGCGAATCGGCTGGTTCATTTTGGTGAAAGTGTTTGTTGTTCGTGATTCTATTTACTTCTAAGATGATACATTCAATATGTACAGCTGAAGCAACGAAGTTAGGCGAATTACTGTTATCAATTCTCAGCTCTGTCAGGACAGTCTGGAACTGTCTTCTAGAGCAAACTCATGGTGTAAACCCATGAGCCATTGACCAACAACGATTAAAAAAGAATATTTTGTTTTTGAAGTCAGTAGCTAGTGTAATTTGAAGCAGCCAGTTCACCATAACAATCTAGCGGCAGAAAATTCAACTAGACTCCCGATCATGATTATCAAAATTATACTTTCATTTTGAAGTTATCGTCATTGTTATTGTTCAATATTTGTAGTTGTTGTGATGGCAGCCTGCTCGACCCAGCACTGATCAGCTGAGAGAGGAGAGCTTTTGAAAAATACGTTGTGTCTGGGTCTGCTACTTCTTGTCTTATATTAATAAATAAATGGAGTCTCCCAAACGAAAGTCTTTTAATTACGTCCTTTTGTATTCCTTTACATAATAGTAGTGAATGGAATTAGTTGAAAGAATGTATGATTTAATTGACTAATTGACATAAAATTCCAAAGAACTCTCAAATCAGCATACTATGCGAACTTCAGTACCAGGCTAGATAGAGGTCTATACTAAAGGTCTAGGTCTTACTGGCCTTCACTACTTAGTACTTACCCCGTGTACAACATGCTCTTCCTCCGTTTACTCACATGCTTTCAACAGATTGCAATCCGGAATATCTTGTGTTTCTTTCATGCGTATTTAGCGAGCCACAAAAAGCAAATGGCAAAAAAACAGCTCGCTCTCCTAATGACACCGTGAGTCATTGCAGTGAAAGAGAGAGCAATTTAAAGAGAAATAGAGAGAGGTTTAAAGAGAAATAGAGAGAGAACATATTGAGATCAGGGATGAGAGAGAGAGAGAGAGAGTGAGTGAGTGAGATAGAGAGAGGGTGAAGGAAAAAGAGGCATCCGTGCGTGTAGTCAGACCAGGGAAAGAGACGCACCTAGCATTTAAAGGCAGTGGGAAGGGATACAGGCAGGCATTTAGGGATAGAGAAAATAAGGGAGCCGGGACCTTTTTCCCTCCCGTAGGACCATGATGAGGAAAACAATGATGTCATCTGCCGGTGCTTTAGTTTGCGGTTGGTTTCAGTTTTCCTGCCTGCGACGTTTCTTTTTTATTGGCCGATGGTTACTCCCCCGAAAAAAGCAAAAAGAATGTGCTAGGAAGAAGAAGAAAAAGAAGATACGAGAAGGAGAGTAAGGAGGAGGAGTAGGAGGAGAGAAGGAAGGAGGAGAAATAGGAGTAGGAGAGAGAAGGAAGGAGGAGAAAAATAAGAAGAAGAAAAGATGAGGAGGAGAGTAAGAACGAGGAGGAGGAAGAGGATGATGAGAAGGAGGAAAAATAAGAAGAAGAAGGTAAGTGGGAAGGAGAAGGAGGAAAAAGAACGAGTGAAAAAGGAAGAGGAGTAGAAGAAGAATAAGAAAAATCGGAGATGGAGGAGGAGGAGAAGAAGAAAGACAAAATGATGAAGGAGAAGAAGGAAAAATGTAGAGACTAACTGGAGAAGAAGGAGGTGGAGAAGGAGGAGAAAAATGTGAAGAAGGATAATGAGGAGGTGGAGGAGGATAAGGATGAAGAGAGAAGAAGAAGAAGAAGAAGAAGGAAGAGAAAGAAGAAGGAGAGAGAAGAAGAAGAAGAAGAAGAAGAAGAAGAAGAAGAAGAAGAAGAAGAAGAAGGGGAATTGATTTACTGGAGGAGAAGGTGTAGAAGAAGGAGAAGGAGAAGAACGAGAATGGAAGCAAGAAGAAGGAGGAGGATAAGGAGAAGGAGGAAAAGAAAAAGGATATGAAGGGCAAGGAGCAGTAGAAGGAAAGGAAGAAGGAGGAGGAAGAGAAAAATAAAAAGAAGAAGGTAGAGGAAAAGAGGACAAGATGGAGACGAAGGGGAGAAGAAGGAAAAAATAGACTAACTGGCGGAGTAGGAGGAGAAGAAGAAAAAGAGGAGGAGGAGAAAAATAGAAAATGAGGAGGGGAAGCAGGAAAAATAAGGAGGAAAAGAAAAATAATAAGAAGTAAGTGAAGAATAAGAAGAGGCAGTAAAAGAAAATATAGAGACTAACTGGGTGCCTCACGGGAGCTTTACTTTCTATTGTGAGTGCTGCGTGAGATCTGTGTGTTCTCTTCTTCTTCTTCTTCTTCTTCTTCTTCTTCTTATTTTCCTCCTTAGCTTTTTCGAGGCTCTCCAGAGTCTTTCAATGTATTTATGTAGTACATGCGTGTAGTTTTTTGTTCTTCCCCCACCAATCATTCTCTTTTATGACTCTTTTCACTTTCTTTAGTCTCTTAATATTTTCTCAGCTTACTTTTCCCTCATTCTTTAGTTTTCGAGTGATCTTTCATACCAGTCCACAAGTGATTCGTTTCCGTTCCTGATCAGTAGGTTATCGTTTCAGTTTGGTCCCAGTTCAGTTCAGTTTCAGTTTCAGTTCAATTTCTGCTGTTCCAATTGCCATTAGAATATATTCATACGTTCAACTCTTGTAATAATGAAACAAATGATTCTGTTGATCAAATCAATCGATATTCTTGCTATCTTCATATCACAGGTTTCAAATCTATTATTTGGTATAGCTTGTCCAAGCAAAGAAGACATTCTGGCAAGATGGGAAAATGACTCCAGCTCGGTCAATTTTGGTTCAAAAATTATAAATTTGTTCTCAAATTGTAGTAAACCTTCTGATCTACAACTCTAGACCAAATTTATAGTTTTTGAACCAATATTGACTGAGCTAGAGACATTTTCTCATCTTGCCAGAATGTCTTCTTTGCTTGGACAGACTGTAGATCATTATTGGAACAAATGACAATTCGATATTCCTCACCATTCGATATTATTTGAATCCTCATATTCACCTCATAATAACTCAGATTCGATAGTGATTCTCAGGTTATTAGTGTGACAAATTGTACTATTAATGACATGATTTGGAAAATTATTGTGTAGTAAACACGTTGAGTTATGAATGAATGAGTGCCAAGACACTCGACCTTGGAATTAGTTGGCTCAAGATTTGTTGGAAGTGTGCCTTCATTAGCTGCTCCGAATAATATCAGAAATAGATTTTAGACCAATGAAATTCAATTCAGCAATCGATGCAGCTTGATGTTGCTTTCTGTTCTTGGAGCGAGATAATCTTATTTCATTGTTTATTGTTAATTTGCTGATGGTATTATGGAATCAATTTCCATGTTTATGATTGGATGAAAGGATGAATGGATTCGATGTTGTTGATGGTTTATTTCATCATCATATTAACTAATAAATCTTGTAAGTTTGGCAAAAAATGTCTAAATCAACGGCAAAATTGTCCACTAAACAAAATAATAAGTTTAATTAATATTAGAAATGGTAAATAAATTCATTTAACATAATTTTCAGTGAAGTGGAAGGTGTGAAAAGGAACTTGACCTGAATTTGGACATTTTAATCAAAATTGGTGTAGAAGAAGTTTTGGGCTAACGCCTGTTTTTCTCTCCTTTCACGGTATTAATTTGATAAAATGAATAAATAACATAGCTATACACCCTTTTTCAAAGAAAACTTTGGAAGTATTATTTTTACAGACATGTTTGGGGTCTCAGCCCAATCTCAATGTAATTAGAATAGTACTCTTCAGTATTATTAGAGTATTATTCTAATCACATTGAGAATGGGCTCTCAATCTTTCAATCTTTTCCAACTAATTCAATGCCAACTAATTCTAATGGGCTTTTAAAGTTTTCTTTGAAAACTTTGGGTATCAAAGTTTCAAAATCAAATGGGTATTTGATTTTCATTTTTATATATCAATAAATTTAAATAGCCCAAAGTTTAAAGTTTAATCTTCATAGCTAAACAGTCCATCAATAATTGAACAGTGTCCTCTAAGCAAAATCATATCATTTCTTCCTTTATTTAGTTTAATATTGAAGTTATCAAACAACTTTATTAGTTTGTTTTATATTGTATAATTAGGCATGGTACTTTTTGAAAAAGTTTCAGGTTTTGTAATGTTTTTAATAATTAAAATAAATGAATGTGGTTTATTTTAATTTCTTCGTCACTCATTCTCACTTCTATTCAACTGATAAAACTGATAAAAACTGATAAACTGATAAAACTTATCCAACTGAGTCTTTTTATCCAACTGATTCTCTAATCACCCATTTCTCTCTTTCCAGTGTTCGGTGGAAACCAGCAGCGGTTCCAACTCTTCTACCTCCTCAGTCAGCGAGGATCGTCGAGAACACGCTTTGGAGGAGGAGGAGGGTGTGAGGGGAGGAAGCAGTTGTGATGAGGAGGATGAGGGAGATGAAGTGGATGGTGAGGAGGAGGAGGAGGATGAGGAGGAGACGCCCTGTGACATTGGTCTGCTGGAGAGGCTGATTAGGTCGCATCCGATTTGGTTTCTGCTGGGTATACAGCGAGCTGGGGCGTTTCATCTGTTACAGGGGAAGGAGGACGGGGTAAGGATTTGCTAAATTGGTTAAAAATTATTTAAATAATTTGACAAAATTATTGAAATAGTGATATTTTTAAGAGAAATAAACAGGAGGAAGGATTGAGGAAATGTTTTGAAAATAATTTAAATCATAGAAAACTGTAACTCAATTGTAACCATTCTACTGGTTACTTCACTGTAACTATTCTAAAAATCTACTTTTAAACTCAATCTTGTTAAAACTCTAATTAATTACTTACAATAGAACTAACTAGTCTACAGTCGTAGTAGCCTAGGTTGATTGATTATGAGTTATCGGTTGATTTAAACTGTGAAAAGTTGATATGAATCAAGTATAACCCACATTCTTATAGACTCTGTTGAAACGAAGATTGTGTATTCTGACTTCCTGACATCGTATCTTTAAATTAATGAAATTTCTCATTCATACTTTTCAACTTCCGAATGCTACTTTTATATATTCCTTTATAGTTTTCATCCGTTTCACGAACTACTTTAACCTTTCAAACATGTCTTTACTTAATTCTCCTTTCATTCACAGAACTTCGTAGTACGCCAGTCGAGTCAGACGTGTACAATGGCGATTTCGGTTCGACTGCCAGTGGGAAAGGGGCCCTACATCGAGCACTACCTCATTGAGGCCAACGACGACGGTCGATTCAGTCTGGAGAGTTCGGACAACAAATTCGAAAGCATTCCTGCCTTGGTGGCTCACTATGCTCAGTGCTGGTTAGTGCATTCTAATTCGAATTGTTTATTTGCAAATTCTTTATTCTCTGTTTGTAATTTCATCCATTTACATCACTTCAACATGTAAGTTATAGAAAGGATTTCTGCATTGTCTTTTATACAAATTGAAATTATTATTAATGAAATTTATTAACATTGAAAAATAAAAAATAGAATTAAAATTATCAATTACAAAATTCAAAAATGAATAAACTAGTCACAAATGAAGAATAAGGCTAGAAATCATATACATAATAGAGACCAAGTTTAGCCTTCTTATTTTAGTTGATCTGGCCTGATTAATATTGATATAATGATAAAGGAAACAGATTATTATGTAATAATAGATGGAAGAACTATTGGATATTGCAGTTGTAAAATCAATGGAAAATGATAATTGATTCGGAAATTCAATTTAAGCTGAACAGTATGTAGTGTTTCAGGAGAAATCTGCAATAAATACTTCTCAGATTGATTCATAACACTAAGTAGAGCAAAAGTTCGATTGAACAAAGAAATGATTTTTTACCGAGATAGCAATGGCAAAAAAATGAAAGTTTTCAAAAAATATAATTTTTTCATTTCTATTTACTGGTATTCCCACTGTTTTTGTACTGATTGGTGTGAATTGATTGTGAAATTGATATTCATGTCTTTCATTCAAATGATATAATTTTTGGTATTAATTGTTAATGTTATTTAATTTGTAATAAAACTTGTTGATTTTAATTTGGAACATAACCAAACTTTGGACGTTTCAATCTAAATTGAAGTTGGAAAAGTTTTGGCAAAAACCTGTTTTTCCATTCCTTGATATTTTAATTGTGATGGAATAAATAATATTAATATTTTGTGTATGCTTATGTGAATGAATAGATGAAATGAATGATCATTGTGTTGTGTTTTTATTTGCAGTGATGAGCTTCCAGTGCAACTAACGTTACCAAGAGCTGTGAGGGAGGCCAAGAACAGGCAGCAGCTATCCTCCCTAGCTTTACTCGGACAAGGTTAGTAGAAAGCACATTAAAATATTGTAAATAATCAATAAAAATGTGTTAGAAATGAAATTGAGAGATTTCTTGATAGCGATCCAATGATCAGATTCAAATTTAGAATAAATAAAAATGAAAAGACAAGATGTTAACCGATGGTAAACAGTTTACCAGAGATTGATAATGGTGTTACAACCGAAACCGGTATCTCAATTTTTTAATAAATCAGTGGTTTGAAAAAATCTTGTCTTCTCATTTAATAAGGATAACTGCCACAATATCACCTTCACATCTACTCAAAAAGTGAAATAAAAATGAAAACCATTTCTCCATGCATGCCCAGCTTCATGTTTAAAGAATAATTTATGAATTTTATGAAAATTGATGAGAATTAAATCCATTCTTACATGCATGCTCAAATTTATAAACATTTTAAAAAACTTTTCATCACTTGAGTAAGTTAAGTTTTGTGCTTGAGGTAAAAAATATGCTCTACAATTGCACAGCTCAAAGTAGTATGTATTATGCGTGATTCAAATATGGAATGCAGCTCATGTGGACTCATCACCTTTAAAATATTACCAATGTCCATTTAACATCATCTTTATTGAGTAACTTGGGGGATGATGAATGTTGTTAATCCTGTAAGTTTTTTGAATGAAGGTTAGTCAAACCAAGGTAATTTACTAGCCTTGCCTCTCAACTACCTATTTGACAAAAGCCTACCTATTTTCCGGAGCACACAGAGAGTGATTAATGATTATTGTAACATTACAATAAATAGTGATAAATTTAAATTACTGTATAATCTTCATATATTATGAATGAAATTATCATTAATTTTGACAAATAATAACAATAACTTTCTTTTTTGACAGAGTTCTGGAGGTACCCGATGGCGAACCCGCGCACGCGCAGTCTCGAGCACTCAGGGGCGAATCAGAGTGGTGGGGGAGCTGACAGCTGCACCGAGAGTCAGGCAAGCAGCTTGAGCAGCTTTGACAGCGGCTGCAACAACCTCAACAACAACAACAACCTCCTGATAGGAGATAGGAGGTGCAACTTCAATGAAATTCCTAGGTTTGACCATTGATACTAATTTAACTAGGAAGTGCCATGTAATTAATCTCCAAAGAAATCAATGAAGTTATAGTCTGTCCAAGCGATGAAGACATTCTGGCAAGATGGGAAAATGACTCCAGCTTAGACAATATTGGTTAAAAAATAATACATTTGGTCTCCAATTGTAGGAAATATTCTGATCTACAATTCGAGACCAAATTTATAATGTTTGTATCAATATTGACCAAACTGGAGTCATTTTCCCATCTTGCCAGAATGCATTTTTTGAGTGGACAGTATTATAGTTTACTAAGACTGTTTTGGTGTGAAGCGCTCCATAACAGTTTGTTGAGATCAATTTTCTCCTGCCATTCACTTGCAAATTTTTTATAATGGCGTGGATTACGATAAATTTGAACCAATACTAATTCACTTGGTTCTAAAAAGTTTTTCAACAAAACTATCATAATAAATTATTCTCCTTTCGTATAAATTAGTTTCTTCACTTTTGATTTAGTTTTAAAGGCTTAAAAATGTTAAAACTATTACTGGCAGAGACAATCCTGAGTGAATACTTCAAAGAAGCATATGACTGTAATGACAGTATTACAGTCATTGACTGTTATATGACTGTAATTTACATTTCAAAGAAAATCTCATGAGAGTTAGCGAAAAATACCATCTGTTTCAAAGCAATGGGACGTTTCCCTTGTATCTTCAATATTTACATGTTTGACTTATGAAATCAAAATTACATTGTCATGAGATATGATGTGAATGGATATTATGATACATGAAATAGAGGAAATAGACAATGAGATCATATAAGAATTAAAAAAGAATTGGACAATGTCAGATTGTCAGTACTCAGGTTTACAGCTGAACCAGCAGAACTACGTAGAATAAGTTACATATCTGTAAAACTGTTCAACGCTTTGCCTAGAAATGTAAGAAATATGGAAAGCGTTCCATATTTGATAACCTGTGAAGATGTTACAATTCTGTTTGATTTTGGCGAAATAAACTCATTCATTCATTACTAAGACTTTCCAAAGGATTTAATCATTAAGGAACTCCTGTATTTTGTATAGGCTATAGTTGTAGAACTTTTTATCTAATTAGATTTTAGAAATTAGATTTACTTTGTCATAACATGATAGGTAATGTTTTTTGATAGTACACGTTGTTTTATTTTACAGTATATTAGGGACTTCCTGTATTCGGTACACAGTTGCAAACAAACATTTTTCTAATTAGATTTTAGAAATTGTATGGACTTTTTCATAACATGATACATATAATGTTTTTTGATAATACACTTTTTGATTTTGGTCATTTTGATTTTCAGTCTGGGCAACGTGGGCTCGAGTCCAGTGTTGGACAACCGTCGCGAGCAGAGGAACGATTCGATAATTTTGAATTTGAGTCCTCTCTCGCCTAATGGTGGCAGCGAGTCGCAGCCTACTAGTCTGATGAGCACGTTCAAGGGAACGACTGTCAACTGTGAGGAGAGTAGAGGTGAGGGAATAAGACAATTATTATTATCATAATTTATTCAGTGATAATATACAATAATAGTAATATATGATAGGTGGGTACAGCAAGCTAATGCCCATAACTGCTCCTCTACCAATTTTATACCACAGTTCGAAACAAGGTTATAATAGATCATGGAACTTGATGCAGTTCGCTTATTAATATTTCCTTTTTCTTAGGGCTACTGTGCTTATCAAAATTTTCAATAAATATAGATCTCAGTACCCCTATTAAAAAAATTATTTCAATAAAGGATACAGAGATCTACATCTATTGAAAACTTTGATAAGTAGCTTACGCTTAATATTTTATAAAATAATTTCAAATTTTGATTAAGGTGCACTTGTAAGTTCAAAAAATAGACTATACTCTGTCCACGGAGTGTTCGGACCTTGACGTCGCAGGCGGCTTTAGCCAATGGCAAGTAAGGTCATCATGCTGCAGCTGTTACTTTTTAGGTCACAGTTATGCTGTGAAAATCTGGGAAACGCAAGCCCTCATCGAAGATTTTTTGGCGGATATGTTTTTTTCTTTGTTTCACCTTCAACAAAACAACTTAGTTCTTTTAAAAAATATTAGTTTTATTGAATTCAAAGTACATACAGTAATGAGTTTAATTTATTGCAAATGTAAACTTTAGATGTTATATATGCCTACTTGAATTTGCAGTAGAGTGTAGTTGGATGAGTTTGAAATTCCCGGCTTGAACTGAGCAGTCAAAATAATAACAAAAATATTATTATGAAATATTATGTTCAATCAACTATAATTCTATCAAGTGATATTGATAATGATCGTTCTCATGTTAGAAGGATGTAAATTTTTCCGAACAACCATAAAACATCAATATTTCTAAGGCCACTCAAAAATTCGATATTGAAGTTCCAATATCGATTAGAAATTTCTACGTTCCTGGCAATTACGTCTGCTTGTGAGCTGGTCGGATCATGACGTCAGAACCTCGGAGGAGGAGCTTAGGTCCGAACACCCAGTGAACGGAGTTTAGATTGATATCTTATGAGGTTTCAGTATTTTGAATTCACTTGAAAAAATTTACTTGAGGGAAAATATTACAAATAAATGTTGAATTCAAGTTCACTATAGCTATATCACAAATTTCCACTCACGAATAGAGAAAAAAATGAGTTATGAATTCTGGATGGTTAATATTAGACGTAGAAACGATTGAAAAATATGATTAAATGTAATTATCAAATTTCACTTCTGAAACATGAGTCAAACCTATCTATTCAATCCTCTGATAACAAAACACATTTTTATCGAAAGTAGCAATAATGTTTAGAGCCAGTAGCTTTTTAAATCTTTGTAGCATTAAAGAAAACAATAGCATTATAGCTTCTCAGCAGCTGCCAACAAAAGTATCCATGAGTGACTCAAGCTTCATATTATGATCGTTCGATCTTTTCTAACGATTTTTCTGATCGTTTGATCGGATGTAATATTTTGCTCTGCATCAATGTAATTATGATTCATTATCTAATTATCCATTTTATCAGTCGGTTTCTCGAAAATAACGTACTAATCCATTAATCCATTCCATTTATGCAGTCATGCTCTCGACAATATACATGAATTTTATCAAGTACCTATCAATTTTTAATGTTTCCCTCTTCTCCTGATCGAGTTCTTATTCCTTATTCTTACTCTGCTTATCGTTCTATATGATTTAATCTTTTTTCTAGTTATTACTTCTAGTTATTACTCAGCTTCTATATGATTTAATGTTTATCTGTCATTCGTAATTGTTATTCATCGTTTGATTTGTTTTATTTTCAGTAGGTTTCTCGTCACTGCAGAGCGACTGTTCGCTAGCGTCCAGTGGAATGGTGATAGCCACCGAGACATGTACAGTGCCCAGCCGAGCGCCCAGACCCACCCCGCCCAACACACTCAACCTGGTCTGTGTCAACTCGGATCCGGCCAACACTGTTAGCACTACTATTGGTGAGTTGGTTTATCACATTTCTCTGCTAATTTTGTATACTTTTATCAGCAAAAATGACTGTTTTACAAATAGTTTCATCCCTGTCTTTCGGAGGAAACGTAAAGCCGTAGGTTCCAACAACCTGAAAGCCATTCATCTTCTCTCATCATCACCCATTACACGCACATACGTAGAGTAAAACCATAGCCTCCTTTGATATATTAATGGAACTATGTAAGCCATGATATAACACATGTGAGCATTACATTAGGAGAAAACAATATTATTTATTGTTTGTATTGTATTATTTTTGTAAGTACGAGTCGATTTTTATACTTAAATTGCTGATTTCATGTCTGCTCAAGAATTTCGTCAACAAATTCAATATTAAAAAATAATTTTTAATGAATTTATCAACTCAATGGACTGAGCAAACTTGTCAGGATTTTTGGCACTTTTGCCATACTTTAAAACTCTGATGAGATTTATCAGTCAAAAACTGTAAGTGGATGGAGAAATCGCCAGTCCAAGATACCTGACAATTACCCAAATGACAGATACCTGACCAATCTATTTGACAATTAGCTGTAAATGATCGAACTTTCAGAAGATGTAGACTCTAACCATTCAAATGTTTGTCAGCCAATGACCTCACTATAATTATACAGTCTCTGTAAGGTGGAGTTTCCTTGACTCGTCGGTCGGCCGCAGTCAAACAGCTGTAGCCAAGAGTCACAGCTCTTGTTGTTTAATCTCAAGTACAAGATAAGAGCTATGATTAGCTACAGCTGTTCGACTGCGGCCGTCAGCTGTGGCATGTAATGTAAAGGAAACTCACCCTAGGATAACTATCCATATTGAACAAAATTTTCTCAATTTTGATAGTGTTTCATCCTTTTTCTTCAAGTTACTCGTAACAAAATTGAAATATTTTTTCTTTTCTTTTCTTTTTGATAGTGTTTCATCCTTTTTCTTCAAGTTACTTGTAACAAAATTGAAATATTTTTTCTTTTCTTTCCTCCTCCACAGCCACAGCCAGAACAGCTTCCTCCTCCTGCTCCTCCTCCAGCCAGCTTGTCCAACAACAGCTGGTGGTAGTGAGTGGGGGCAAGACTCCTCCCCCTCCCCCGCCGCGGTGGGCGAAGCCAGCGCTCCCCAGCGGCCAACAGCAGAACTTCACGGTGACCACCACCGTCACATTTTCCATGAACCAGGAAACTACTCCGCCGCCCCATGTCGAGGTGTCCTGTGTGCAGGTTGGTATATAGTTGAAATTATTGTTCAGAGTTGACAGTTGATAGTCTGGTCAAGCAAAGAAGAAATTCTGGCAAGATAGAAAATGACTCCAGCTCGGTTAATACTGGCTCAAGAATTGTAAATTTGGTCTCAAATTGTAGGAAACATTCTGATCTACAATTTGAGTACACATTTATAGTTTTTGAACTTATATTGACCGAGCTGTTCAACTGTTTAATTTTTCATCTTTCCAGAATGTCTACTTTGCTTGAACATACTACAGTTGAATAAAATTATTGTTCATCGTTATTTATTGTTGATCATAGTCTTGAATGATTTAAGATAGCTCTATTCCCGTGCTACGTTACGGGGTCTTGAAAAACCTGTAGAGAATCATTACAATTTTTAAAACTCTACCTCCATTTTTGTCCCAGGTAACCCCAAACATAACCTCACCGGACGACCATAGTCTTCAATCTTCCTCCACCCCGGAACCCTCCGAACACTCAGCGCTAGTTGCTGCAACAACCGCATCCCAAGAGTCGCTGCATACAGCTGCCGCAGTAGTTGCCTGCCAACGCCGCCAGATGGCCCTGAGATCGCCCGGCTCAACGCAGAACTCTGTACTATCGCCTGTTTCCGATTCGGGCCGACAGGTGTCGCATCGTAGGAGCAAGCGGAATAAGCGCAGTCAGCACTATCAGGAATCGGATATACTGGAGAGTCCGGATATCTATTGTCGGAGTTCTGTTGCTGATAAGGTAAATTGATTATAATTTTCAACTACCTATTGAATATTTTTGTCTTTTCTGTAATTTGAATAGAAGAAGCATGAATCTTACACACTGAAAATTCAGTTCTATGTTTGAGCAATTTAAAAAGTGGATCACAATAGCTTGGTTGAACTCAATTACTTACAATGACCACACAGCTTGCTAAAATGGTCATTTAATTACCAAAACTAAAGAATATACTTTTACATTATATTAATCATGGAAATAAACTATTTATTTTAGGTTAGTGACTATGAGGACATCTGGGAAGGGCGGTCCACATTCAAGCACCAGCCAGTGTTGCCAACCTCGCCGTTCTCCTCGCCCGATGAGGCCAGCCTCAGCAGTGGTACCAACTGCAAGGGAAGCGGTGGTCCCGTACCCGACATACTGGAACGGGTGGCACCCCTGCCTCCCGCCAACAATGTCACTGCTGCCAACAACCGCAACCGGTTGAAGCTGAGTTTGAACACGGCTGCCACTACACCCGGCTGTGTATCGGAACCGCATACGCCTGAACAACCTGTTGCTACTGTGAGTTGAAAATTTAAACTTAAATTTCCCTTATTTTGAATTCACTTAATTTTGTTAAGATCTCAGGTGATATGTGATTGGGCGTCAACTATAGCTGTTGCCAAAAATATAAGCGGCTGGAAAATTACTCATTAATTCTCAGCTCTGTCAGGACAGTTTGAAGCTACCTTCGAAAGCGAAATAGTATAGCTGGAGGCGCCCACTTCCGAAGTTTTCATGCAGCCAGCTCGCAGACTGTCTTGACAGCTGAGAATTTATAATAGTCATTCGCCAACCCCCTTACTTGGTGCCGTCAGCTATACCAGCCTGCTGTTTAATAAGTGTATTTTAGTGACCGTATATTTAATACTGGAATCTGGAATATTAGTGTTGTACAGTTTATATGCATCCTGACTTTACTTGTGTAGCTTACAAGTAAATCATTGTGATAATTTGTCTTTTCAATTACATTAAAGTATACAGTCTTCAATTGAGTGAGTCTTCACAAATTGAATTGAACTATAGTATTTATGTACAGTACAAGCAAAGATGACGTTCTGGTGTGATGAAATAATAACTCCAGCTCGGTCAATATTGGTTCAAAAATAACAAATCTGGTCTCAAATTGTAGGAAACATTCTGATCGATAATTTAAGACTAATAATTTGAATCAATATTGATCGAGATGGAGTAATTTTCCCATCTTGTCAGAATGTCTTCTTTGCTTGGACAAACTATAGAGCTGCATAGCTCCAGTTGTCGCTTAGGACTGCTACCGTTAGCCAATCATTTAAGGCATTTGTACCAGTAAAAATACTTATTATAGATGTGTGTTGGTTTTGATGATAATGAACTAAATCTTCATAATTTATAACTAAATCGTTTTCTTGCAGACCCCCAGTTTGACGGCAGCTCACAAGCAGGGCAGTCCGTTCTACGCGGAACCAGCCGACGCCATCAGGGCAGCCGCCCTGTTACAGGTGCAGAGGAGGGGGGGCAGAGTGGGTGCACCCCCCTCCAAGAATCATCGACACTCCGACCCGGCCGCTTTCATACAGGTAAAATTAGAAAAATATGTTTCAATTCGATAGTGTATTTTCAAAATTACTAATTTAATTGACAAAATTGCATTCGAACAATTATTATGAATTAAAAAACAATTCAGGATGAAAGACAATTAATATTGAGTAATTTATTGATTTAAAAAATTCATATTACATACCAAACAATAATATAAGAGCATAGCTTCCTTTAATAGAAGGCCATGGCCTTAAAACTGGCAACTATGTAGAGTAGGAAATTGGGTCCATTTAAAAGCATTGAAATCATTTTTCAATCAGCTGTTGCAACTGATGCGTTTCTTGTGTGCGTTCTCTCAGTTGACTAGCTACAAATCATAAGCTATTTAAATAAATAATTGTCTATTCTTAATCTTTCTTGCTAATATCTATCATAAAAAAACACAAAAGGAATTCTATACAAAGGGTTTCATGAACCTATTCCATGGAAATTATGCTCAAAAGAGAGAAAAACCAAGTCAACATGCATGATTTGTAATGCTTTCATATGAAAAGACTGTGTCTACGGTGCGACGTTGCCATATTATTAGGGCAGGGCCTTTTATTAAAGGAAGCTATGATAAGAGTCAATTTTTAAGTATCATGACATGAGTTATCTATGGAACGTTGTCTATCAAGCTGATTATTAATAGAAATTAATTTATATGTTCATAAAACACCTGACGAAATGGCAACGTCTATGATTGGGTGGGGGTGGGGGGATGTGGTTGAGAAAGGACTATACTGTTCCTGTTTCCACTAAACCATTTTATTAATTTCCAATTCGTTTGAAAATTCTGTGCAATTTATTAATTTCCAATTGTTTCTCCCGCCAGTGGCCAGGACTGGCAACCGAGGGCAGCAGCTGTTTGGAGCGCATCGACTCCAAAGAGGAGCTGAACACCAGTGCTGCCACAACAACCACCACCACCACCACGGCGGGTCTACTCTCCTCATCGGTGGACAACCTGACGCGCCACCTGGAGTCGCGCCATCCGCCGAGTGGCGCCACACGGCTGACGCGCGCCAAGCCGGTGAGGCCGCCCAAAGTGGCGCCATCTAGACAGGGCGCCAACAAGTTCAGCGACACTAGCTGGGCGGTCGATTCTAGCTGGGAGTTTATTGGTGAGTTGAAATCGATAAAGTGATAATTTCATTTTGCCTGAAACAAAAAAACTCGGAGTATACAACTTATTACTGTACAATACCAATTGCTTCATTAATCAGTTTCCCGAGTAGGACGGCTCTAGTGAACGCATATTGGTAAAAGCGACAATAAAGACGAATACGATGAAATAGAAACACGGAGTTTTACAAAGCAAATGGGAAACCATGCAATAGGAAAATACATGAAAATGATTATTAATTAGAAAAGTTGTTTGATTCTCTTTTTTGTTTCTAAATCCTCTGGAATGATTAGCAGTTCACCTTCGTCATTCGTCATTAAAATACTGTATAAATGCTCAACATTCTCCCCAGCCTTGAACCTATGATTAGTTGTCATTCAAGTCTCGGACATACAGCAACAAATTCTGGTTGCGCATTCTACTTCTCAATATATGAATGTAACCATCTGAATTGAGGCTTGAGTGAAAGAGGCCCTGCTTGGCCCACTACTTTGCCCACAACTTTCGCTTTGTACTTCAAAACTAGAAATGAATTAATTCAACTATCACCAAATTGAGTCATTATAATTCAAATAATTAAGTCATCATTAATATCAGAATTACGTCATCAAAAAGTTAGGCGTATCCATTCAACTTTTGTACCCTTTTAGTATTTTTCATGAGTACTGTGATTTCGATTTTAGTGCATTTTTTCTAATGAAATGCACTATTTGGATTGCCCTGACAATCGAAAATTTATGATGTGATATATTTTTTACACGTTTCCGAGCCCCCCTAGAACACGAATTTGATGTACGTTCAAATTCATATATTTATATATCTACAGATTCTTGTGAACACGATAACTCCCGAAGGGCTTGTCGGAGAGCGACCGAATTCTGCACAAAAATCATTAGTGCTAATATCTTGGTCAAATTCGTTAACCAGCCAAATAGGTCCAAGGGTAGGGGTTGAAATTAGGGAATGAAAGTTTTGAAAAATCACTATAAATCGACCAATAACTTGATCGTTTTGAAAATTGATGTGCATAATACCCTTATTATGCCCTACAATTTGAGCCACCAACGAAAAAAATCCAATCAAAAATGGCGGAGAAAATGGCGAATAATATGCCAAAAATGGTGTTTTCATGGGTTTTTCGAAAACGGCACTTTTAAATTCATACCCTGAATAGCTCATTATAAGTCATATGATTTGAGCTATCATAGAATTGCATTTGAAATGCACTCTTTCCGACCGCCAGCTGCCGGAGCGAATTTTTTTATCTATTAACATATTACATTGATAGTAGCCCAAAAAGCAAACTTGTGATAGATATAAATAGCTAGCGCCAAAAAGTTGGACGGTTTTGTCTGCTTCTTGTGCGCTCCAACAGCTGATTTTGTCATTTAGATAGGCCTAAGTAATGTTTTCAAAATGAAAAGAGACCAAAATATATGCTTTTAGTTTAGCTGTTAGTAGGTTACATCACGTACAAGAGACAGAGAAACCGCCTAACTTTTTAGGAGGTCAACTATAGATTGATATCTATTACAAGTTATACATTAATGTATGCCTCGTATTGATTATTTTTTATAATGACTCTCCCATTCAACTTCTCCAGTAACAATGGAAGCATTAATTCCATTTGTTTTATCCACAGGCAACGAAGAAGACTCAGGTTCGGGCACCGAAGACGCTCTGCCGGACGAGTCGTCCTCCTACCCTCTCGAACAGAAATTCCCCTCGCTAGAACAACAAGCCGAAGACTCCGAGTCCACGACTGGAGTCAACAGCGGAGTCAAACCAGTCACCGTCATGCAAATCATCTCTCAGCGTCTCCCTGAACTATGTCTGTCGCCCGAGATCGCTTTCAGAGGTTTCCAGCCAAAAGCGGAGATCAGAATGAGGAGTCAAAAGAGTCGTCGGACTGTTCGAGAGTCAGCGCCTATGATAATGTGTCGAATTTGAATAATAACAATATTAGTAGTAATTTCAATAAGAGGGTGCAGAACGGGTCGTCGATACACTCGCAAATCAGTGATAACGATGATACTCAGGTGAGATCTATAAAAAAGTGTGAATTATTTATGATACAATACAAATTTTTTCATTTCCTTGACATTTCAGTTGTTCGATAGCTGGTTCTTATGCTCGAGAGTGGTTGGTAGCAAACCCATAAGAACAATGTAATTATTTGACAGAATTTCACGTTCTTAAAGTCATTGAAAAGAGAATTCAAATCTCCAGGGGCTTCACTTTTTACTTTTTTGATTTCACTTTTATTAAAATAATTATTGTATTTTAATAAGTTATTCAAAATTTGATGGAAGATATCATTGTTAAAGCGGCTGAAGTTACGATTCCTGCGTGGCTCGAGCTGCCTGGCTCTAAATGCGCTGCTCGACCTGAAGTTCACAGAAATTCACACTATTTCAAGTGAATTTCACCATTTTATTGATTTATTATACATTGGTAGCCCTAATAACAGAGTGATCATTTATAATATAGTCATGTGAATCGAATTGTGATGGCTAGAGCAGGGCAACTCGAGCTGCCGCTTGGAAATCGTACCTTTAGGCGAATTTTAGGCTGTAAATTTTTCACTTCAGCATATCAGATGGTTCACGTTACTTTTAATTGTAAATCTTGAGAGACTTGGCAAAAGTATGGCGGACTTGACCAAGCTGACCAATCAATACAGTCAATGTCCACACTACGGTAATACAGTCTCTATTACACATTAATGAATGGCCAGACCTGAGCCAGCCAGGTTACACGAATATTATTATTATTATTATTATTGAATGAATGAATCAATTAATCTCGCTTCTATTTTGCAGACAATCTTCTCGGAGCCCTGGGATAGCTCCAGATGGGAGCACCTTCTGCAGGCCAAACGAGAAGAGGTGCAGACGCCGACCAAGGCCGAGGAACGCAAGGATGTGTTCATGTCAAGAACGCAGACCGCCAAGGAACGGCTCGATCCGCCTTTCTGTGAGTAGAACATTCTTATTACTCCGTTATTTTAGTATCACTTGATGTGAATTTATTTATTCATTCAAGGATTGGAAGAACAATGAACTTAAGGGTGGAAACACAGACATTGAGTCCAAATCTTTTTCTATTCCCAATTTTGATAAATGTTCAAAATAAGTCATGTTTGCGTTCACTATCACTATTTACGACAAACTACTTCATTCTAACTTTTTTGCTTCTGCTAAGAAAGAACGATTGAACGTTTCATTATCTAAACTGTAAACTACAATGATCAGCCATTGAATCATTGATTTTCACACTTCTGCAACCAACAGATCATATACACTGAATATTTTTCCAACAAAGTTTGCATTGGAATAATAAACAAAGACTTTGTATTGAGACATTCATAATCTGCCATTGCCACAGTTTAAATCATCTAGCTTGTGTTATAGCTGACTCTAAAAAGGTGGGTGGTGGTTTCGCTTGCTACTTGTGTGCTCTGACAGCTGATGTTGTGAATTAGAGTTGTCATTAAGCTATGCCTAGATGATGTTTTTGAAATCAGAAACGTCAATAGATGTTTTACATCAGCTGTTAGTAGATTATATCAAGAGACAGGCGAAACCACATAACTTTTTGGCGCCAGCTATATCAAATTAAACAATAGTTATGATTTAAAGCTTCCCATCAATCCATCTCAAAAAATTTCATTTAAAATGTTACATTTGATACATAGTCTGTCCAAGCAACGAAGACCCTCTGGCAAGATGGGAAAAAGATTCAAGCTCGGTCAATTATCGTAGGAAACAATTTGATCTACTATTAAGACAAAATTTATAATTCTCGAACAAGAATTGACGAAGCTGGAGTCATTTTCCCATCTTGTTAGAGGGTCTTTTTTGCTTGGACAGACTATACATGTAGGCTAAAATATCTTCTTGAAAGTAAATATTTAAAATTGGAGACACAGTGTCAGGTGAGATGTTGTGATACTTGAACATACTTGAACAGTGTACTGATGATGATGTAAACACATCGAAACAATTGAATAAAAAACTTTCAGTGATATAGACAATTTTGTGCTCTTCAATTAAATATTTAGAACGTGTACTACTCATTGTATTCATTTGACGTTGAAAATCACTCATGAAAATCCATGAAAAATTTTATGAATCGAGTATTATTTTCTATTCGATGATACCATGTTACATAGCTTTTGGTACCTATAAATACCAATTGAATGTGATACAGTATTCATTACATTACATTCACTAAGCACTAGATTCCAAAGTTATCACTTCCATTCTCAGAAATATAATTATAGCTTACTTGAAGCCCCACAATCCATAATTCATGTTCAATTCAACAGATTCTAATATTTTTAAATCAAACAAATGATGCGTATTGTTTACATTGCGCATAATGGTTCAATTCAATTTGAATCTTTGACCTTTGTTCATGACGCATGTAATTGGTAATTACAAGTGAATAATTGTCGGGGTCATGAACAGGGTAGTCTTCACTGTTTGTAAATATTTTCTCAACGTTCGTCTTCTCTTGTAGACGTTTATAGGTCGAAGCTATAGTCTGTCCAAGCAAAGAAGACCCTCTGGCAAGATGGGAAAATGACTCCAGCTTGGTCAATATTGGTTCAAAAATTATTGATTTGGTCTCAAATTGTAAATCAAAATGTTTCCTACAATTTGAGATCAAATTGATGATTTTTGAACCAATATTGACCGAGATGGAGTCATTCTTCCATCTTAACAGAGGGTCTTATCTGCTTGGGCAGACTATGAGTTGTATTTCAAAGTCCTCGTGTTTAGGAAACCAAGAGTTGAAAATTAGTTTTCCTAGAGCCAGTTAAACCAAGATACATTTGAATTCCACTATTGTGAATTGACTTTATTTAAATTTATTTGAAAATTATTTAAATTGAAAATTTTCTCCAGTAAATCCTATCAATTGGTTCTCTCTGCATTAGTATTGCTGTAATTTTGAGCAAGTGAGATGGGTTAGCCGGAGAGCCCATACACCTACTAAACAAGAATTTCAACTCTAGGCATTCCTTCTTGACAAAAGTCCTTACCATCTCGCAAAGTTTATATCGCCTGTTCAAGCAAAGAAGACATTCTGGCAAGATGGGAAAATGACTCAATCTCGGCCAATATTGGTTCAAAAAAAATTGATTTGGTCTCAAATTGTAGGAAACATTCTGCTCTTCAATTTGAGACCAAATTTATATTTTTTGAATCATTATTGACCGAGCTGAAGTCATTTTCCCATCTTGCCAGAATGATTAATTTCTTCTTTGCTCGACCAGACGCCATGAAACTATGCGTGCTTCACCTTCTGACAGGCCAATCGTGGGCTATTTTTATAATCCGTCCAAGCAAAGAAGACATTCCGGCAAGATTGGAAAATTACTCCAGCTCGGTTAATATTAGTTCAAAAATGATAAATTCTTTTATTCTTTCTTTACAATTGCGACTTGGTTTCCAAGTATTTTAAGCAAAGGATGAATGAGTGATGATGGATGATGATGAAGGTTTAAGATGTAGGTTATATGTCTATCCACAATGTCCACTTTCACCATACTCAATTGGGTCTCATATTGTGGGGAAACATTCTGATCTACAATTTGGGACCCAATTTCTATTTTTTTAGTCAAAATTGACTGAATTGAAGTCATTTTTCCATCTTGCCAGAATGTCTTCTTTGCTTGGACAGACCAATATTAGCGTCTAGTGTTTGAATTTGAATTTGGACATCCAGATCGTTTTTCTCCTTCAATCTTTTTATATTTACTTCCTTCCCGACTTTCATGTTCTTACAATAATTCTATTCTCCTCCCCTCCATGAGTTTGTTTTATTTTCTGATGTTCTATTTTCTTATAACTTTTAGTGCATTTCATTCGAAAAAATGCACTATTGGTCTTGAACATTTATTTTGGTGACAATCGAAAATTTATGATGTGATATATTTTTTACGACGTTTTTTCCGAGCCCCTAGAACACGAATCTGATGTCTCGTTCAAATTCATATATCTATATATATATATATATATATATATTTATATATGTACAGATTCTTGTTAACACGATAACTCCCGAAGGGCTTGTCGGAGAGCGACCAAATTTTTCACAAAAATCATTAGTGTTAATATCATAATTTAACAATTTTGTTCGTTAACCAGCCAAGAAATTGGTCCGTTTTAGGGTAGAAGTGATTGAAAATAGGGGATGGAAATTTTAAAAAATCACTACAAATCGACCAATAACTTGATCGTTTTGAAAATTATTTCAATGTATAGAAAATACCCTTATTATTGCCCTACAATTTGAGCCATCAACGGACAAAATCCAATCAAAAATGGCGGAGAAAATGGCGAATCGTGAATATTCGTTTGCCGAAAATTGTGTTTTTCGAAAACGGCACCTTTGAATTCATACCCTGAATAGCTCATTATAAGTCATATGATTTGAGCCATCAGGATAGAATTGCATTTGAAATGCACTCTTTCCGACCGCCAGCTGCCGGAGCGAATTTTTATAATGTTGCTCTTATCAAACGTCCCACTTTTCTCGTTATCAAAAACCATTGTATAATTCAGATTATGATTATGATTTGTGGAACATTTATTTTGGTGACAGGTCGCGCTCTTATCATTTATTTAAAAATATTTCTTTTCGACGTTTTTTCCAATATTATGAATCACCTTGTGATAAATGGAGAATTTATTCTCGTCGATTGCAGTTATCATTTCCCAGTTATAGCCTTAGGCAAAAAGTTGAGTGTTTTCGTTTATACGTGATGAACTGAAACCTACTAACAGCTGATGTAAAGCATCTATTGTCTCTTCTCATTCCAAGAACATCATCTAGGCTCAGGTAAGTGACAACTCCAATTGACAACATCAGCTGTTGGGCCGCTCAAGGATCTCACAAAACCGTCCAACTTTTCGCGTGAAGCATCTATTGTCTCTTTTGATTTCAAAAACATTTTCCAAAACATTGACCTACTAATAGCTGAAGTAAAGCATCTTTTTGTCTCAGTTAATTCCAAAAACATTTTCTAGGCTCAACTTCTAAGTGACAAACTCTAATTGACAACATCAGCTGTTGGAGAGCACAAGGAGCAGACGAAACCGCCAAACTCTTTGACGTCTTCTATTCTTGGATAACTTTCATACGATATCAATTATTGCTCTTATCAAATGTCTCAATTCAACGTTCTCCCTAACCATTGTGAGCTAAGTTACATATTTAGTAACTATTGCATAGCTGACGCTATAAAATGAGGCGGTTTCGTCAGTTCTTTTGCGCTCCAACAGCTGATGTTGTCAATTAAAGTTTGTCACTTGGAAGTTGAGCCCAGAAAATGTTTTTGGAATTAACTGAGACAAAAGATGCTTTACTTCAGCTATTAGTAGGTCACATCACATACAAGGGACAGAAGAAACCGCTGAACTATTTTACATTAGCTATAATATTTGCTCAGTTCATAGATATTCAGAATCCCACTCATCATTCAGGTATAGTCTGTCCAAGCAAAGAAGACATTCTGGCAAGATGGGAAATGACTCCAGCTCGGTCAATATTGGTTCAAAAATTAGAATTTTGTCTTAAATTGTAGAAAAAAATTCTGCTCTACAATTTGAGAACAAATCAATAATTTTTGAACCAATATTAACCGAGCTGGAGTCATTTTCCCATCTTGCCAGAATGTCTTCTTTGATTGGACAGACTATATCAAACGACCCAATATGACACCAATATGATCCACCCACATCATGATTCTATTTATTTTTTTCTATTGATTTTATTTATTGTAACATTTGCAGTTTTACCGTTACCGTTCCTAAATAATCAGTATCCCACTCTTAGACCATTCATATTATATTAGTATTAACTTAATGGCCCAAGATCCCACTCATCATTTGGTTATCTTAACTCAGTAACCGTTCTTTGAAATCCACTATCATACGCATTGTTTTGATATGTTGCATCACTGTTTGTATTCTATGAAATATGTTACATTTTCATGTTTGTACAGACATAACACAAGTGCAAGCACTATGTGTGTTGTGGCTGTACTTTTGTTTGAAGATTCAAAACATTGTAGCGCGACAAATGAATGATCGACACATGCTTTATAGAGCAATGCCCTAAATCCAGAGATCACTGTACTTCAATTGATGTAACTTCCTTATCTGAATACATTGTATTCCCTTTATTTAATACGTTCCAAGGTATTACGGGAGTTATCGCTATTCAAATTTGGTCTATTATTCATACAGTATAGATTATAATTTGTATAGTCTTTCTAAGCAAAGAAGACATTATGGCAAGATGGGAAAATGACTTCAGCTCGGTCAGTATTGGTTCAAAAATTATACATTTGGTCTTATATTGTAGAAAACATTCTGATCTACAATTTGAAACTAAATTCATAGTTTTTGAACCATTATTGACCGAGCTGGAGTCATTTTCCCATCTTGTCCATAATGTCTTCTTTGCTTGGACAGATATATGTCATTGGCTCTAACTGACAATAGTCGACTAAGTCAATATCGATATCTTTTCTCGATGTATGAAGCTGTTGAGTAATCGATTTATTCACTCAACAAATATTACAGAAGACACATAAATGAATGCATGCTTTAGAAGCGTGCTTAGTACGCAATAGAAGATGTTAATTTGTACTGGCAATTGGTCCCTCGGCGAGGGTGATCTTTCGGTGAACGTGATGTTAAGTCACGAACACTGTGGACTGCACTAGGATGGGTGACCAGTTCTGCCAAGTACACATTGGCCAGGTGGAACTACCCGTAAGGGTCTCCCCACCATTAAAAGACATAAGAATATTATTTATTTTAATTTGAAATGGAGAAAGCTTTCAATTCCAGTCCTTTTAAGGTCTTTGAATAACTTAAACGAATGTAATTATACAATTCATCTTGGAAACTATCATGCAAAATAAAAATGTTTGAAAAGGGTACTGTGATCTTCATTAATTGAAAGTTTGATAAGTATAGTCTGTCCAAGCAAAGAAGACCCTCTGGCAGGATGAGAAAATGACTCCAGCTCGGTCAATATTTGTTCAAAAATATTGATTTGGTCTCTAATTGTAGATCAGAATGTTTCCTACGATTGAGACCAAATTAATAATTTTTGAACCAATATTGACCGAGCTGGAGTCATTTTCTCATCTTGCCTGTGGGTCTCCTTTGCTTGGGCAGACTACAGTAGCACTAAGAAAAAATAAGTAGAGGTTCTCATCGGTATGTTAACACCAAGATTCAATTTATTCACTTGCTAATCTATTCTAGATAAGAAAAAGTATCGCTTTCCTTAAAAATTAAGTTTGTGAGTCTGTGACACAAAAACTGTGGATGGGTGGGGAAACCGGCAGTCCAAAACAGCTGTAAACCTGTATTCTGATCAATGATATTTGAAATTTGTCAGCTGATTGTCAATGGACTTGTGAACGATCAGTGGATGTAGACTCTAATCAGAGTACAATTTTATCCCTTTTTTGGCAATAGTTGAATTTCTATTGAATATTTAATTATTCATCATCCACTCATCACACCAGATTTCATTGACTCAATAGAATATTGATCTCAAATAAAATGATCTCATCATTGAAATAAATGATCTCATCTATTAGAATCTGTTTACTTCATTAAAATATTATTTGTCTAATCAATATAGTGGACTTCCTCAATAAATTCTGTATTAGTGTCTGACTATATTTGTTTTTGAACAAATATGACTGGTATGTATTTGTTTGGTGACAATATCCATGGTATTTGTCAAAGTCTAGTCTGAAGAATGTGATCTAGCTGTAGTGAGATGGCAAATATACTCATGTAACTAATTTAATTTAATAATAATTGATCTTTGATTTGAAGATATTCAATTTAAGAATTGATCTTTGACGTTGGAATTTCTGTCTTCAATTTCAATATGAGTATAACTATTAATTATTCGTTAGAATAATATGATGATGGATATTGTATTTTCTGGCTATTTCAAAACGAATTCACACCAAACCCAAAATGGATTCAAATCTTAATATCTCGTGTCTTCTTATTGCTTGGATAAGATCACACTCAAATTATAGGGACCCTCAAGTTTACTACACTTCACTACATTTCCTATAATAGAAAATGTCAGCTGTTCATAAAAATTTGAGGGTCCATCAACATTGAGTGTGCTTGGAAAAACCCGGCATCACTCTAGCTTTTTCTTGTACTACAATAACATATTCGATTGGTATACAATAAACTTATTGGATTTGATGTAATTTTTTCACAAATTTAATCCCAAACTCTCAATGAATCTGAATCCCGAAAAATAGGCCAAGTTCCAATTTTAGAAACCGCCAATTTTAATAAATTCGTTTTTATCTCTTGGAAAATTAATTGATCGTATTTTTATTATGTAATTCAATATTGAAAATTTCATTAGTTAATTTTAAATCACTTTATAGTGATTTATAGTTGTAGTGCTTTAACGAGCCGTTTAGAAAAGATTGAAATTTTCTGTCATGCAATGCTTATAAGGCTTGATACTGAATATTATATCTTCGTGTGACCTTTTGACCACTAATATTCTGTTATCAATCAATAATTATCACTCTGGCGTCAAATAACTCTAGAGATAAAATTTTTCTAATAATGCTATACGGCAGATCTTTTCCTTTTCCGTCAGATAATTTTTTATTTTGTAAAATTCTACTAGCTCCTCAGCTTTTCTTCTTCTTCTTCTTCTTCTTCTTCTTCTTCTTCTTCTTCTTCTTCTTCTTCTTCTTCTTCTTCTTCTTCTTCTTCTTCTTCTTCTTCTTCTTCTTCTTCTTCTTCTTCTTCTTCTTCTTCTTCTTCTTCTTCTTCTTCTTCTTCTTCTTCTTCTTCTTCTTCTTCTTCTTCTTCTTCTTCTTCTTCTTCTTCTTCTTCTTCTTCTTCTTCTTCTTCTTCTTCTAAATGATTCAACATCAATTTCTTGAATTCCCAATCTGTCATATTGCTTCTCTAGCCACTTTAAAAGAACTTCACTAAAAATGTCATTCTATTGAAGAATCTTATCTGATTATAGTGTGAATGCTTATATTGGTTTTGAAACTCTATCATATCGTTCGATTTATAGAGAATAGTTGTTGAGAACTTTGCTCCCATTAATTCATTGATTCATCTATTTTCTACCAGTCACGTGTATTCGCGTTTGTATGTCATGTGTGGCGGTTCTAGGAAGAAGGCTCTGAATGGGTTAAAGTAATTTAATTCGGAAATTCTGCTCAAATTTTTATCTGTATTGAATTATGAGACTAGTAGAACTATAAAAATTTTCAGTCCGATGTATTTCTGTTCTTCTATTTGCTCCATTTTCTAACTGTATTAAAGTATGAGACTAGTAGGACTATAAAAATTCTTCTTTTGTTCAGTCTGATATACTATTTGATTGGGCTATTGAACTTTTTCTTCTGTTTGGTCTAATGGTCTGTCCAAGCAAAGAAGACCCTCTGGCAAGATGAGAAAATGACATCAGCTCGGTCAATATTGGTTCAAAAATGATTGATCTGGTCTCCATTGTAGGAAACCTTCTTATCTACAATTTGGGACCAAATCAATCATTTTTTATCAATATTGACCGAGCTGGAGTAATTTTCTCATCTTTCCAGAGGGTCTTCTTTGCTTGGACAGACTACACTAATTGATTGGCTGTAGAACTTTTTCTAATACTTCAAAGTCAAAAAAAAAGCTACATAGACTCAAATTTGAATTTTGAGTTTTCTATTTGTTTAGTAAATATTACTGTATTCAAGTTCATCCTTTGAAAATATGCATTATAATGTGGAATAGGAAACCCCCAAAACTGCTTTCATCTGAATTTCACTTCAAAAAGTCCATAGTTTTTTTTAATAAAATGAACTTAAATTTAGATGAAATTTAATGGTCCAGACCTTATGACTGTAATTTGATATGTAATTACAAATTGAGGATATATCCAGTTGATACATTCCAATAAATTAGGTACAATAAATAATTGTCAAGATACATTTGATAGACCTACATTTCAAAAATCATCATCAAACAACAATTTCGAATTACCCAAAAAAAAAAAATTGAGATCAATATTATTCATCCAAGTTTGATTGCCGTGTCTTTTACATATTTTTTATTCCAACAAAACACAATTTTTTCGTAAGAGTCACTGTTCTCACCCGATATCCTAAGATATTGTTTATTTTAATTGGTTACAATAACAATGTCCAATTCATTAATAATCGGCAACCCAATTTTAAAGTAGTGATTTTCACGCTAAGACTCGTGACCGTTCTTTGAATGAAAATGATAACAAATATAGTGAAAATATTCGCGAATTATTAATAATTAATGATAGAGCAATGTTACGGTTCAATTCTATGGCGGACAATAGTATTGTCTATAAAGTCTGAAAAAATTATACAGTAGTAGTCTGTCCAAGCAAAGAAGACATTCTGTCAAGATGGGAAAATGACTCCAGCTCAGTCAATATTGGTTCAAAAGCTATAAATTTGGTCTCAAATTGTAGACCATTCTGATCTACAATTTGAGAACAAATTTATAAGTTTTGAACTAATATTGACCTAGCTGCAGTCATTTTCCCATCTTGCCAGAATGTCTTCTTTGCTTGGACAGACTATATCTCTGTAGTATTTTCCTATTGTCTTCTTTTTCAGGTAATTCAGATAATGGCTTTTCAATATTATGATGATGAATACTGGTAATTCGTATTAGTAATTGCGGTTTCTTATCTGTGGTTAGTTTTGGTTTCTAATGATAATAATTGCAAGGTTCAATAGAGCTGGGCTAAACACGAATTTTTTATGCGCAGGTTGATTATTATTGGGGAAATACTTGTTTTTTATTGAAAAGCGGATCTGTTGTGGTGTTTTTGTTAGGCTAGCTAAAAGGAACTGCTGTTAATTAGATAGATAGTCATCATATATGGTTGGCCAAATAGAGGGGTCAGACACGTTAGTGCTTGTAAAATGCAAGACACTGGGTTTTTTATAATTATTGGAATATTTAGTCACACATCATTACTAAAATCCATTACAACACTGGCGGCTCGTGCACGTGAAGTGCTCGTATCTTTTACTGTACAGCACTTCGCCTGTTTCAAGGGCAAAACCCGCCAGTGCATTACAATTATTCGAAGTTATATTATACATTTTTAGACAAATTTGTTCCCTTTCATCAACCTTTTTTTAGAACTGAAACCCTCAAAAGTAATAATTGTAAACTGCCAGTACTTGATATAACATCTAAATAGTTTTCATCACCCAAAATATGTCTACACCTTATAATTATTACAAACTTTTATGAACCTCTTAGGAATCAATCAATACAAATTTCAATTGATGAAGAAATTTCTAAGAACGTTTCATCATAATTGTGCAAATAAGAAACCTGAAATTCATTCTAAAATTATTTCGTAAACCTATTCTATACTACCTCGTATATCAAATGTAAAATTACCACCTTAATAAAATCAAGTATTCATGGTTCAATCACCTTTCAATAAGACACACAAGATCAAATTAATGAAAATATAATGATAAAATACCTTCCAAATTTGGATCTTGTCATCTTTTGTAGGTATTTTTGAAGGGGAATATTACACACACGTTTAGGCCGGTATTACACGATAATAGTTCTATGATCATATCTGATCATATGGAAGATGAAAATAGATTTCATTTCCATCTCTTTCCATATGATCAACTATGATGTTAGGTATACCGATTTCTATGATCATAGTCTGATCATATGGAAAGAGATGAAAATACGAAATCCCATTTTCATCTTCTTCCATATGATCAGATATGATCATAGAACTATTATCGTGTAATACCGGCCTCAGAGTGTGGTTATTAGTATGAATGGTAGAGTATTCAATAATAAATAATTATTCTCTCCTACTATCCAAATAACTAAAATCTATCACAACTTACTAACACCCATTCTATCGATTGACCAAACTCTATATTCATAGGCTACTATCTCCAAACATTTCTATTCTATTCACAACCATTTTATCAAACGCCTGAACAAATAACTATAGTCTAACCAAGCTAAGAAGACATTCTGTCAAGATGGGAAAACGTCTCCAGCTGAGTCAATATTGGCCAAAAATTATAAATTTGGTCTCAAATTCAAGTTAAAAATGTTTCCTACAATTTGAAACCAAATTTATAATTTTTAACTAATATTGAATGAGCTCAAGTCATTTTCCCATCTTGCCACAAGATCTTCTTCGCTTGGACAGACGATATCACCATCACACTGCGCATGCGCGGCCATTTTAATCACTTTCCAGCCGCGCGCAGTTCAATCGCCAGTTCGCGTCTAGCGCTTGCACGGGTCACTTCTTCCCAAAAAACTACTTTCTTCCTCTTTTTTCAAACTTTCTCACCCAAAACATTGTTTTTTTAGTTACAAAATTACAACGTGTAATAGTCGGTTACAACGATTTGAAATAGTCAACTTACCTACAATATTGTTTTTAGTTTCACAATTCTACGTAATTTTACAAACTACAAAGAACGGATTTTAAAATCTTTCTTCTCATACCAGTATTTCTCGTGAAATCTTCGTTTTGGTAGAAAATTTTAAGCATAATCTGTTACAACGAGTAAGGAAAGTAGTGTTTTGTAGTTCCAGAGGTTTTGTAGTAAAATTTCGTGTAAAGTGCGTAAGTTTTATAAGTTTTCTGTTGTCCTCAAGAGTTTTAAAGCAAGGTTTTCACCCCGAGGTAGTTTCCAATTTGATGGCGAAACCTTTTAACCTGGCCGTAAGCCGCGGCATCAACTACACTGACAAAGATTACAACTACGGCCGATTTACCTACTTCGTGTACTTTGTGTTCTGCGTGGTCTTCTTCCTGACTGTTCCGCGCCGTGTACGGGCCGTCGACGAGGCGGTTGCGACGTTGCCATGTCCTCCTCTCCCACAGTTGCCGTCGTGAAGCGGCTGGCCAGATGGATGCGAGATATGTCGAAAAAGTTGGCCAAGAAAATCGGCAAGAAGTTTGCTCGTAAGTGCGGTTTTTTGAAGATAACATGGGATTTAACATGTGCTTTAAAGGCTGAAGTGAGACAGGCAATTGGAATAATAAATTGAGGATGACATCAATTGTTTGCTAGCTTTTTTGCTAGAACTCATACTATTCAACAAACTAGCTTCGCCGGGTGTGACATAGACTAAAGGGATCTGTCCCATCGGGCGATTTAAAGCTTGCTAGCAAAGTTATAAGTTCCCTATAGCAAAACAGCTATCAAACAGATTTCTACATAATATCCAATTTTTCTATAGCTAGAAAAAACTACTAAAATAGGTAGGAAACAGCTTACTTGGTCATATCCAATCTGTCTTTAGCTATAAACTTTTTAAAGAGAACTGTCATTGAAAATTGTATTTCAATGTTTTTCAATTCAACTTTTTTCTATCTCTTAGTATTTGTATAGCTGGCACCAAAAAGTTAGGCGGTTTCGTCTGTCTCTTGTACGTGATGTAACCTACGAACAGCTGATGAAATGCATCTGTTGTCTCTTTTGATTTCAAAAACATCACCTAGGACTACCGGTAGCTAAATGACAACTCTAATTCACAACATCAGCTGTAGGAGCGTACAATGAGCAGACGATACTGCCTAAGTTTTTTAAAATGTAGAATAATGCTACGGGCAAGTTTAACAATAATAATGTGAATTGAAATCAATCTTAATCACCCCTGTTATTTGGATGAAGAGTGATCAAAAGAGATATTTTAAAATTGGGTTATACTTGCTTCATTTCAACCTGAATTGTACATATCCTAATTTAAATACCCCATATTGTCAAAAACCACCTTATATATGACGCGTTTAAACTCCTTGCGCCTGATTTATCAGTTGAGAGAAATAAAAATGATAAGATTCATTTTCATCTTCAAAATTCAAATTTCAACATTATCTTCAATTACCTATTATTGAAAGGAACCTTGACATGAATTAGTTATCTTTTGAAACATATTATGTCAACTAGCAAAATTTTACTATTTTAAAAACAGAACCAATTCCACTGAAAAGTGAATGCGAATTTCTATTTTGATAAAATTTGGATTCTAAATGAAAATATAGCCATGTTTGCCTCAAATTTTGCAAAATTGTAACTTGTTTGTCAAATAAGCACTAACACGTGTTGTAATAATGAAAGATGTAATATTTAATGCATGACTAAAATAAAAATGCAATACAATTGGGGAATTCGGTATTAAACTTTGAGTTGAAAATGTTATCTCTCAAAGAAAATGAGTTTGAAAAAGATTTTAAAAGGTCAGCGGTCCCTTTTCATTGTCTCTGAGAGAGAGTAATTGATTATTCAGAACACTTATCTCAAGCTTCGTGGCCTATTAATGTTTGAGAAATTAATGGGTTTGCGGCAATCAAGTTGGTTTTGTTTAACAGATTTTATTCTCAATTAAAATTGATTTATTGCTTTGCATAGCTCAAGGTTTTCTGCTTAGATCATCCGATGGAATGGGTTTGAATTTTATCAAAGTTTTAGTATGTTGGTTCAGAAATTGAGAATGATCTAGAATTGAATATGGATTATGTTGTCAATCCTATATAATTTTATCAAGATGGTACTGATATGTTCAGAAAAATGTTGCACTTTCGCATTTTTTACTTAGAAGTTATTGCAAAAGTTGATGAGTTTGTCTTCAGTGATCCGAACGCTAGATTGTACGCCCTGACTTGATAATAGAGCTTTATACAACACCTCAGATCAATACATGTCCTTTTTCTCCCTCTCCCAATACCTGTTTGGTCATAATCTTATCATCAATTTTTCCCAATTTAGTTCAATTTTATTGCAAGCTTACCATTTTATCATAACCACCTTTAATAGAAGGCCCAGTCTAATAAAATCTCAACATTGCACTGAAAGGTACAATCTACCCGTATGAAAGCTTTGAGTTCAGTTACAATTTACAAAACATGCATATTGACTGAAATCACTTCAGATATTTAATCTCTAAAATCTCTTTAGAACACAATTTTCATGGAATAGGTTCATAAATATTTTCGTATAAAATTCCTTTTGTGTTCTCTGTACTGGGTTTTTATATAGATTAGCAGAAAAGATTGAAAATAGATGGTTAAATAAGTCTAAAGATTTTTTTTTTTTTTTTTTTGAGGGTGATGCCCACATGGGCTCTTGGGCCTGTGCGTGGGTAATGGGAAGGATGATGATGAGAGATGAATGGACCTACAGCTTTAGGTGGGTTCTGAACCACCGGGAAGCGATTTTTGAGGCTCATGAATTGAATTCAGAGGAACCGGTCACCGTTACAACAGTGGTGGTAGAGGCACGTCGCTTATCTAATCTCACCGATTAGACGCTCTCTACCACTGGGACAAACCGCTTCCAATTCATCTATTAGACAAAATACATTAATCAATGAATAAAAACAGAGACAAAGATTGCTATAATTAGCAAGTCAAATGTAAGAAAGCACACAAGAAACGCATCCGTTGAACCAACTGATTTAAAAATGATTTCAATGCTTTTAAATGGGCCCACTTTCCTATATACAGTAATGAAAGCACTTGATGTAGTCACAAATACACATTATTTCTAATACAATTAAATATAAAAATTATACAGAAACATGTTGAGGATGTGTGAGTGCACATGAAAACATGTTACTGAATAATTTTTGTATTTAATTGTATTAGAAATGAAGTGGATTTGTCTACACTAAGTTCGTTCATTAAAAAAAAATTCCATAACATCAACATTCACTCAACAAACTACATAATATATACATATAAATTCACTCACTCACTATACATTATACATTCACTCAACAAACTACATATATACATTAGTTGTGACTTTCAAGGCAATGGCCCTATATTAATTCATTAAAAGAAGCTATGGTTTTACTGTATAAATTATTTTTTAAATTAATTTGCATTATTTTTATTGTTGTGTTGCAGCGCCTCCGCGGCTTCAAATGTTGCAGAAGTCACGTGACTCGGGGGGAGCGGGCGCGGCCGCCATTGGCGCCTACACCATGCAGCTGGCAGCTGATAAGAGCACCACCTTCGCACAGAACATCGACCGGTTCATTGCCTGCACCAGGGAGTCGCCCGAGACTAGTCCACAGGTGGGCCAATTGCACTAATCTTTTATGGAGATAGACAAAATAATTTGTGAAGAAAATTGTACACTAAATGGCATACAAACTGTTGGATCGAAAATTGAGAATGAAACAATATCATCATATTATTCAATAGCTTTTTTACTTTGGAGCTCCCATTCCATTATACCAATAAGGCTCATTTACAATAACTTCAGACATAATAAACAACTCCATCCAGGTTGGCTACCGTTGCGATGACAAACCATAGAATAAATAAATAAATAAATATATTATTTTATTGACATAAAACGCCAGAAATGCAGAGTGACTGCCAAGGCAGATGTCTCGTCAAATTTTACAATAATTTTAAAACAGTAATTTCTTAACAATAATTTCTAAAACAATAATTTTCAATCAGTCAATAATTGTAATTAAAATTAAAGGCGGTTAAAATACAATAAAGGTTAAATATATTAGACGATTATTAATATAAGTTCCTTCGAGTTACATTCATGCAGGTCAGCAAAAATCACTCAAGGGGTCCTCAAAAAACTCTTCTAAATTGTAATAGGATTTCAGCAAAAAGTGAGATTGCAAGTTATAGATTGCATGTATAATCTCAAAAGGATATTACAAATGATAGGACAATCAACATTCACCTTATTCGCCTTATTCTTTAGCTTCCAGTTGACTGGTTTCAAGTTACTTCTGAAATTCAAAGAAGTGTGTCTGAAGCTCAATTTCCTTTCAAAAGATACACAAGATGATGCATTTATCAAATGAAGCAATTAAAAACATGAGTGTACATTCCAAAAAAATGATTCAATGAATGACATTCAGATTCGATTGATTTGATAACCTTCTACCTACCTACATGTGTATTTTTCAATTCTCATTATGTGTATTTCATTCTCAATTCTGAGAATAAATTTTCATGCATGAATTGAGCCATGCATGGACACATGTAGTTAGTTTTATGAATCAGTGGACTTTCACATACATTGGATCAATGGTATTTGGTACTAATCAACCCAGTTTCATATACATTAAATCAACTGTATTTGCTTCCAATGACACATTTTCTTATAATTTCACAGGTGGTGATGCGCAACATGCGTCAGTTCATGTCAGGCATGAAGAACTATCTGGTCAAACACGGCGAACGACAATTCGAGAAACAGGTCGAAAAGGAACGCAATAAGGTGGGTTCCTAAACACTTCTCCTCAAACAATATCAAATCGTACATATTTCTCAATTCAATTTTAATTGTTTTCTGTCTTTTTCTTCTGAGCGTGATGCCTACAAGGGCGTACTTAGCCCTGTGCGTGGGTGATGAGAAGGATGATGTGACTAATGACAGCCACGTAGGGACGGCTTATCGTCTCCTTTGAAAGAAGTCTTATCAAGTGTCTGGAATGATTGAGAATCTATTTTTATCGTTTCCAATGTTTAAAGCGTCTTCAAGGCTGTGAGTGAGCTGTGTATACTGAGGGCCTGATAACAGACGGTATACAGAGTGTTTCAGGAGGAATGTGCAATACTTCTCAGGCTGATTCCTTACACCAAGTAGACAAAAAAGTTCCATGGGAACAACCCACAAAAACGCTTTGTTACCGAGATAACAATGGCGGAGAATTGAGATTTTTCAAAATAAATTAATTTTTCAAATTGGAACTGGTTTCATTGAATTCCTCAGGTAATTTTACATAGGAATTGATTATTTTAGAACCTCACTAAAGCCTCTAAAAAATTAGAAAAATTAATATTTTTTGAAAAATCTCAATTTTCCGCCATTGTTATCTCGGTAACAAAGCGTTTTTGGGGGTTGGTCCCATGGAACTTTTTTGTCTACTTGGTGTAAGGAATCAGTCTGAGAAGTAGTGCACATTCCTGCTGAAACACCCTGTATAATGACTGTATATTTCATACAGCACAATTTCTTTTTGAACTTCTAGCACACAAACTAATCGGCTATTGATATCTATGTTTGAGTGCATGCATACGATATACACAAGTGCATTTTAGCCGCAGCAAAACTGGCATTCAGAGGGTAAAATATGACGATTTAAATCCACCTTTTTTCCTTTTTCAACTAATTTTTTGTTTTTTATATTGTTGTTCCAGTCAAAAGCAAACTAATTCCTGAACCCTGATCGTGATCCATTTCTTTTTTTATATATTCAACTAAATATCAGTCTGTATTTATCTTTTCATTTATATATCTGGTGACAAGAACATACAAAGTGAAAGAAAGAACAGACCATGGAAATAGCATAGAACTTGTATTGGATTTTTCAACATAATTTTTAATAAATTATACTCCAAATGTTCAGGTTAAGTCGAAATTTTTGTTTCTGTCAGAGGCTTATCATTACAATAAGGAATAATGTTCCGAAAGTAATTTTATCTGTTTTAAATCTGTTTCTCTTTTGATTACAGTTGAAAGCGAACGAATTCCTGAATTTGGACGCCATTCTTGAGGGCGTAATGCACAAATTGGTGGTGCGACCGTTGAAAGAGCACCTCTACAAACTGTTTGTGGATGAGTTCACACACAACGGATCCATTCAGCTGCTGGCTGACAGCATACAGTATGCGCGCACCCGGCCCCTACACGAGCTCGGCATCAGGGTAAGAGATACAAAAATGTAAAAAATGAAGATATTATGTTCTTTCTATTTCTGGGTTTAGAAGAAACCATAGGGGATACTAAATTAGTGAACCAAATAATAATTCAGTAGGTTTTGATGAATAAAAATTGAAATCACAGTTTTCCTTTTCAGTAGCATTTATTTGAAACTACTGCGATTTCAATTTTTTTCAAATTGTTAATTTAAAAAAATTTAGAATAACTTTTAAAAAAATAAGATACATTTTTATAGACTGGTCGAGCAAAAAATACATTCTGGAAAAATAGGAGAATGACTCCAGCTCGGTCAATTTTACTTCAATATCTGAACCAACATTAACCGAGCTCGAGTACTTTCTCCATCTTGCCAGAATGTCTTCTTTGCTCGATCAATTTATTATTGATACCATATTGTTTCGTTTGATAAAACTCGACAGAATAGCATGGCCTGCGAGATGCATTGCCTTCCGTGCATCTCACAGGCCATGCTAATTCTTTCGACTTATACGTGTATATTGGAAAATAATGAGTAACTTTAATAAGTAGCATATAGTATGAAGATTGTTTTCCATTTGATACATGTATAATTTTATAGAGAGTCTTATTTAGAGAGTTTTATTTTATAGATAATCTTCTAGAGAGTGAATAAGCCAAGTGATAATCTTTTACATGCCTTTATTCATATTTTCCATTCTATTTTCCAGCCGAAGATCGTGCTGCCATCTGACGAAGATCTCATAACCATCTGCCACTACTTGCAAAGACTGCAGGAAGTTTACTCTCCGCTTGAAAAACTCGAACACCTTCTGGCTGCCATCTCTGCCATTTTCGAATCGGTTAGTAGTACAATCAAATTAGGCTATTGTTTTTGAAGTTGAACTAAATTTTGAAGTTAAATGTTTAATTATGTGATTCATGTTCTACGTTTGAATGGAATTTCTATTGAAGTTGAATGTTTCATTATGTGATATAGGTTTTCTCGTTTAAATGAAATTTTTGTCCACTACTTCCTTCTTTGTATTTTATTTTTTGCCCTTCTTATTGAGAACTTTCATAATTTTTCCAATGTAAGTAAGATATCTAACAAACAAAATATTGTACAATATTCAAATTATAATTATTGATGGTTCAATATGCATATTTTGCATACTTCCGCAGAGTCGCGATAGTTGAGTTGAACGCAAACGTTTCCACGCTCCACACCCAGGTTCAAACCCATTCCTCGGCCAAATTCTATAAAGCATTTTCTAGGCTTTCTCAACGATTTCGTATACTCTTGAGAGTCTTCTGGAAGGAGATTTAATCAAATAAAATAATTTTTGTAAACTTTTATGCGGCATTCTTGTATACTTGGAGTTCTAGGATATCAACAAGTCCAAGTTACATATCTTTGATATTATACAATCAACTACCCAGAATATCCAGGAGCCTGCCATTCACAAAACCTGGAAACCTAGAAAAACCTAGAGCGCCCTTTTCACCCATTATATATATAACCTTCTTCTGCCCATCATACTTTCAGATTTCCTTTATCTACCAGTTATTTTAATTGAAACAGTGAATAATATTCATGATTGAGTGTAAACGTACTTGATATTTATTCTATTTTATCTGTTCAATATAATATTGTGTTTCGTATATTATATTTAATGACATTTTGTATTGTTATTGTATTTTCAACTATCTACAAGCTATTGGAATATTACAAACCAGAGATATTGTATTGTATTATTGGTATGACGTTTCCGATAGCATCGTATGTATGCACTGAAGGAATAAAATCGATCTTATTCTTGCAATTACTCCTATTCCTCTAATAATTTTATCGTTTCAACTTTCTAACTCTTTTCTCCACTTTTTCTTTCCAGGTGAAAGCGTCCAATCAGGGCCGCGGCTGTGTAGCCTTGGGCGCCGACGACTTCCTTCCGCTCTTCGTCTGGGTGCTCGTTCAATCGGGCATGGTGGCCGCCGAGGTGGAGGCCGACTACATGTGGGGTCTGCTGCACTCGTCGCTGCTCAGTGGAGAGGGTGCTTACTACCTCACTACTCTGAGCAGTGCGGTAAATGTGCTGAAGACTATGCGACAGGGGGAGGATGGAAGTAGCGGCAGTGGGGGGGCTTCATTGAGTGTGAGTATACAAAACAAAATTCAAATCGAATTCAATCAAAATAGTTTTATTTGTTATCAAGAATGTCATACATTTGTTTTACATACATTTCTTATTTAAGAGTTGCTATGAGCATTTGAAAGCAATTTGAAAATGAATAGAATTATTTGTTAACGAGAATGTCATACAAATAAGAGTTGCTATGAACATTTGAAAACAATATAAAATTTAAGTGAATAAAATTATCAACAGCATTACTTAACAAGATGCAATGTAAAGTGATGCTTTCCAAGACTATTACGCTGTGCGCCATTCAATTCTCATTAGTTCAATTTTTTGTATGCTGTGCGCGGTAATAATAATAATATCCTTAGCAGTTGCCGCCTGTTTCCTTGGTTTATTTATTACTGATATGGCTTTACCTGTGCTTTTGTTTAGTGACGTGTCGGCATTGTATTGTTGATGTTTCCTCGTCTTATTCATCTCATCGCGTTACCAGTCATCATTCTATCAATTTATTATAGTCTGTCCAAGCAAAGAAGACATTCTGGCAAAATGGGAAATTTTCAAAATGACTCCAGCAAGGTCACAATATTGGTTCAAAAATTATCAATTTGGTGTCAATTATAAAAAAAACATTCTGCTCTTTCTGAACTAACTTTGACCGAGCTGGAGTCATTTTTAAATGTTACCAGAATGTCTTCTTTACTTGAACAGACTTCTTGTAATCTTTATACCTATAATATTGTATTGTAAAAAGTTTTTACTGTAAAGTATTATATCATGTAATAGTTTTATTCAGGCCTACCAATAATAATAATATTCGTGTAACCTGGCTGGCTCAGGTCTAGTGTCAGAGTTTTCAGGTCGCTCCTGATAAATTTCAGGGCCTCTGACATGACTTAACGACTGTTTTTGGGTAGCCGGGACCGACGGCTTAATGTGTCCATCCGAAACACGGGAAACACGTACCAATTACTTTACAAACTACCAATTGCATTCTTGTTTTATTCATATTTACACTTTTATCAGAGTTGTGGAATGGATTGTTGAACTCATCCATAATTTGACAATTTAACCTTTGTTTTCACTTACCCAAATTATTCATATTTATTTTTTCTTTTCAATAAATATTTCATTAATTAATATTGTATGTTTATCGTTTGTTCAGTGGGGCGTCGGCTGTCCGCTCTCCGACTGTCGTTCGGTGTTGAAGATAGTCGTTCCCGATGAGATGAACGGATCCATCATCACCAAAACGCTGCCAGTGAGACCCAACATGACCACCAGAGACGTGTGCAAGATAATCGCGCACAAAGTGCGTATCACCAATCCCCAGGACTACGGACTCTATAAGCTGGTTGACGGAGAAGGTCAGTCAGTCATTGTTAATCATGATAAAGGAACACACATGTGTTGTCAAAATATGATGCAAAATACAATTTTGTCGAAATCTATTGTGATCAATTCTGTTCTATTAAATCAATGGGTTGATAAAATTGAAGACGACACATAGTTTCAGGTGTGATGTGATATTTGTACATAACTCATCTTATCAATATATCACAATTTATTTTTAAAAATCATACAATTGTTTCAACGACTAAGTTATCTTCAGTGAGTGATTGGTGTATTGACACTATAGTTTGAGAGGAAACTACTGAGATCTACAATGTCTATCAATTTATCATTTTCACTGCCATTACAATGTGAATCACCATAGTTCCCTCCTAACCTAGTTTCAATAAACAAATCACTCAAGATGACTAGATAGTTGAAACAATTGTATGAATTTCAAATAAATTGTGATATTTTTACAACGAAGGTGTTTTGTATCATTATTTGGGAAATAAATTTATTTGAATTTTTCATAATGTATAAATATCACATCATCACACCTTACACTGTGTCTTCAATTTTATCAATCCATTGATTAATATAGAATAGAATTATCACAATCGATTCTAACGAATCTTGAATCTATAGAATATAATTTATCATAATCGATTCTAACAGAATAGAATGTTTCACTTTTTGTGTAGTTGTGAAGGTGATATTGTGGTAGTTATCCATATTAAATGAAAAGACAAGACGTTGTCAAACCACTGATTTATTAAAAAATCGAGATACCGGTTTCGGTTGTTACACCATTATCAATTGCTGAAGTTTACCAGTTTTCGGCTGTACATGGAGTCTTGAATATCATCCCGTTATACCCAAATCTAATATTGATAATTTGTTTATTGGGTTTTGGCTAATGTTAATCGAGTCCTTATTTTCTATAATGATTTTCCTATAAATCAATGCTGAATTCGTTTGTTTTCTCCGCAGAAACCTTACTGGGAGACGGCGAATGCCCGCAAGACGTGAAAGGACTCGTGGCCGATGTTGGGAAACACTGTATGTTCGCCTACAAGCGGATCGACGCGAAAATCGCCTGGCCTAGAACCACATCGCCACAATAGAGAACTATCGTTCACACTGAATGAGTCATCGTTCACTGTAGAACTAGTCGTTCACACACCAACAGTTCCTCATTGTTACTAACACACAATCGAAAAAATTCATAAATACTACGACATGAAACTAAGAGAGAAAGTTCACTCTATTGTCAGTTCCTTGTGTGTAGTCTGTTGGAGCAAAGAAGACATTCTGGTAAGATGGAAAAATGACTGTAGCTCGGTCAATATTTGTTCAAAAATTATAAGTTTGATCTCAAATTGTAGAGCAGAATGTTTCCTACAATTTGAGATCAAATTGATAATTTTTGAACCAATATTTACCGAGCTAGAGTCATTCTACCATCTTGCCAGAGGGTCTTCTTTGCTTGGACACACTATACTACTTTATGAAACTAAGAAGAGAACTCTCTTCACAGTTTCGTGTATAGTAGGTTCTAACGAAACTGACAGTTGTTGAATGTCTGTTATTGATTCTCAGCTCTGTCAGGACAGTCTGAAAACGGCCTAGGAGAGCGAAACTGTTGAGCTGAGGCTGCTCTCGTTTCGATGTGCTCTCACAGACAGCTCACCGACTGTCCTGACAGAGCTGAGCTCTGATGGAAGTCATTCGCCAACTGCCAATTTTGATGGCTCCTTGGTTCATCTTATCATTCCTAGCTGCGTTCGAAGATCGAATAATGTCTGAATTGAAAATATTAATCTCCTCATTTCGGTATAGAAAGGCTCCAAAACATTACTGACTAAAAAATGTGTGAATTTCAATCATATTATTGATCATTCATCTACATTTCAAATCATTATCAATCATTTGATCATTTTTATTATTATGACTCATAAAATAATCATTACTTGTAAATAACTCTTATTTGTTAACAAATTAGTTATTCTCCAAGAAACTTTGTTGTCAATGGTTTCAAATTTAAATTTGATATTGATTAGCTTACCTACATATATTTTTTTTAATATCATGTATTACTTAAACATTGAATATTATAGAAAATAACTATTTCACTTGAAATTTAGACGATTTGAAATGATTCGTCGATAAATCTACCCTAAATCTATTTTATTTTGGGACAAAGTTGTTTGAAATTAATTTCTATAAACGTATCCATGTTGACCTGGGAAATACTCATTCTATTTGAAATCTTGGAAGTTTTAGAAAATTTTATTTTGTGAACCATTAATTCATGAATGGACTACTTTCTTGAGTAAATTATAGCTCTGTAAGTTTGATTTTGATAGGAATGTACTTTTTTCTCAAGTGATTCAAAATCACTTTTCATTCCTATAAATTCACTCTTCTTAAAAGAGTTCTCCTGTTGTTTTGAAATATTAGATTGTAATCATGATTTATGAAAATATGAACTTCATTCGTATTTATACCTCTTATCTAGTTTCTATTAAAATTATAAAAATGAACAAAGTGACATTCTCTTCAATATTTGTAGATGAAAAAGTCCTCTATATAAAAATGATAATGAGTAAAAATGATAAATTTAGTAAATTTCTGAAAACGATTGAAGTACTTAGTGCTACTAAAGATCTGTTTTACATAATCATGATCAATTGATTCTTACTTTTCATCATATCAGTAGAATATCTAATTTATTAGAAGTTCTGTTTTTTGATGATTGATTAATGTAGAGGTTTTCCTATTCTTGTCTCTTCAATAATGTGTGCATTTCAACAGAAATTATTGAATCTTTCAATTGATCTATTTTCATTGAAATTTTTCTCAATTAATAGACTGATCTAATCTATCACGTGAAGTTGCCTTACACAGAGTAGAGTTAGATCATTTTCTATATAAACTGTAGAATAATTTTTGTAAAAATGAATAGAATTTGATTTTGATAGTTTTTAGTCTTGGAAAGTGAAATTATATTTTCATTGTAGATAATCAATTATGTTTGGGTTGACCATTGTAGATTTACTCAATCACTTGAAATCAATTATTGTCATAAATTTGCACAGCTTTTTTATCAATTTGAACGAGAATTGTATGAATTGCAACTCTGACACATTCGAGTGTTATACCATAACCAATACTAGTCATTCTAATTTACCTATAATTGGCTCAAAGTTTAGCAGCTGATTAATAATATGTACTTTCGTGTTCTGATTAAATTTTATTCTAATTCTATAATTAGCAATATGTAATGTTTGTAAATTTTAAATCGCTATTATTGTGCATGAACGTTTGGAGCATACAGTGTTATTATAAAATATTCATTAGATTTTAAAAGTTTATACACACACAGTAATGAATTATACTTGAAAATAATCTAAAAAATGTTCTAGTTGTAGGCATACTTTCACAAATGTCATGTATAATTCATTGCTGTATTAAATGTACTTCTTTTGTAAATACAGCCTTTTGAAATCCGATGAATAGTTTAAAATAAGTTTGTATAATTAATCTTTTATTGTCTGTTGATGACAAAATGCTCGTTTATCAATTTATCAATTAATAAAATATAAAACTTATAATAAAACTATAATCATACATTGAAATATAAATATATAAACCTTGATTATTATGACGTTTATTGGCAAATCGCTCTTACTTTATATTATATAGTTTTATTTAGATGTATGTGAAGCTATAATAACTTTGTATTATTTTATCTTGTTTATCCATCGCTATAGTCTGTCCAACCAAAGAAGACATTCCGACATGACGGAAAAATGACTCCAGCTCGGTAAATATTGCTTCAAAAATTATAAATTTGGTCTCAAATTGTAAATCAGAATGTTTTCTCTGATTTGAGATCAAATTAATAATTTTTGAACTAATATCGACCGAGATGGAGTCATTTTCTCATGTTGCCAGAATGTCTTCATAGCTTGGACAGACTCCAGTCGACCAGCGCATGTTTACCTGTTTTCAGTGATGATTCTAAAATTTTAGATAATGTTTTTTTTTAATTAATTCATCAAAATTTTAAATTTTTTATCAAAATATCAATAATTATGATGACGCAAATCCACTACTTGTAACGCCAGTTATAAACTTGAATGGAGTTTGCTAATCAAAATTCAAGAATTATCAATGAAATCTATAATAGGCTATAATTCTATAAATCTATAATTTATAATAGACTGGAAAGGTGTAAACTAAGCATTTGTAAACATCATAAATAACGTGTAAAAAGTAAGAATGTGAACTTACGTTAGATATAATAAAATTTCAAAAATTAAACCTTTCCTGTGTTCTAATTATTATAATTCTATTAATTTCTAATTTTTCTACTTATCAATATGTGTCAATGAAAGTTTTCTACCTTTTAATGTTTTGTAATGTTCCATAACTTAATTATTCTAGTGTAATTGTGTTATTGTTGTATATTACTCTTGCCAGTTGATATTAATTAGCTTATTGTACTGTTCAACTCAATTGAATGAAAACCATTCTCATTAACAAATAATATTCTTAATTATTATCGGAGTTGTGAGCAACAATAGAATTATACTGTATCAAAAAGTATTCTAAATGTTTTTGGTAACTCTTCATAAATTTTGTACAGCAATATTTAACTGATTTTATATTAAAAATGTAATCCTGACAAACTTATTGTACATTATTATTTGATAAACATAGGAAATATCATACTTGTCAGTCTAGAAAATGTACTTTGTAATCAATAATGTAATAATATTGTACTTTTACATGAAAGTGTAGTAAAATCAATTATAATTGATGAATAAATTATTTCAGAATGTACATGCCGTTGCATTTTTCAACATTTCATTGCTAACATCTAAATAGGAAGAATTGAAGATTTCAATTTGCAACAAAAGAAGCTGCATTTCACTCATCACTACTTTAAAGTTCGAGTTTGGTCAAGATTGGACGATTTTTATTTTTTTCTCCAAGAAGGAGCACGATGTATAGTCCATGGTTTTTAGCGAAATTTTTCAAAAAATAGATTTCGCTCAAATTTGGCATGCTTGTAGTCCTTGAAGAGAGGAACAAGAATATGCATCGTTTTTCGAAAAATTCGCTCCCGTTCAGGAGTTATGAGCAATTGAATATTGCGTTTTTCACATGCTGTTTTGACACATTCCAATAAATTACTTAAAAATTGAATATCTCCTGAACGGGTGCGAATTTCGGGAAACTGATGACATATTCTTGTTCCTCTCATCAAGGACTATCATTCCTGCGATTTTGGTTGAATTTGGACAACTTTTATTTTTTGACCAAAAAGTAGCAAAATGGTACACTTTAAAATTGTATATCTCCTGAACGGGTGCGAATTTCGGGCAACTGATGACATTTAATTGTTCCTCTATCCAAGTACTATCATCCCTGCGTTGATAAACATAGGAAATATCATACTTGTCAGTCTAGAAAATGTACTTTGTAATCAATAATGTAATAATATTGTACTTTTACATGAAAGTGTAGTAAAATCAATTATAATTGATGAATAAATTATTTCAGAATGTACATGCCGTTGCATTTTTTAACATTTCATTGCTAACATCTAAATAGGAAGAATTGAAAATTTCAATTTGCAACAAAAGAAGCTGCATTTCACTCATCACTTCTTTAAAGTTCGAGTTTGGTCAAGATTGGACGATTTTTATTTTTTCTCCAAGAAGGAGCACGATGTATAGTCCATGGTTTTTAGCGAAATTTTTCAAAAAATAGATTTCGCTCAAATTTGGCATGCTTGTAGTCCTTGAAGAGAGGAACAAGAATATGCATCGTTTTTCGAAAAATTCGCTCCCGTTCAGGAGTTATGAGCAATTGAATATTGCGTTTTTCACATGCTGTTTTGACACATTCCAATAAATTACTTAAAAATTGAATATCTCCTGAACGGGTGCGAATTTCGGGAAACTGATGACATATTCTTGTTCCTCTCATCAAGGACTATCATTCCTGCGATTTTGGTTGAATTTGGACAACTTTTATTTTTTGACCAAAAAGTAGCAAAATGGTACACTTTAAAATTGTATATCTCCTGAACGGGTGCGAATTTCGGGCAACTGATGACATTTAATTGTTCCTCTATCCAAGTACTATCATCCCTGCGAGTTTGGTCAAGTTTGGACGATTTTTATTTTTTTCTCCAAAAAGAAGCACGATGTATAGTCCATGGTTTTTAGCGAAATTTTTCAAAAAATAGATTTCGCTCAAATTTGGCATGCTTGTAGTCCTTGAAGAGAGGAACAAGAATATGCATCGTTTTTCGAAAAATTCGCTCCCGTTCAGGAGTTATGAGCAATTGAATATTGCGTTTTTCACATGCTGTTTTGACACATTCCAATAAATTACTTAAAAATTGAATATCTCCTGAACGGGTGCGAATTTCGGGAAACTGATGACATATTCTTGTTCCTCTCATCAAGGACTATCATTCCTGCGATTTTGGTTGAATTTGGACAACTTTTATTTTTTGACCAAAAAGTAGCAAAATGGTACACTTTAAAATTGTATATCTCCTGAACGGGTGCGAATTTCGGGCAACTGATGACATTTAATTGTTCCTCTATCCAAGTACTATCATCCCTGCGAGTTTGGTCAAGTTTGGACGATTTTTATTTTTTTCTCCAAAAAGAAGCACGATGTATAGTCCATGGTTTTTAGCGAAATTTTTCAAAAAATAGATTTCGCTCAAATTTGGCATGCTTGTAGTCCTTGAAGAGAGTCCTTGAGTCCTTGAAGTATATGTATCGTTGTCATCAGTTTTCCTCTCCTTAAGAACTATCATTTCTTGTAAGTTTGGTTGAATTTGGGCGATTTAGATTGTTTTTAATTGAAATGTATCAATAAGTGCGAATTTCGGGAAACTACTCACAAAATTATTCTTGTTCCTCTCTTCAAAGGCTGTCATCCCACTAAGTTTGAGCGTTTTGAATACTCTGCTCTTTGCTTGGTTTCTACTCTTGTACAGTTGCAGTTTAATAAATAAAACAAGGGAATTAATTAATAAAATTTTATGGATTTCGGGTAAGCAATGCCAATTCAATACCAATACCATTTCCTTTTTTAAGTCAATCATCCACTTTCGTTTCACATTATTCTTCTAGAAAAGCAGTTAGAAGGGATATGAGGAAGGGGATTCCTAGTATAAATAGATGAAGTGGTTTTACCGCGAATAGTCTTGTCGAGCAAAGAAGACATTCATTCAAGATGGCTACCTAAACCAATAAATGCGCAGATCTGAAAATTTCATTGTAAAATAACTTCTGCCAACCTACTGTAATATGTGATGAGAGACAAGATTGTAAGAACGGGAATATTTTGATTTCAACTGCTGGCAGCATTGAACAGCTGCCATATTGAAGGAATTTCTTGTTTGCTCGACAAATTTATAACAGGGAAGGGAAAAGCGGAACATGGATAAAAAATATATATATAAAACAAACAAGTTTCAATCAATCGATTATTATTTTTATCAATATTAATGTCATATTAAACACATAAGTTCATCTTGGTCCGCGAAACTACTGTCTCGACAACCAAAACAACAAGTAAAAATAAAACAACAAAACATACAATAACATAACAATCAAACAGTATTCAGGAAAAAATTTAAAAACATAAATAAATTTTGCAATTTTAAACAAGCATAATAATATTCAACTCTAAACTGATCTACTGCTAATAGATGGATCTAGTAATTTTTCAAAGAGATGATAATAATAATTATAATATAATTTTTTACTAGTTAAAGCAAAAATCAAGTTAGTAGAGTACTGTACATAAATATTAAGAATATCCTCGAAAGAAATATAAAAATTACAAAATCTCAAACTATCCAACAAGCTACACTTTATAATAAATACTAATCAACAAATATTCAACTACTAATGCAATAGGATCAGATTATATAATGAGATTTACAGAAAAATACAATACTATATTTATAAATATGTATAATATACTTTCATTTTCATAATAATTAATACATGATTATGATGTTAGTCTTTCAAGTTTCATTTTCAATTTGCATAGACTCTACAAACACACAGAAAACATAACAATATTTTGCTATCTCCCATATAATATGTACAAATACATAGGTGGTTAGTTATAGAAATGAAGCGTTCATAATACAAAATAATCACAATATCTTACAAAGTAAAAATTACAACTTAAATCACAGTGGTTTGGTTTCGTTTCTATAATAATTATTAGAAGATAATAGATAAAGTCTGTCCAAGCAAAGAAGACCTCTGGCAAGATGAGAAAATTACTTCAACTCGGTCAATGTTGGTTCAAAAATTATTATCGATTTGGTCTCAATAGTAGGAAACATTCTGATCTACAATTTGAGACCAAATCAATACTTTTTGAACTAATATTGACCTCGCTGGAGTCATTTTCTCATCTTGCCAGAGGGTCTTCTTTGCTTGGACAGACTACATTAAGCTTCAGTGAATGCCTTTGTATATTACGAGGCCAACTAAAGCTACTATCAAATTAAAATGCGACAAATTAATAACTAACAGTACTTATTTCCAATTAAAACATTATAAATTATTGCAATACAGTTTTGGCATACAAATGATATTGCTTCAAGTAATATCAAGTTGAATTTGAATTTCCGATTCCTACCATAAATAGTTTCCTCAATTAATTATACATCTTAGCAGAAAAAGTATAAATATAACAAGAATTTTAGATAACTAAACAAGAACACCTCCAAACAAGTCAAAGAATTAGAAAAATCCACTCAAGAATCTCAATAATTCTTCAATTGTGGATTATACAATAATTACTTTTTGAACGCTAGTACATTCAGAAGTTTGAAATCATCCAAGTAAATTACCCAAGTAAGAACAGTGTTTCAATTTACCTAGAATAATATACAATCAATGTGAATTTCAAGTAAACAGAGAGCATCATACTTATGAACATAATTTCTCCAATATAGCGGTTCTCCCACATAATTTTTTTTTATTAATTCATTATGTTACCAATACAATTTATTTTATATCAGGAACCTAGTAGGCCTTAGATAAATTCTTTCTAAATACAATATTAGATTTCACGTTCATGGGAAAGTTACCACATTTAGAAACTTAATCACAAATTAAATGCGTCATGAAAGATATTAACTCACATGAACCAATTATTTCTTTTTAATTATTACAATAGAGAAGATTTAACAATGCAATTGAAAATTAGTAAACAATAACTTCAATAGGTTACACATAAGTTTAATAAAAATAAGGATAAATTTAGAATCTAAATCATTCCAAGCCTATTTCTATCAAACTTTCATTCAAAAATACAATCTCTCTGATTGAAAAAAATATTTTCATCGAGTATACGTTTTCCCCCCAAAACATTTTTCAGAACAATAAAGTCTCAAATTTTCTCAAATCCTAGCTCCGATAAACAGCTACATACTGATAAACATGAGCAATGCTTTAAATTTCTGAACTGCATCAAATTCGATAAAATTCACCCAAAAACTAAAAATTCACAAAAACAAACTAAAATGCCCAACAATATTTTGAAACATCATCATATACATCCCCTATTTAAATCAAAACAAAAAGATAATTTAAACAACCCCAAACACCATTTACCTTGACTATATTTCAAATATTTGGTATAGAACACCTCAATTCAATTCATTGCACAAAATCGCTAAAAATGAAAATATTATTTCAATATTCTTCTTTCACCTTTAGAAGAAATTAATTCAACTAACCAATCTGGAAGAAATATAGGAACAATAAATTGCATGATAATACATTGATAAATTATTATAAATAACTCTAAATTATTCATATTTTATTCAGGAAACAATTCAAATCTAACCTATGATATCTTCCTATCATTTGATTACATTCATTCATCAAAATTTCCCCGCTACAACAAAAAGCTAAGAAGAAGACTCTTCAATGTAATATTAATTCATCAATTATTTAATGCAACATTATTAATCTTATAATAATATTTTTCAATCCCAATTATTTTCTCAGTTTTTGAATTATTTCTCAGCAACTTGAATCGTTTTTCAAAATTAATCGATAAAAATTTAATTAAAAAAAGTGTAACTTTCCGATTTTAAAACAGTTATTGGTGCTTAGACTCAGATTGAATCTCATAGATTGGTGCGACTCATAGATTACTTTTAGAGAAACAAATAGATTACATTGATTGGAGATTTCACGTTCAATTACTCTACCTATCAATTTTTCACAAGCACTTTCTTATAATAGAACACTTATGAAATTAATCATTTATCAGCAATAAATAACGATAAACTCTTGAGAGACATTTAAGGAAGAGGGAACATCAACATACATACATACTGTACAGTATACCTGTATCTAACAGTATACCATCATTCAATAATCAGTAGCTCAATATGATAATATGTTTGTGTTTTGTTTTCAAACATAATATGTTCATGTTTTTTAATGTAGCTCAATAACATGTTTTGTGGCTGGTCAGAGGATGTGTTACAGTGTTACGATTATGTTTTTCAAAATATTATTTAATCAATTCAATGAAATGTTCATCATTGTTTTCGTTCTACCTCCAACATTAATTGATGCTGATTTGTTTAGTTCGTTACAACAAATCTCAATTTATCGTTAACCATAAGGTCATCAATTTTGTTGGACAGTTTTTTTATCAGACATATTATATCAGTGTCTGATAATGTCAATCCAAAAGGATTGAAACCATCATAGTTAATCAAAGCATATCTGATGGAGTTTGATTCTTTCTTATTCATTATATTTGTACATTTATGTTATGTTTTTCAGTACACTTACATTTTTCTACAATTATGTCTTCCGATATTCTCATTACACTCCAATTCTCTGACAATTCTTTGTTTTTTGTAAAACATTTGAAACTTTGTTTTCTATAGTAACAAATCTAATTTTCCCTGAACTAAGATATCTACAGTTTACAGATAAGATGCTTTAATTTATGTGCTTGTTCAAATTATGGTAGTTAATATAGATAAGTTTTTCTATTGTGTATTAAAAGTATTTGTAGGCAGTTATGCATTTTTAGGGTAAATCCTTTATCAATTGTTGAATTTATCTGAAAGTCGATCACTTTCATTCAATGATTACCTATTACTGTTTCTAAGATGACCAATTTCTAATGATTATGACCTAATCATTATTTTTTACATAAATTTCTTAGACATTATCAACTAATAGTTGCTAGTTGATCATGTGAACTATTTTGTTGTAGTAGTAGTTTTGTTTGTAAGTATTTAATCGTTGTTGGGACAAAATATATGATCCTTGATCAGATAGACTTCCTAATTTGTCATTCTAAAGTCGAAGTGACTAAAAAAATTTATTCAACTTCAACTCAATTCATCACATTCTACAAAATTCAAATTTGGAGAAGTTGCCTCCAACTTGAAAGTTGAGTTGAAATTTTGCAGAAAAACTTGAAAATCTACATTATCAAGATCCACATTCATGGTTTGACTCATTATTTTCAAGTAGCATTGATTGAACTCTTGTTAAATTGTAACCTTCTTGCAATCAACTTAATTTGGCATTAATTGTATCAAGTAATTTAGTCTCAAGTCATTTTTAGTTTATCAAGCCGCTGCACTGTTTCTACTGCTGTACTTAATTCATAATGCATGAATCGTCAAATTTCTACAAGGTTTTAACAATAACCTCAATTTGGCATTAATTATAATCAAGTCATTAAGTCTCAAGTTATTTTCACCTCATCAAGCCACTGAACTGTGTCTACCACTTACTTCGCGATGTATGAATCGACAAATTCTACAAGTTTTCAATAAGGTTTTGACAAAGTTTTTTACAATAACCTCAATTTGGCATCAATTCTAAGCGATTTCCAGCTCACGGTGAGTCGTTGTACTGCTTCTAGCGTCTACTTTTTGGTGATCAATGCTTCAATCAGCCTTAGCTTTGCCTTGATGTGCTTGTACTGTGTATAGACAGCGTCCATCGGCTGCCTATCCTCTCTCTGCAGCTTGCGGCCCATTTTGCTCTCCATTTCATCCTCAAATTCGTGCAGCTGTCTTCTGAGACGTTTCTTCTCTTCGCGGGTTGTCTTGTGTTGGTCTAGTAGCTCATTCCTACAGACAAACCGAAATCGTGGTTATGTAAATATTAGGGTGGAGTGAAAAATGAAAAATTTTTATAATCGTGATGGAATAGTTGGTGATAGTTGCCAATTGGCATGTAAAAACAACCCTCAAAATTTGGGGTCATAGAATGAAAATCTTCAGGTGCCCCAAAAGCATCAGATTTTGATAAATTTAGCAAAACTTTATTAAAAACTTGTTGAAAATTTTACCTTCCTACCATATTCCACCACAATTTGTGGTGGAATATGAATTTTAGTTCAGTTTGAGGTCTAAATCGATCACCAAAGGTGCTCCAAAGGAGTTGGAAATCATTATATTTTGTTAAAAATCGGAAAATTTCAAAAGTCTTTGAAAGTTTTCCAACTAGGTTTTAAGACAAAAATGTGATAACTTATAATTTTATATTAACGGCCACTTTTAATGTGCTTCATTCAATACAACATCAATAATAACAATTGATGAAAAAACATATAAATGTTTGCAATTGGTCCTTTTTCAGGACATGTGACCTGGACATCAGGGAAGTGAAATAGAATGACAATCTTTTTTCAAGCAGTGAATATTATCAACTTGACATGAATATGTAACTATTAATAATTGTGAATTCAATGGCAGAATCATTTATAACATTGAAATAGACCAATAAATCATTACATATTGGTTCAGATGCCAGCTACATTCCATTACATCACTAATTAAACATTGAAATGGTGAAATGTTGTACCAAACTGACCAACTCATTTTTCAGGGTTGGTAAATTAAAAGCTTCTTAGTCTCTGGGAAGCTATTAAAAAGAAATAAACTATGAATTACCTTGGCAGCGCATGCAAGTTGTCAAAGTAGTCGGGGGTGGTTGGCCGCTGTGTGGGTGCCGGTGCGGGGGGCGGCACCAGTGGGGCGGCGATGGGGGCCGAGGGCGGAGGCGGCGACGAACTGCTGAAGTCCATCTGCTCGTGTTCCAATATGGTGCCCAGTTCGGCTACACCCTCCTGAGAACAAAAATAACTGTTAATAAATAAACTTCAACAAAACCAAATACCGGAATAGAAATTACTGGAACATTTATGTACTGGAACAAGTTTATACTGTACTATACACTGAACTCAAGCTAACTGTGTAATTAATGTCAATTTTATTATCTTGCAAATGATTAAAGCCGATTTACTGTATAGTCTGTCCAAGCAAAGAAGACCCTCTGGCAAGATGGGAAAATGACACCAGCTTGGTTCAAGAATTATAAATGTGGTCTTAATAGAACATCAAATTGTTTCCTACAATTTGAGATCGAATTGATAATTTTTGAACAAATATTGACCGAGCTGGAGTCATTTTCCCATCTTGCCAGAGGGTCTTCTCTGCTTGGACAGACTATAATTTTCTTTAATAAAATGATTGAATGTGAATCTCACCTTGAGTTTAGCATTGGCAGTAGCCCGTGCCAGCAATCGCTTCAGCTGGCGATAGCGGTCGTAGAGCGGTCGCACGAGGTCGCGTTGGTCGCGCGTCGCCGGTCGTCCGTAGACCGACTCCAGCTGCAGCAGTGCACGCTGCACGGCCGTCTTTTCGTCGCCCAACTGCTCGCGTGACATCTCCTCCAGTACGGTGGGACGTCGCGCCGTACTGCGTTTGTCGTTCAGACGCTGCAAAAACAACATCATTGAATTTTCTGTCCGCGGAGAATTGTTTGTTTGAATCACGGTATATAGACTAACGTGAAAACTAACTTTTGAATGGTTTCTATTATCAAACCTACAGTATTTCGCAGTTTAATATACAAGAATTATCAATTGACACTTCAACTAACATATTCCTTCATTCATTTATTCATTTAAGAAGATACAATACATTTAATTGGATCAAAACACAGACCATGTCCAAAACGAATAGGCGATATTGACAATGAAGAGGCAAAATTTACTATTTCAAAACATTAAACGAGAAGTGGTTGGCAGTATTGAGTAATAAAAGTTTGCATACAAATAGAGATGTCGCCAAAAGTCAAGCGGTTTCCTAGCTGATGCATATAATCTATTGTCTCTTTTGATTTCAAAGACATCATCTAGGCATAGCTAAATTAATGACAACTCTAATTGATAACACCAGCTGTTGGAGCGCATAAGGAGGAGACGAAACCGTCCAACTTTTTCAAGTCAGCGATACTGCTTTGCAATTTGGAAATTACGTTAGAACTCACAGTTTGCTCCAAGCCACATGCAAGTCACCCATACTGTCTTGTCTATTTACCGTGGTTTGAACAGCAGATATAGTTCAAACAAAGATACTGTTTTCGCCAAAATTACAAAATACACGAGAAATGAAAATTATAATGTTTTGGCACAGCCAGCCAAGTCAGACTAATTGTAGTTTTCAACAATTTTTCTATTGATGCCAATTTCCATAAAAGGTATACATAATTTCAGTTTTTGTTACTGACACATTTACTACTTCATACTTCATAATTATACTTCATTAAATTATTCATTATAGAATGACGTATCTCATTTCAATTTCCTTCCAATATTTTTATATGTTATTACATTTTTCAATAAAGACATGGGAAGGACGGAATATAAAGTGGTAAAATACGACGAGGAAAGAAACAATCCAAAGTGAATAATAAAGAACAGGAAACTTAGGAAGAACAAATGATAAAACAGATAATCATTACCTTTTCGACATCATGCACCACCTCCTCATTGATGACTTTAGTGGGTGTGCCGGCCACACTGACGCGATGATCGCCCGACGCCAAAAACAGCAGCTGCGACATTGACGCTGACGCACACAGCGTCGACTCTGACTTCAGCTGTTTCAGTTCGCGCCGCAGCTTCGACAAAGTCTGACACATTTTCTTCGTGTCCGGATTGGCCATCTTGTCGGCCGACGACGGCTTGTAGCCAAACTCGCGCTCGAACCCCTCCTCGTAGCGTTTCAGGCGTTTCTTCAATCTGCAAAACCGACAAAACACTCATTGATTTACAAAAACAAAGACACAATAGAGTTGGAAAAAATGATAAAAAGGAAGCAAATGATACTAATTTTTGGTCTTCATCCTACTTGAACTGCTGATGATATACAGTATAATAAATTAAGCAATTAATCAAATATCACTTAAACAACAGTTGTAAAATAAAGACAAATACGACAAGGAAAGAAACAAGGCAAACTGAATAAAAAGAACAGGAAGCTTAGGAAGAAAAGAAGAAATGATAAAACAGATAATCATTACCTTTTCGACATCATGCACTATCACTTTAACAACAGTATAGTCTAAAATATAAAAATATTTAAAAAAGGGCACTTTGATTGTAATTATTTCAAGTTTTAACAGTATAGTCTGTCCAAGCAAAGAAGACATTCTAGCAATATGAGAAAATAACTCCAGCTCGATCAATATTGTTTCAAGAATAATAAATCTGGTCTCAAATTATAGGATAAAATCTGATCTACAATTTGAAACCAAATTCATAATTTTTGAACTAATATTAACCAAGCTGGGGTCATTTCTCCATCTTGCTAGAAAGTCTTCTTTGTTTGGACGGACTATAGCAACGATTTCGTAACTTGCCAGAAGCGTTTCGGAACAATGAGCCACTTATTCAGTGCACAAGGAGTATACAAAGAAATACTCTACGAGTATCGAGTTTACTCTGTCTAGAAGTATCTCGGATACTATTATTTCTAACTCTGTTTTTATGAACATGAACACATGTCGGGTACAAGATTCAAAAGAAACACGGAGTGGTACAGAGAAACAAAACAATCAGCTGATTTTTGATTTGCGTTGCTCCAATAATTGTTTCTATTGCATTCTGTGCCCGTGTTCTGCAGTAATGGAAACCAATAGTCTGTCAAAAGCAAAATACATTTTGGCAAGATGGGAAAATGACTCCAGCTCGGTCAATATCGGTTCAAAAACTATAAATTTCTAGCAAACAATCTGATCTACAATTTAAAACCAAATTCATATCTTTTGAACTAATATTAGCCAAGCTGGAGTCATTTTCACCATATTGTTGAAATGTCTTCTTTGCTTGGACAGACTAAATGAATAATACACAATGACTCACGTGTGTATCTGCTTGGCGTGATGGTGTTCGATGACGGCAATGTGCGTGCGTCCGGACAGCGGCAGCTGGTCGGCAGGAGTGGCAGCCGCTGCAGCGCTAACCGCCTGCGCAGCTTCGAACGCGCGATGCCCGGCCGCAAACGTTGCACTCGAACGCAGCGACTCGGCATCGTCCAGACGCTCTTGCTGTCGACAAAAAAGACACATTATAAGCTAGTTAAAAAACTATGCAAATAATAGAAAAGATTCATTGATTTTATTTATTTGAAAAGACGTCACAAAAATGGTCCCGCGAAACCTCAAGGTTTTCAGCAGGTGCCTAATTGAACAAGTGAACGAGCGAGTTCCAACTTCGACTCAAGGCCGAAGTTTTTGTCTGTCTCTTTGTTACACAATAGAATACAAATTAATAGAACTGAATGTTTCCTATGAAATTAAACCGAACAAAGGTAGAAAAGAAAGAGATATACCGAAATCAAACTAGAATATAGATATTGGTGATTAAGAATAGTTGGAGAGTAGATCCAATTTGCCAAGAATTTATTCCACCATATTGAATCCAACTTCATTTTTTAAATCAGAACGTGGTCATATTATACATAATTTCCATTCAGATTTTCAAGAAAAATTAATTGCCGCAAACCGCTCATCGATATGTCAAACCGTTTAGAAGTTATTTCAATTTTCAATCAGAGATATTTACTACAAATCAATTCAATCTCCAAAACTGTTCCATATATCAATGTGCAGTTTCCGCCATTCATTTTTTCTTGATATTTTGTATCGAAGTCATTCAACTATATAACATTACCACATCAGTGACTTTTCAAATTTAGTCCACCATCTTAGATTTTTGCCATAATTTTTGAAAATTCTAATTACCTGTGGTTGAGGTAACTGCGGCGCAAAACTCCAATCATGTCTACTGGGCACCGGCTCGCTCAGATCCACATTACGGTGTAGCCTATTCAAGTCCAGCACCGGCTCGTCGTTATTCAGATCTTCCTCTTCTCCTTCTCCTTCTTCATCCACCTCTTCGTCATCATCCTCCACCTCCTCCAACTCCTCCACATCGCCTTTCACCTCTTCCTCTACCGCTTCCTTCCTTTCTTGGCCTTCCTCCTTTTCATCCTGTTTGGACAGAGAATGACAAATCAATAATAGAATAAAAGTAGCTCAATACAGTTAGATGAATATGGCTGACGCCAAAAAGTTGGGCGGTTTCGTCTGTCTCTTTTACGTGATGTAACCTACTAACTCAATTGAATGAAAAAATGAGATATTGTCAAATCACTGATTTTCAGTGATAAACAGTTTAGTTCAACAACATCTTGTCTCTTCATTTAATATATGAACAACCACCACAATATCACTTACACTACTCAACAAGTAACCTACTAACAGCTGATCTAAAACATCTATTGTCTCTTTCGATTTAAAAAACATCATCTAGGCATTGTTAAACGACAACTAAAATGGACAACATCAGCTGTTGAAGTGCTCAAGGAGCAGACGAAACCGCCTGCGTCACTTCTTGGCGTCAGCTATACACGGTTCAATTTGCCTTCAAGAAGATACAAAACGAGGCAAATTGTGTATCACAATAAACAATCGTCAAATTCAATCATTATGGTACGTCTTAAATCAATAATGGAAGAAAGATCAATTTCATGTATCATCTCATATCATGATTTCTTCAATGTATCATCTTGAAAGAATTATAAATTGCACCGTATAGTGTACACTGTAGAGCTTTCGCTAAAAAGTTGGACAAAAAGTTTCATCTTATGTTTTAAGAATATTTAAGTAAAAGCCTACTATCACAGTTTACAGTACAGTTTTCACAATTGAAGACTACAACCAACCTCAAAGTCCGATTTGAAACGAATCTTTTTAGACACACGTCTGCATACTGGAACATTAACACCGTCCACAACATACCCAATCACTGTTTCAATAATTATCGATCGCCTATTCATATTATATATATTTTAAAATTATTATTAAATATCAAAATCATCTTCAACTACTAAATCGATTCCATTTCAAGTAAAACAATAGAACTCAATAATCAATCCAGATCAAGTAATCAATAAAACAATAATCAAGTAACAATGGAACTCAATAATCAATCCAGATCAAGTTATCAATAAAACAATAATCAAGTAACAATGGAACTCAATAATCAATCCAGATCAAAATTTATGCTTAACGAAATAGATTATTCATATAAAACAAAACAATACATTAAACAATTTTCTCTTGATACCGGTAACAAAAATATTATTCATGATACACTCTGTAGCAAGCAACGAACGCACACTAACTGCCTCAAGCAATGTTAATAGGTGAAATCCAAGTCTTAAAGGAAACATCATTATTATTGAGAGAACCAATCACAGTTTCGCATGAGTTCGTCGAACCCAGAAGTTCATCAATAAAGGAAGATATAATCTACCACCCCATCCACCTAGCAATGTAGTTTGTCCAAGCAAAGAAGACATTCTGGCAAGATGGGAAAATTACTCCAGCTCGATCAATATTGGTTCAAAAATTAGAAATAAGGTCTCAAATTGTAGATTACAATGTTTCCTACAATTTGAGACCAAATTAAAAATTTTTGAACCAATATCGACCGAGCTGGAGTCATTTTCCCATCTTGCCAGAGGGTCTTCTTTGCTTGGACAGACTATACATACTACATTGCATTGTGATTATTTATTGATCGGATGGAGTTTTCAATACAAATACCAAAGTCAATAAATCACACATTACAATGTCGTGGCGTAGTTTATTGTACTCAAGTGACTGATTGTTGTTCATTATCTATTGAGGTTCTATGAAAACTATTCAAAGAGCCATATTATAGTCCGGCCAAGCAAAGAAGAGCCTCTGGCAAGATGGGAAAATCACTCCAGCTCGGTCAATATTGGTTCAAAAATTATTGATTTGGTCTCAATTGCAGGAAACATTCTGATTTACAATTTGAGACCAAATCAATAATTTTTGATCCAATATTGACCGAGCTGGAGTCATTTTCCCATCTTGCCAGAGGCTCTTCTTTGCTTGGCCAGACTATATCTAACGATTTTATGATTTATAGTCACGGCACACCAGTAAATATCGGAAATTCTTCGACAATCCATTAATCATGTACCTACTTCAATTACTAGAGCCCATTTTGATAATAGTATCTGATTTAATCTTGACAACAATATCTTATTCCATTCATATAAGAGAATTTGATTTCATTTTCTTAATAGAAACCAACATCTCCTGAGGTTGCTCGAATATTACTCAAGATATTGAATTCAAACTTCCATTTCATGTTAGAAGAAAATACAATCGATTTTGCACAGATTATTCTACATTAAGGAAATGGATAGATCTATCATAACATTAGTTGGCAATATATAACTTCCAGTACTCCACGTCTCGAGATAATTCAATAGATATGACACTGATTTTATGAACAAAATTGGACTAATAGACAGAATAATCGATAGTACAGAAATATTATATTATGGAGAATAAATGAATTTTCATGAATCATGAGGTAATAAATAGTTACAATAAAATTAAATTGTGTTAATTTGTCTTCTATTGTGTTTGCTGTTCGAATCGTTATTTTGCAAAGTTTGTACAAACCGCTAGTCGGGGAGGAGCTTGTCTAGGCTAATGGCAGACGATCACTGTGATTGGTTCAAGCGTCTATAGTGTGTCCAAGCAAAGAAGACCTCTGGCAAGATGAGAAAATTACTTCAACTCGGTCAATGTTGGTTCAAAAATTATTATCGATTTGGTCTCAATAGTAGGAAACATTCTGATCTACAATTTGAGACCAAATCAATATTTTTTGAAACAATATTGACCGAGCTAGATTCAATTTCTCATCTTGCCAGAGGGTCCTCTTTGCTTGGTCAGACTATACCAATAGCGATGCGTGACAGTATGGTCTTTACTCCAATTTTTAGTTTCCCATAATGGTTTAGCAACCGAAACCGGTATCACGATTTTTTATATTTCAATTATTTTTAATTTATTGTCTTTTCATGAATAACTGCCGCAATATCGCAATATCACCTTCACAACTACTCAACAAGTGGTTCCTTATGTTAATTTATACATTGTTACTGATTAATTTTGATGTTAGATTTCTATATTGAACATTAATGAAATTCTTTTTTGAGGAATAATAAAAAAGAGGTAGCCTCTCACCTGTTGCTCATCGGGATCATGCTGCGGCTCCCCGAGCTCCCCTTCCTCACTCTCCGTACTACTACTCCTCGACATACTCCCCGCCTCCCCCAACCCACCATCACTTCCACCGCCCTCCCCCTCCCTTTCATCCTCCTCACCCGACAGAGAGGCGGCAGTCGCCGGGGGCGGCGGCACACCTCGGTGACAGCTGATCGGGGGCGGCGGCGACACTACCATCAGAGTGGAGTGACGTCGCGGCGACATCTGCTGCTGCCCCTCCTCCTCTTCGTTCTCTTTGGAGGAGGAGTCGCCGCCTCCAACGCCTCCTTCCGACGAAGAGGAGCAACAGACGCGTCGCGGCGACCTGGCGTCTCGGTGACGACGGCGGCTGGGCGTTGAGCTGCCACCTAGAAATAAAAACAATCGACGATTAGTTGATTAATAGTTGGTAGAATAGAACAGAATACGTTTTTATCCCTTTCAATAAAGCAATGTTGCCTATTTCAAATTGTTAATAAGCTTTCTTTAGAAATATTTATATTAGTATATTTATATCTAATATTTATAATATATATATCTTATTTATATTTCATCAAATACACCAGATCAAATCATCATTATTTTCGATGTATCATCAATGAACAGACTGAAGGCCCGTATCGACAGTGCGAGGCATGTGCCGTGAATGCCTCAAGGTATAGTCTGTTGAAGCAAAAAAGACCCTCTGGCAAGATGGGGAAATGACTCTAGCTCGGTCAATATTGGCTCAAGAATTATAAATGTGGTCTAAAATTGTAGAACAGATTGTTAAGATTTTTTAAAGAATATTGACCGAGCTAGAGTCATTTTCCCATCTTCCCAGAGGGTCTTTTAGCTTGAACAGACTATACCTTGAGGCATTCACGGCACATGCCTCGCACTGTCGATACGGGCCTTAAACCGTCTTAAATGCCCAATCCTTTTGAAAAATGGCATTGAGATTGCAATAGGATGAGTGGTTCTTGAGTTATCGAGCTTTCAAAGGCAGGAAGACCTATTTAAAAAATATTGTAAGATTTTTTATTCAATTAACGTTGAATAGGAAAAATGCCATCAGCTTATTCTACGGCAATCAAATGCAGATTTTACATAAATTTATTAGTTGGTATATCTGAAAAGTTGGCTGTTGAAAATTTGTGTTACTCTCTCTATAATCCTCAGCAATAAGTTTTAGGGACGCTTTCTCCAAAAAAGTTGCATTGAAAATTTAATTTAAACCATCAACTGATTTAATTGAAACACATAATATAAATGCTACTAGGCTATACAGTATATAAACGGGTTTAATAGTTGAACAATTGTTGGAAAAGCGACCCTTAAACGCCAATATGTTTAACAAGAGAATTTATATTAACATTTGAAAATAATTTTTAAAAAATCCAAACTCACCTCTCGCCACTTTCCTCCTCCTCCTTTCACCACTATCACCCCCTCCCCCTCTCCTCCTTCCCCCTCCCATCATCATCACCCCCCCTCCGCACGGCGCAAACCTCTCACTGCTCCTCCTACGCTCATGCTCACGCTCCTCCTCCTCATCAGCTGTTCCTCCCGACATCAGCTGACAATCAGCTGGCGGAGAGCAGACCACGCTGACTGCCAGCGAGTCGTCGCGACGCACAGCGTCACCTGGTTGCCATGGTAACGCTTCATTATTGTTGTTGTTGGGATATTCGAGTTTTTGGTTGTAGTCAGCTGACGGGGTTGTTGTTGTTTTGTTGAGGTTGTTGTTTTTGGCGGTTGTTGTTGTTGAGTTGGAGCTGCGCAAGGCGAACTGTTGGTTGCGCTCGTGTAGGGGACCACGTGACGATGTCACAGGGGTTGACATCTGGAACATAAATAAGAAATAAGGTTGACATTTAGTTTAATATAGATAGAGATTTCATAGATATTCAATACGCCTGGTTGGCCAAATAGCGGCGTCAAGTCAAGATGCTTGCAAAACTGCAAGACACTGATGATGGTACAGTATATGATAACTAGAATATTCATCCATACATTAATACTCCATTACAAAATCTGAAAAAAAGATTTCAGCCAATAGAAACACTTTTAAAATTAAAAATCATTTCAATCTATGTTGAAACTCACTTATCCTTACTATTTCTCTCAACTTAGTTGGCAGTAGATGATATAATTTTCTACCTATATAACTAGGTTTTTCCTCGCAAAGAGTTAGTCTATAGGACTTCTAAAAACAGTTATTGTGTGGTGTGTTATGTAGATGGTTCTTTTCAATAAAATAATATCATGTGGAGACAGAGAACACTCAGAGTTTCCATTTCGATAAAGGACAGTCTAAGTCCCTACAGTCGATAAAGGACAGTTAAAGTCAGTCCCTACAGTGTGTCAGTGAGTCAGATAGAAGTATAAACAATAGGACGAATGAATTGAAAGTACATTTGAGAGTTCCATCTAGATTGACAAAGAGAGAAAATAACATTGAGTTTTATTGAGGAAATAGGGTGAAAAATGGTTTGATTTCAAGAGAATATTCATGATTATTCAAAGGTAAATGTTACAGTAAACACATTCCGCCACTAACATTCCATAACTTCATGTTCTATTCTATTTTATTTCATTATAACGGAAAATACCTTTTTGTAATGTCTTTGGGAGATAAAATGATGATGAAATAATGTTGAAAATTAATAAACTATCAATAAAATGAATTATGTAGTTTGATCCTTCGTTGACTACAAAACTGAGAACAAATCTGTGATGAGATTTTAAAGTTATGTGAAATATATTTCAAATAACTACCGGTTTTTGAAGGAGTTATCGAGACTATCATAAGAAGTTATTTTGAAGGAATCCATTCAACTTCAATAAATTATTTAAAAATTGTGAAATAATTGCTGGTAATTGCAGACGAATGTTCCTAGCATAAATAATTATTTTCAAATAATCCTATTACTGTCGAATCACCATAATATTCAACTCCAATCAGAGTTGAATAATAATCCAATTAGAGGTGAGTCATAATAATTAATATTGAATATTATCACCAGTATACAAATTGAGAAGGAATCTAGGAACATAGTCCCTAGGAAGATCTAGGGAACAAGATTGTCCCAAGAATAAGATAAAATATTCAAATGCAACCTATCAACCTCATACCCTAAACAAATATTTTTCAATTATAAATTCTTTGTAAAATACAATACAAAATTGAATATGAAGAAGGCTTCTCATATGGACAAATGCCTGAAATCCTTACAATCTCAATTACTTTCAACTACCAATCATTAAAAATTTCAAACACTTGAGTGAAAATAAACCACTCACCAACACAACACATGGAGAGTATTGGACACAAGCCATTATTTTATCAGTAACAAATAAAAAATCACGCACTGCAACTACTTCTCAACAATGGGAGACATGCTCACTAGACACAATATCACCGAATAATGAAAACTGTTCAGCACGATTACATTCAATTTATACGATTCTCAAGTGGTTGCTATTAACAACTGATATAAACCAGAGCAAAAAACCCTACAAAAACAATCAGTTATCTACAGACTATCCAAGCAAAGAAGACATTCTGGCAAGATGGGAAAATGACTACAGCTCGATCAATACTGGTTCAAAAATTACAAATTTGGTCTCAAATCGTAGATCAGAATGTTTCCTGCAATTTGAGACCGAATTTACAATCTTTCAACAAATATTGACCGAGCTGGAGTCATTTTTCCATCTTGCCGGAATGTCTTCTTTGCTTGGACAGAGTATAGTTTAGCGGCTAAAGTCTTTCCATTAAATTCACATCAAAGTTTTTCCCCCTATGGGAAATTTTATGACAATTTCGAAAAAAATTATCTAGAAAGTTCTGCGTCGTTTTTTGATGACTGGGAGTAAAATTGTTAATGGGAATAGAATTGAGCACTAGGCCTTCTGAGGCACACTTTTCGACTTATATAAGCCACTTGAAACTCTATTTCGTCTCAGAACTCAAACTTTAATAATTGACGGTAATGTCTACAAAAAGTACTTAATGGTGAATCATTGCGCCTTAATTTCAACATGAACGTAATCTGATGCAAGAATGGAAACAGTTTCTATTTAAAACTAAGATTTTTTGAACAATTTTCACGAACATAGATTCCATTGACAATTGAGTTCAGTGATTGAGTTTCAGTATTCTGAAAAATAATAGTCTATGGTATAGATGTAGAGTAGATATATAGATAATAGTATAGATGTGTAAAGATGTGAAAAATGGTTTAGTCAGGACAAACAAAGAAGACATTCTGGCAAGATAGGAAAATGACTGCAACTCAGTCAATATTAGTTCAAAAATTGCAAATTTGATCTCAAATCGTAGAAAACATTCTACAATCTCTACAATTTGAGACCAATCTGAAATTTATATATCTAGAGACAATATTGATGAGTCATTCTCCCATCTTTCCAGAATGTCATCTTTGGTCGACCAGACTAAGATAATTGAATAAGTGTTCAAATAATGGTTTTCTACAAGGGTTGTACGTGCACAAAAGTGTTGTGATTTAGTTGAATTGAAGTGTAATACAACATCACACTATGAATATTATTGTTTTTATCACTCTTGAGAATGTCAATATGATTGAAATGCCTGAATTCTCATGTTGATTGACTTATGAAAAATATAATAAATATGTTTTTTTGATTGTGTAACAGACAAAATCTCGATTCTGAAAGAGAAGAATAACACTCACAAGATGACATATAGAAAATTGAAAGATGGGGAAAATACTCTTAATAAGTTGTCAATCAACAATTACTAAGATCATAAAAAAATTGTTCGATTCAAAATCATTCCATACGAGAATGATTCAGCATATTCTGGTTTAATCAGACTAGTCATGCTTCAATTGAAGTGATAGAATTGTTAGAGCAGTCAATGTATTAGTTTTATAAGTTTTTTGTTCAATTGAAGAAGTAGAATAATTATTGAAGTTCAATCAAACATATCAATAATTGAAGAGATAGAGTAATTGAAGCAGTCAAAACAATCAATATATTTTTTGTTCGATTGAAGTGGTAGAATAATAATTATTAAAGCAGTCAAAACACTAGAAATCCTTCTCAGAGTAATCACTGAAGCAGAAATTATCTCGTTGAATAATTGGACGAAAAAAATTGACAAAAAGCGAATCAAATCTTCGAAGAGTGTCTTCTTTCTTTTTGATTTCTTTTTGAAATCTGATATAAAATCACGCCCAAAACACTAGATTTATACAACAAAAACTAGGAATACATCAAGTATTCAATTTGAAATAAAATTTAAATGACAAATACAATAATAATAATTTTTTAAACATTAAAATTAACTGAAAAAGTGGGATATATCTCAATAGATAAATAAACAAATAGAAGAAGGGACTAGGTTTTGAGGGTATAAATTTTCAAATTTCAAGTGTTTTTACTTAAAATAAGTGCTGGCTGATGATCATGTTCAACTGCACATGTAGAAAAATTCCAAGTAAATAATTATTAAATTAATTGATTAAAAATTCAATTGAAAAATAGAACAAACAACAGATTACTGATAAAAAATTGCATGGGAAAAACGTTAAACTTTGTGAAAAAAATCAGTGTGAGGTTTAAAGGTTTAAATAAATTATATTGCTATGGAGCCGATTACTCATAAACATAAAGGTCATAAACTCAAGACTTAATAACCTTATGCCAATAATTTTACTGCACTAAACCTTTATCTCTACTGAGAAACAAGGGAATTCATCCCATATCGTCTTAATGAGTCAATGTATGCCAATCAAACATTTTTTACATAAAAATGAATAAAAAATTTATTGATATTCACGCCTTTTGGACGTTATCTTTAACATACTACAATTAAGTAACATGTGTTCAAATGTAAATACTCTCAACAAATTGAAAATCACGAATTTATTGTTCTATTTCATGTTTGATTTGATTACATGAATGACAAAAATGTCATCAATAATAATAAAAACCAAAGTTACAGTGCGTGAACGTACTAATTGGTCAGAATATTTTTGTTCTTTTTTATGAGATCAGTTTTTTATTTATACATAAATTCAACAATGAAAACTCCCAGACTATAAAGTTTCAAGCAATAAATTTCCTTTTTTATTGCACCTAACCCAATAAAATTACAAAAATGGCACTGACAATAAATTTAAATTTTTTTATTACTCCAAGCTCAAAAAAGTTACAAAAATGGCATTGATAACATTCAACGACAAAAATGGATGAGCTTACTTATCACAGCTACCAATCAATAAAAACATGACAATAAATTTTGATTTATTACCAATTTATTGCTGCTCTAATTAGGTACGATCCTTCCTATCAAAAATTAAGAGGAATTAATCTCGAAGAATATAAAAAATACTTTAAATTCAAGAGAATTTTGAACTGCACAATACAGTCCTTATAAGTGTCAAATGGATTAAACACGGATTAATTACACTCAAGTACCTTCTACTTAGAAATAAGACCACGAAACATGACGTAAACGATTTTCTATTTCAAACCCATTTTTCGCGAAACTTATTCATCGTTTAAGGCCAAAAGTTGCGCAGAAACACAAAAACAAAAATAAACAACCCCGCAAAAGGACCAATAAAATCTGCACTTAGCAGTGTTAATGACACTTTAGCTATCGTAATTGAGCCAATTGAAAGCACTAGAAAACTGAAGATAACAGAATTTTGAATACGGTACTTTTGTGAGTAATGTCATAAATCACGTAACTAAGAATAAATGAGAGGATCTCAAAGTCATCATTAGTAACTTCATAGCTAGCCTATATCTAACTCTAAAGATTGTACTAGTTTTCCTTAGCGATTACCTAATACCACGGTATATAGAAACTATATACTACTATATATTAGAAGTATTAGGTAATTCTATTTACCGAGCCCGACACTGGTAGAGTATCAATTATTGTATTTCCCAAAAATGGAATATCTTATATCATTACCCCAATGTTCTCAGTCCCTGAACTCAAATCAAACCTCTTTCATTTTTAAATATCTACATATTTTCAAATCTAACTACAGATTACATCATAGCATGATAATGATATGATATGACCTTGGAAACTTATTTATTGATTGGACATTCTAGGGAATTATATCCCATTAACCAATCACACACAAGTGTTTCATTGGGAATCATGGACACACAGCACCAAGATGGGTTTCCGTTGATTATGGGATAACGTTTCAGCTGAGTAAAAATAGCAACTTAGCAAAAAAAATAATTGAAATAAGCGAGAAAATCAATAAAAAAGGAAGCATTCAGCATTAAAATTGTTAGTTCAATACATCAATATTCTGTGTTGATACAGCCTATCAGTTTCGTATAGACACTATTTGTTCCTATTTTGAAAATTAGTAGGACAGTTTGCAACGAGGTCCTATAGTCTGTACAAGCAAAGAAGACCCTCTGCCAAGATGTGAAAATGACTCAAGCTCGGTTAATATTGGTTAAAAGAGTATCAATTTGATCTCAACTTGTAGGAAACAATTTTATCTACTATTAAGACCACATTTATAATTCTTGAACAAATATTGATAACGCTGGAGTCATTTTCCCATCTTGCCAGAGGGTCTTCTTTGCTTGGACAGGCTATAACCCAACACAATATTACTGCCAGCCAATATTTTTCTTTCGACATGGTTTCATCATTATGGTGTAATGTTATTTTAAGTTGCAATGGTGTATAGGTGTATGTATATTAGTCTCTCTATCTCTTTGCATTGGTCCTATAGAATAAATTACTTGAGGTAAGACAAAATTACTTTAAATTTAACATTGTATTACTCAAGACAAAAACTTGAAGAACACAAACACTAGATATCCGAAAATCACTCTCAATATCCAATGACATCAAAAATATTGAGTAAAAATAGTAAAATGAGGCTCTATAAAACTCTAATCAGGCCTATTATATGTTATGGCTCTGAGTCATGGACACTGACTAAAAAAGACGAAGAGGCATTGAGGGTATTTGTAAGGAAATTTTTGGTGCAGTAAGGTTAGCAGTGGATACATGGAGGAGAAGGAACAATATGGAGATTGAGGAAGCATTGAAAGGAGAGAATATCGTGAGATTTGTCAAAGCCCAGAGAATAAGATGGCTTGGACATGTTGGAAGAATGGATAATGAAAGGCTTCCAAGAGTGGCTCTAAATGAAAAAAATGATGGACCGAGAAGAAGAGGTCGTCCAAGAAAGAGATGGTTGGATGGTGTTGAGGAGGACCTTAGAGTGATGGGAGTGAGGAACTGGAAGGAGCAGTGTCTTAGATGGAGGAGAATCGTGGCGGAGGCCAAGGCCCACAGAGGGCTGTAGCGCCATAGGGTAAGGTAAGGTAAGGTACTCTCAATATCCGTTACCCACCTGTATACTAGTAGCCGTCTCCGATATGAGCTCCATGAGTTGCGCCCCCTTCTGGGCGTGGTTGGCACGACTGCGACTAAAATCCTCATGGCTGCTGACTCGGCGAAAACCACCCCCCGCTCCTCCTCCACCACCACTACCCCCTCCACTGACCACCGACAGCCCCCCGCCACAGCTCGACTTGCACGGACGCTCCTCCGAGTTGGACCTGCAATCAAAAAAGAACGGTACTTTTGAGATCACCCTTGTACAGTTGGAAGAATAATTATAACTTAGGGTGCGTTCATGTCGGATCATCAAGCATTTATTCTAGCTTAGATCAAAGAAGAGAGTAACGCTTTCCTTATATCAGCTGTACATGCGTTATACAATACAGTTGATGGAAGCAAAGCGTGACTCTCATCTAGGATTGATGCTATGATCGTTTACCTAGTGTCAAAGCTAGAAGCAATGATCGAATCTCCGACATGAACACACCATTACATTCAAATCATAGCTTGAACATTGCTTCTGGAGGTTTTAAAGTCTTGTTATTTTTAAAATAAGTAGGAAACTTACACTAAACAGTTACATTTTCTGCCACTAGATGGAGTTGGTGGGAACTATAGGCCGCTTCAATATCCACTATATATCTGGTGGCCGACAACGACAAAACAAATTATACCCTATTCACGATGACTTGAAACGAAATAAACAAACTTTTTTCGTGTAAGCTTGTGAGTATGTAGTGGCTACCTCAGCCATGACAAAACATAGCCCATAAACTACATCATTAGCAATGCGTATGTGTCCTCTATTTTTTTCGTGACTGTGTCATATCGTTACGATACCCTATTTGTTCACTTTGTCTTGTTTATCCACTTTTGAGTTAGTTTATTTTGTCTCAAATCATCGTGATTGAGGTATAGTTTGTTTCAGAGTGGCAGCCAGAAGATACTGCACGTTATCTAGCGGCAAAAAATGTAACTAGACTCTAGATCATTATTTTCAAGATAATCGCTCAATTTTCAAGGTATTGTTAGGCTTATTATTATTATTGATCAATATTTGTAGTGAATGGGATAAGTCATACGAATGTATGATTTAATCAACTATTTGACGTAAATAGAAGAGAATTTTTCAATCAGCTAGTCAGTATAGTCCGTCCAAGCAAAGAAGACCCTCTGGCAAGATGGGAGAATGACTCAAGCTCGGCCAATATTGGTTTAAAAATTATCAATTTGATCTTAGATTGTAGGAAACAAATTGATCTACTATTAAGACCATATTTATAATTATTGAACAAATATTGACCAAGCTGGAGTCATTTTCCCATCTTGCCAGAGGCTCTTCTTTGCTTGGGCAGACTATACTAGGTTTAAGCCTGCTATAGACGGAGTAGGTAGTGGCGGCCAGTCGAATCACAGCCTTTGTTTTGTCCTTGAGTTGAACAATAATAAGATGAGCTGTGAACGACAACAGCTGTTCGACTGGCCGCCACTACTTACTCCGTCTACAGCAGGCTTTAATGACTAGGTTGTACTGTCCGCCACTACTCACCCCGTGCACAGCAGGCTTAACTAGAGTAAAAATTATAACCTGAAAATGTTCCTCACCTAACAAACATCCTATCAGCGCTGCTCTGCCGGTCCTTGCGTTTACGCTGCTTCTTACTGCCACTGTACGCCAGCGGAGTCGTTTCACTCATATTGTTCAATGAAGGCGCATTCAAACTTTTATTCTTTCCCGCCGAATAGAGACGCGTTTCCGGGGTACTGGCTCCGTCCATCTTCACGTCGTTGCATGACAAACTGGACAAACAAACAATGAAACAATAAATGACTGTTTGAAATAATTCACTTTACAAATTGATAGAGAACATGAACATGATTGTTTCTCTATAAGAAAGCAAATATGTATAGGTCCAGGCAAAGAAGGCATTCTGGCAAGATGGAAAAAATTTCTAGTTCGGTCAATAGTGGTTTCAAATTATAGAGCAGAAGGTTTTCTACAATTTGAAACCAAATTCATAATTTTTGAAGCAATTTTGACCGAGCTGGAGTAATTTTCCCAACTTGCCACAAGGTATTTTTCGCTCGGACAGATTAAATATATGAAAAGTAATTGATGAGTAGTTGTGGAGGTGATATTGTGGTAGTTATCCGGATAGAATAAATGACATGATCTTCTCATTTTATTCAGTAAAAATATATTATTGAATAGCTTAAACGATAGCTGGAGCCTGCTCAAGTTATAGTTGAACATAATTATAATGTTTTGATAGGACTTTTTCCAGTCGAGGGATCCAAGAATAAGCAATGGATGAATACTCGTACATAATGAGTACTCATTTTCAACAATTGGATACACTCAAATATCAGATCTGAATTTCTATATCAAAGTGAATTTTCCAGTCAAACCAATCATTTAACTCCCTAAATTTGCGTTTACCTCAGATCGATAATGGTGCAGGCTAGCAGCCGAAACCGGTGTCTCGATTTTTAATAAATCTGTGGTTTGACAATAGCTTGTCTCTTCATTTAATAGTAAAATTGAACTTAACCTCTACTTGTGATATTTTCAATTTCAATTTATTAAAACACACACAAAGGATAAAATAGATACAATAAATTTCAAAAAACAAAAGTACAATAACAAAATTATTCTAATCAAAATTAGGTATGAATAGACGTTTTAGACATTTGTGTCTGTGTTTTCGCCTGTCAGTATTATTATGCTGTCTTAAATAAATAACTACTACAACTACCCAACAAGAAAAAAATAATTCATAAATAACTGTCCATCTCCCACCCACCTCTCATCATACACCCTTGCATAGTTGACAATCAACGCAAACATGAGCGCAGTCGTGTCGGGTGACGCAATCCTCGGCATACCGTCATCCACACTCAGCAGTAGCGCTGCAAAAACGGGCGCTAGCTGCTGAGCTGCAGCTGCTGCAGTCGACTGGTGCAGCTGCTGATGAGCTGCAGACTGCTGCAGCTGGTAGCGGTGCAGTAGACGCAGCACGCAGCGCAATAGACGGGCGTTGCGTTCGCGCAGTAGTGCGGAGGCGTTATCGCAGGCCAGGAGACGACCAACCTCACGGCACCAGTCTTCTGTGTCGCCTTTGTATTCTGCAACAAAACGTTGTAATTTGATGAAAATCAAGTAATAAATTTCATACAAAATAAGTTATAAATTTGAAACAAAGTAAGCTAAAAATTTGATACAAAAGAATTTATAAGTTGAAAAATAATTCAGTATAATGATTTTTTTCCAACAAAAATTATTGAATTTATAAGATAGAATTATCAGTGAACTCGTATGGCGTTTGACAGTCGGTCATGAAAACACAGTGACATATACAAAGAGGGTGAAAAGTTTAGAAACTGTAAAATATTTTTGGTACGAATATAATTTGACGATAGGTAACCTAGTGGGTCCTACTAAAATTTCACGTTCTACTCAATTTTAAAATTAACAATTTGGTCCGTCATATTGAATCCAACTTCATCATTTCAAATGGGAAGGTAGCAATATTATGCATGATTTCTTCTATGAAGATTTTTAATCATGGTTTGTAGTGAATATTGTATTAAACTTAATTCTACATTTGTGTATTGTATCATGTATTAAGCCTTATGTTTTGAAATTTATCTTTACAATAACATATATGTTGAATATCCAAGATCATGATCAACATAATAGGTTATTACAGAGATAGATTTCAAAACATAAGGCTCGATACATAATACAAAACACCTATGTGAAAGCAGCCAAGGATAGTAGGGGAACCGGCAGTCCAAAGAAGTAAACCTGTATTCCGATCAATAATAATATTAGAAATTTGCCAGCTAGTTATCTGTGGACTGTGAAAGATCAAACTTGCAGACCAAACTATCAGTGGAAATCGACAAATCTCATAGTTAGGGATTTTAAGGAGACAAAACAGATTTTTGCTAAATGTGATTATTTGTCTTTTGCCTTCTCTAATTCCTGATTTGTAAGGTTTGAGCACGGGTTTAGGGTTTAAACCCCTATCTATCACAGTATTTTTTCATTCGTATTAAACTAAACCATATTAAACAATAAAATCCACATTAAACAAATAAACTAAAAACTCACTCTGCAACAGCGCCACCAGCTCGCTAGCACCGGCCGCAGGCACCACGGGCTCTGGCAAATCCCTGATCCACAGCTTCAGCAGAGCGGCAACCGAAGTCACATCGCCACTGCCTTCCAAATCAGCGTCGCCTGTTCGGTCAAAGGAGGCCTTCAGCTGTTCGACCAGCTTCGGATTGCCGCCTGATAGACGGAAGAGGCCTTCCATTTGCAGACCTGTAAACAAAACGAAAAATGTTTCATCATCCCATTTTTAACATATGAAAATTATATTCTCATCTTATACTTATTCGAAACATGAGTAGAATAAAGGCCATTAATTAATTTGTATATTAGTTAGGGTGATATACAGGGTGTTTCAGGAAAATGTGCAATACTTCTCAGACTGATTTCTTACATCAAGTAGACGAAAAAGTTCCATGGGACCAACCCCCAAAAACGCTTTGTTACTGAGATAACAATGGCGGAAAATTGAGATTTTTCAAAAAATACTAATTTTTCTAATTTTTTAGAGGCTTTATTAGTAAGGTTCTAAAATAATCAATTCCTATGTAAAATTACCTGAGGAATTCAATGAAACCAGTTCCAAGTTTGCAACTTCAACGGTTATTGAGATAATTGGAAAATTTGAGATAATTGTGTAAATTTTACCCAAATCTCAGAAATAGCGATCAAAAATCGCAAAATCGCTACTAAACACAAATTTATCACTTGTGCTATGTTTATTCAATTTTGCGATTTTTGATCGCCATTTCTGAGATTTGGGTAAGATTTACACAACTGCCGCCATTTAACTTTTTCTTTAGAATACGACTCTCTTCAACTTCCATTAATAAAAAATACAATTCTATGATTCCTTATCCAGTTATAACCATCATTGTTGAAAAATGGCGTTTTTAGCTAATTTTTCCAATTATCCCAATAACCGTTGAAGTTACAAACTTGGAACTGGTTTCATTGAATTTCTCAGGTAATTTTACAAAGGAATTGATTATTTTAGAACCTTACTAAAGCCTCTAAAAATTAGAAAAATTAATATTTTTTGAAAAATCTCAATTTTCCGCCATTGTTATCTCAGTAACAAAGCGTTTTTGGGTGTTAGTCCCATGGAACTTTTTCGTCTACTTGATGTAAGAAATCAGCCTGAGAAGTATTGCACATTCCTCCTGAAACACCCTGTATAACTGATGCCAAAAGTTAGGCAGTTTCGTCTCCTCCTTGTGCACTTCAACAGCTGATGTCAATTGGTGTTATCTTTTAGCCTAGATAATGTTTTTGACATCATAAGAGACTTTAGATGCTTTACATCAGCTGTTGATAGGTTACAAAGCTTCTTGGCGAAAGCTATACCTACAATACAATCTTGCGGGGTTTCTTATTCAAAATGTAGTATAGTCTGGTCGAGCAAAGAAGACATTCAGGCTAGATGGAAAACGACTCCACCTCAGTCAGTATTAATTCAAAAATTATAAATTTGATCTGTCCCGGTTTGCTACGGACTGGTTAATAGGACATCTTAAAGACTACCCTACTTAAAGACTATCTCTACGAAACTTTAAAACTTCCATACTAGACTCTATTGTAGTCTGGCCAAGCAAAGAAGAGCCTCTGGCAAGATGGGAAAATGACTCCAGCTCGGTCAATATTGGTTCAAAAATTATTGATTTGGTCTCAAATTGTAGATCATAATGTTTCCTGCAATTGAAACCAAATCAATAATAATTTTTGAACCAATATTGACCGAGCTGGAGTGATCAGAATGTTCCCTACAATCTGAAACCAAATTAATAACTGTTGAACCAATATTGACCGAGCTCTAGTCATTTCCCCATCTTGCCAGAATGTCTTCTTTGCTTGGACAGGCTATACCTACAACTTGCGCGTATCCTATTAAAAATGATGGCCTACCATCATACACTAGAACTTTTTCCCGTCGTTTTCTCACCATATTTCTCAATGAAGTTAGTAATGCGCACGACCGCGCGCGGCAGGCCTTCGTTGGTGAGCGGCAGGTCGTCCAGATGCACGGCGAACGTCTTGAGCGGCGGTCCGGCCGGCGGACGACGACCTCCGCCCATCAGCAGCGACCCGGTCAGGATGCGCTTCATACGCGCTAGTCTAGTTTCTTCCTGCAAAAATAAATTCAACACAATCATTATTAGTTGCTTCATCATGTAGTGCATATTCTAAAAACAAAAAATCAATATAGGTAATATGAATATGGTTAATCTGTTTAAACTTTTATATAAATCTCCAAACTCATCAGACATTTCATATCATTCCAGATGATATTAGTTCATCACTGCAGAATATAAGTTAAACAAAATATTTACTTTACAAAACGTGATTTTAGATATTTGGCAGGTCTGAGTTGTAATCATCCTTGTAGAGAATTCTTCAAAAATATGTGTATTCTAACGGTACCCTGCATTTTCATTTTCAGAGCTATTTTGTTTGGAGTTTAAAATATTGACAGATTCCCAACCCACGCCCAGGTACATTCACAACACCCAAGACATAGAAATAGGTTCACTGTACAGCCTCATAGACTTGCTCTATTTTAGAAAAAACCTAGTTATAAAGGTGATAAATTTCTCAACAGACTGTCTACTAGTTATCAGACAGTGTCTAGTTATCTAGATCACAAGAAAAAAACATTAAAAAATTATTTAATTACTTCTCTGAAAAACTTTTTTACAGTAATGATGAGTTTTTTGACTAACTCTCACTATTATTGCATGGTGATAATTATAATTACCTAACTTATAAAATATAACTTATTGTAAGATATAACTGCTATTACACTGTAAAATATGATCATGCCCAACTCTATAGTTAGCTTTAGGATAATACTATTGACGATATTCAATTGTACATGATTTCTAACTGTATATTGCTTAATCAAACTGAAAAAGTAAAAATATTTAAAAAATCAATAGTTTTAAATTCGATTGCTTCCTACGATATACTGTATGTATCATCCCATCATTTTGAAATTGAACCGTGTACAAAAAGCTCTATTTCATAGCCTTGATTCACGACCTTGACATTGAGATGAAAGGGATTGAAGGGTGATCATTGAAACAAATATTTTCTTGAAATGCATTCCAATTTGATTTATTCATTCCTTACTTTATGATTCAACTATTGTCGCCTATTTTAAGTTGTACAGTAATTATTTTCAAGTGGTAGAGGGGACACTACTTTTCAAACTTCACAGTTATGATATAGCTGGTACCAAAAATTAAGGTGATTTCGTCTTAAACAGCTGATTTAGTCTGCAAATAGTCTGCGTAACCGTTTCGAACTAGCTGAATACATAATACAGTTACGAATATACCCTAGTCTGCTGGTCCAATAAATAATGGCACCACTCAAACATAGCATTGCCATAACGACCTAAACCTTGTCTTTAGTGGTTAATAAGATGGCTTTGCAACTACCTTGTCTTGATTGGCGCCCTGGGCGTTGGGCCCCGCCCCCGTGTGATGGGGCGCCCCTTGACGCTGGGCGGCCACCTCGACTGCGGCCACACTGTTGTGGCAGAATGTGGGCCGACGCATCACGTCGCCACCGCAACACCAGTCCACACTGCCCCAGCCACACTGCAGCAACACAAACACAGAAGATAACTATTAGATACACACGATAGAATACACAAAAACTATGGTGCACAGGATATAATACACAGAAAACAAAATGTAAAGTACTGCCTATAAAGTAGAATAATTCAACTATGGTCGCTTAGTGCTACTATTAGTTTTCAGGAAAGAAAATAGACAATGTTAATGATAATTTTATCAATATAAAATAGCCTTATTATTATTATTGTATATTTTCTATTTTGATTGAAACACATTTATTTATTTATTCATTTTACAGAAACAATAACTTATTGATTGAAAACACAGACTAATGTCCAAAACGTCTTCATACCAAATTATCACATAATGAAATACCAATTCTTATAGCCTACATAGTTTAATTTCAATTGTTTCATATTTTTACATTGAAATTACAATTATTCCTTCAATAAAGTATTAATATGAATATTGATTGTAGGAAGCATTGCAAAACCACTGTTGCTAGTCAGCAACACCCTCCCAAAAATAAACTGGAGGGGATTATTTTCAAAAGATGTAGTGTACTTCTACAATAATCAAATAGAAAATATTTCAAATAATCAAATAAGTTGGTAAAAATATTCCACGGAAATGATACTTGATAGAGAAACATAGAAATTACCTATTTTAGAGTATTGGCATCAAGTTATGAGTAAATGTATTGAAGAATTGACCAAGAAGTAGTTTAGTTCAATAATTCACATTTCAATGGAGCATTCAACAAAATAATAATGAATAATAATGTGTTCCTACACGAAAAATAAAGGTGTCAACGAATTTAAGGTTGCATGAGAGTCATTAAAGAATTAAACCAGAATAATAATGGTCAAAATTAGGTTGAAACTCCATAATTATTACTATCTATTGCAATTATTAGGCCTACTATCAATTTCAACTATTCATTGTTTAAAAATAGGTTGGACAGTATTTGAAGTAAATCGGAAGACACATTTTTGGCATTAGCCTATCATACACTTCTGAGTAAATATTTGAATAAATAACGAAAAGAATCTCAACAGAGCTCGCATTCATTCACACATCCAAAGCCATCTTAATAATCAATCAAGAATTCAATTCAACTGAACTATATTAGCAAATCTGAAATTTACCGCTCTATAAGGTGTAGGCTTCACAAGCAGGGGATCGTACACCTGGTGGGATAACATTGTCGTTGGTTCAGAAATCAAAAGAAAATACTAAATTTGATGCTCATGAATCTACATTCGCCAATCTTGTCTTGGAGTACAGCACATTGTAGAAACTTATATTCCCCAATCACCAAGTAACAACTTTATTCACTAGTTGCCATATAGTAGGCCTAATCATAACTAATTCACACAATCATGGGGCATCACACTATAACATTCTATGCACATTTTGGAACTGATTTCATAAAAATCTACTTGAATCACAAAAAAGAGTTGAACTTGAATCACTTATTTGAACTTGACAATCACATCTTAAATTGAATAACACGGTTTTATAAGAGTAACTATAAAAATTATTCAAAGTAATTTAATAAGTAAGCTTCAAACTATCAAACATGAAGCGCAATGTAATTTTTGAACACCACTCAACACGGGGCTCTGACACTGAATGACGAATAAATAATAATGATCAGAGAGGCAGAGCACAACAAAACAGAACGCGGGTGTGCGTGCGTGCGCGAGAAAAGTGTGTGAAGGAGGAATTGTTTACCAGACTAGACGACGACGTCGAGAGGAAGGGGTGGTGGAGGAGGAAAACCGAAAAATGAGAAAGAGAAGAGGAATGCTAAGCGCGCCGAAAAAAGAGCGAATGGAGAAGGAAGAGAGTTAAGCACGTGAAGGAGAAGGAGAGAGGGAATAATGATGAGAATTATGGAGAGGGAGAGAAAGGAGAGGTTGATAAAGGAATTGTGGGGAGAGGAGGAGGAATCGAAAATCAAGGTTAATAAGAGACATAAATTGGTAAATAACAGTAGCCTAATGTGGATAGACTTTTGTAAATCTTTAGTAAAACGAGAAAGATATTGAAGTGGCATCAGATACACTTATGAGAATTAGAAATATTGAAAAGGAAGAGAAAGGATCAAAATCAAAAGGGGGGGGGGGGGAAGATGAACTAGAAAGTAAAAAGAGATGTGAGGAGAATAAATACAGTATACCGAATGTAATAATGTTCCGAATATTCAACCAGTGAATATAAAGCATTTCTCTATATTCTTTGATTCAACACAAGAGTGATCAATAAATAAAAGAATTTGATCAACAAGATAAGTAACAAGTGCTTGGTACTCTCGTTGGATTGGTGACCACTAGTTGGTCAGCACCACCAACTTTTGAGTTGTTAGTTTTCCAATAACTTCCTGGTGGTTTGGAAATTGGGACCCACTTGGAACAGAACATTTCCATTCTATTCTCCATTGAAGTCTCTTATTACTCAAGCACAGGGATCTACGTTTCATAAGAATTAGTTCCCATACACCGGAATAAAGGCAGGTGTACTTGAGTTATAAAACTGTCTATTTTGTAAACAAACATGGATAGGAATGTGCGCTATGCAATCATCTTTCTGTTTTCTTGATTTCTTATGTGCCAAGCCCATAGTATCATGTCTGGTCGAGTAAAGAACACATTTGGTCCAAGATGGAAAAATCTCTCCAGCTCGTTCAATATCGGCTGATCAAAAATTATAAATCTAGCCACAACGTTTTAAAAACTTTCTACTCTACAATTTAAGACCAAATCTATAAATTTTGAACCAATATTGATCGAGCTGGAGTCATTTTCTCATCTTGCCAGAATGTCTTCTTTGCTTGGACGAAATCAAATATACTTGGTAGTTCTGTCTCCATGGTAGTAGTTTTTAAACCAATCTAACCCTAGTAGGTGCTAGGATAGCTCTATCACCCTTCCAGCAACAGAAATTCAAATGAAAAAGGATAATCATCATATAGGATATATTAATGGTGAGAATGGAAGGACAAAATTAAGTTTTTCTCCAACGATAGATTGCTATCTAGTCTAGTGACTAACCTTTTCTGGCCTAAACTACAACTAATCACTTAATACAAGAAAATCCTCCTTTTTCAAAAAGGGTCTCTTTTTCAAATTCCAACATTTTTAATGGAAGATGAAAAAAGGAATAACTCAATACAAAGGAGACGCAACAATGTGGGTATAAATTGTAAAAAACCATGAACAAACAAGCTCAATCTGTAGCCTATTGACTGACACCAAAATACCCGGCAATCAATTGATTTTGCCGGTCAAACCAGCCAACTATTAACTGATAGCCATCTATGAATCCAAAAGTTTAGGCGGTTAGCGAATGACTTCTACAATATTGTTCTCCTCTCTCAGGACAGTCTGAATCGATTTTCGAGAACAAATTAGTATAGCTGGGGTTGCTCTCGTTTCAATTCACTCTCGCAGACAGCTCACCGACTGTCCTGACAGAGCTGAGAATTAACTCTAGTCATTAGCTAAGCGCCTAAATTTTTGGCTTTAGCTATTATCAACAACAGTACTGCCGGCTAGTATATTACCGGAACGAAATACTGTTCTAAAAATAGATACAGAAACAAACTTAATCAGCTCACACCCTCACTCACACGCACACGCACACACGAAACTCATTTCAGGAGACAGAGAAGGAGAAAAGAGAGAAATATATCAATTTACCCTCTCACTTATACGAAAACATGATATGACTAAAATTCAGGCAGAAAAGAGACGGAAACCAACTAAAAACATAAATTTTCTCTCTCGCACAAATGACAGGACTTATAAATTTAGGCTGAAAAGAGACAGAAACTAACTTAATAGACTTGCGCTCCCTTCTTCTCGCTCCTTCTCTCTCACTCCTATCTCTCTCACTCTATCTCTCTCTCTCTCTCTCTCTCACTCTCTCTCTCACACACTCTCACACAAACGAGACTTAAATTCGTAAACAAGTCGACAAAAAAACATCAACAGTCCTATTTGGCTTGTGTTGGTGCCAGGCTCAAAAATTTCCATCGAGCCAAGAAGACATTCTTGCAAGATGGGAAAATGACTTCAGATCGGTCAATACTGATAAAGTTGATCTGAAATTGAATAAAAAATCTTCTCTTAAATTCGAGACCAAATTTACTATTCTTGAACCAATATTGACCAAGCTGGAATCATTTTTCCATCTTGCCAGAATGCCTTCTTTGCTCGACCAGACTATAACAGGCTCACAAATTTCCATCCATTCTCATTGCTTACTGGATCACGTACGCACTCACTCACACACACAAACACACACCTTAATTAAGTTCCTTATATTCTGTGAGGAAGATAGTTTGTATGAGTATTTGTTGCTATTATTCTAAGCTTTTTGGCAACATATTTAAATAATGTATTGTGTAATGTGTACTACGCTATCATTATCACAGTACTCGTTTACAGTGTTTGTTTCCTCCTATTAATTATTTTGAAAGCTATTTGGCAGTGTATTTACCATGTACTGTACTATCGTAATACTGTATAGTCATATTACTAACTATTTGTAAACTATTTGTTTGCTTCCTACTATACATGATTTAACTATATATATATGTATATAGTATAGTATAGTATATAGTATATATAATATATATATATACTAGTAGAGAATATATTCTGTGACTTTTGAGTAGTTTTTTAGCTCTACTATAGGAGTAGTCATTACTAGATGATCTTTTACTTTTATGATAATAATATTGCTAACCTGCAATTTATAATGAGTAAAATTATAAAAAATCAAGTTCAAATACATGAATAGAATAGTAAATCCGGTCCAAGCAAAGAAGACCCTCTGACAAGATGAGAAAATGACTCCAGCTCGGTCAATATTGTTTCAAAAAATATTGATTTGGTCTCAAATTGTAGATCAGAATGTTTCCCACGATTGAAACCTAATCAATAATAATTTTTGAACCAATATTGACCGAGCTGGGGTTATTTTATAATCTTGCCAAAGGGTCTTCTTTGCTTGGACAAACTATCAGAGGATGTAATCAGTTTCAATTATCATGGATTATGATAATTATAATTTATTTTCTTACAATGTTATTTTCTTGTTTTGCTTGCTAATGGTCATCTTGTAAAAATTGGATTGTATTGTTTTCCACAAGAATTAGTAGATGATTGTATTATTTTCAATTTTTTTTATTTTATTTAAAAATTCTAATACTAATTATATTTTTTAGAAGAGAAAATATAACTTATATGTTATATCAGTCAGTGAGTGTATAATTTGAGAGAATATATTCTGTGACTTTTGAGTAGTTTTTTAGCTCTACTATAAGAGTAGCCATTACTAGATGATCTTTTACTTTTATGATAATAATATTGCTAACCTGCAATTTATAATGAGTAAAATTATAAAAAATCAAGTTCAATAAAAACTTGTAATGAGGTACAGTGCTTCCACAGGGTTGAATAAGTTCAAATTGAAAAGCAATGTAGTTACTTTAAAATTTGATATTTGGGAATAGTTAATCTAAAACAACTTCTGTTTTGAATGTTCATTGTGCATTACGAATACCGAAGCGAGTGTAATTCAAATAGCAGATGATTATTCAGTTGCAGCAACAATGAAGTGTGTTATTGCTGATACAATACGAATACTAAAAAGCGAATTTGGCATTGTGCTTTCATGTGCTTCAAATAGTAATACAATCAAAGAATCAAATATTGATGTATCAAAGAGGAAGCAAGTGCTTGAAAAATAAAGGAAACACCATAGTGATATCAAAGAGGAAGCAAACGCTTGAAGAATAAAGGAAACACCGAAGAAGAATAATAATCGCGAAGTAGTGATAAAAAGGGGGTGTAGAAAAGAAAGAAGAATAAGAAATCGATAATCATACTTCATTCACCCTTGAAATAAGACAGTTTGTCAATTTTTCCTTGAATAGGGGTGGTTATTTGAATGGCATAACCTGTCAAACATATTGACAATACCTGTTCATTTATTATGATTCTTATAACACAAAAATCGAAATATGACTAAGTTGTTGAGTTTATAAATACTACTTTCATGATTTTCAGTGATGTTTCGGGCATGATAGTTTCAATTTTTTGTGAACAAGTTATATTTTAACTAAAATATAACTCATAATAATAAATTATATATAGTATATTGGGTTATTATGCAATATTGCAAAGCGGCCACTTCAATTGAAACTGAAATTCCCTTTCCTTTAAACTTACTTCTTGGTCAATTCTTCCGAATAATTTACTAAATTATCAATGTTCTTAAAATAATAATACAGTACTATACTACCCTCTGCTATAGCTGACGCCAAAATTTAGGCGGTTTCGTCTACTCCTTGTGCGCTCCAACAGCTGATGTTGTCAATTTAAATAGTCATCAAAATATGTCTAGATGATGTTTTGAAATTGAAAGAGACAACATATTATGCTTTACATCAGATGTTAGTAAGTTACGTTACATCAAGTACAAGATACAGACGAAACTACCCAAGTTTTTGGAGTCAGCTACAACAGGACCTTTCAATTGTATTATTTCCATTGTTTCTTGAAAAATTCACCATATTGTATAGTCTGGTCAAGCAAAGAAGACATTCAGGTAAGATAAAAAAATGGCTCCAGCTCAGTCAATATTGGTTCAAACATTATAAATTTGGTCTCAAATTTTAGATCAGAATTTTTCTTACAATTTGAGAACAAATTTATTAATTTTGAACCAATATTGACCGAACTGGAGTAATTTTTCCATCTTGCCAGAATGTCTTCTTTGCTTGACCAGACTGTTTCCCTTATCTTAGGGCTACTTTATTACTGTTTTTATTTTAAATGTTAATCACAGTACCCTTATAAATTATTTTTATTTTTATTCATGCATTTGCATTTGAAAATGAGTATGAATAATCGAAACATGTTATGCATGAATAAAAATAATTACAAATGGTACTGTGATTAACATTTGATATATTACACTGTGTATCTATTAAATGTATCAAATTGAAAAGGAACTGCTATAATATCCTAACATAATAATAATTATTAAATTGGTAAAAAAACGAATACTCACAATACAATCCTTAGCTACACTCCACAGGTTGTTGAAGTACAACGATGGATTAATTTCTGCTACACACTAATACACAATTACAATCACTCACGCACGCGCACTTTTGGGTGTGGAAGGGACGTTTCTCAGATCACAAATTAACTTAATTTAAACAACAATTTGAATATTTAAGAGAGAGGGACAACAACTGGTTATAAAAATCTTGATTACTTCCACTATTCAATACCAATATTTCAACCAACGTATGGTTATGAAGAAGCACTTTGATTATTCAACACTTATTCAATATTTTATTTAGGTTATTTATCATGCAAATAACCAACGTGTCTTTGTAACACTTCAACTTTGGTTAATAGCAAACAACCACTGCACCTTTAAAACACTATCGGTTTCACAATTTCACCGAACTTTGGTTTAAAACACTTACTTTTAATAGCTTACACAACTATTTGATTCCAATAACTTTCTGATTAAATATGACGGCTTCAAAATACTTTGATTTACATAAATGTTTTTAAATATGAAGTGAAAATATACTATTCCCACTTTCGATAAATATTGATTTATATAAATGGTTTGAAATATGGAGTGAAAATATACTTTCGCCCAGTATTTGGGAAGAAAATATTTGGTTTTGAAAATATCACCTCTCTATCTTCTTCGAAATTTGGGTCAGGTGTATAGTTTAGCAAAAATGGATACAGATATATAGAGCGGCAGTGTCCTGCTTTGTCGGGTAGAATGTTTTTGTGATTTTTGGCAGTTTTTAGAGTTTTTTTTCAGGAAATTTTGGTCTATTTACCGATGCTCGCTTAGTTTCAAAACTCTCATATCGCGGTCTCGACACATTGCGTTGACTGTTTGTTACGATAATGTGCGAGAATTAGAGGAGGCCCTGTTTGAGGCTAACTACGGCTGCTTTAGAAAGTGCGTTGAGACTAGGCGTAGCGTAAGCATGGAGGGTGGCCTAGACTTTCAGGCTCGCTACGAACGGATCAACGCAGCAGAGATGCGATCTCTCTGCGCGCCTCGCGAGCTCTCTCTCTCTCTTTCTACCGCTCTCTCTTGTTGTTTCTCTTTTTTCTGTCTCTCTAGACTACCAATGGCAATCTAGCCTCTGGGCACTGTCTGTAACACACAGAAAAAAGGGAAAAATTAGTAAAATAATTGATAGGTAATAAAAGAATTCAATAATCTAAACAATTTGAAAAATCTTAACAATAGTTCAATTTCATGTCTCAATTCGAAATTCACGAAAATTGAATTCAGCTACCTTGAAATTTCATCATAGCAGGAAGCAGGTTGAAAACAGACATGAATTGGTTCAATTCACGTGACATTAAATTGATACTGTAAATTCAATTGAATTTTCATTGACCATTCTTCTGTGTTACCGACCCTCCTTTGGGAGATTGGCTGTCGTTAGTAAAGACAGTCAGTAGTTTCCCGTTTCTGGAGGGAATAGTAATTGTTGCATTACACTCTAACTGATTAACTGCATGTTATTCAGAGGTGTTCTGCATCTTCACTTGGTTGTGAAGACTGGCTTATGGTTGAGAGGATCGACGTGCTAACCACACGTCACCTCTATCCTGGTTGATGATTATTCGCCTGCTGTATTTTCTGTCCGGGCTGGGAGGGCATTCTGGCGGAGTGGGGGTGGCTTCGGCTCGGTCGGTGTTGGTTCGGGGGCTGTGGGTTCTATTGAGAATTTATGGCTTTTGGGCCGGTATTGGCCGGGCTGGAGTTGTTTTCCCGTCTTGCCGGAGTGTCTTCTTTGCTTGGATGGACTCTGTAGTTTGGTGAATATGAAACTACTGGCAACCAGCTGGTAGGCCTAGGCCCTTCATAGGGCTGTTGCGCCATTGACAAACAAACAAAAATTCTTCTGTGTTTTTTAAAGTATATTTTCAATAACTATTGGTTTGGCTAGAAGATGACGAAAAAGCTATTGTATTTTTGGTTTCATAATATTGAGGGTGGCTTATTATCTTAGATGAAATGAGATGGAATCTAATCATTTTATGAATATTTGAATGAATCTACCGACAAAATATAATTGATCTTACAATGTCTAGATTCAGATTCAATCACAGGGTTGATTAGAGAAGCCTACTTCCACAAAATCTAATTCAACAACATTATTTCAACTATTCTTGTAACCCAACTACATTCACAGCGAACTAGCTGATAAAGCATGTGAAACAACCTATTAATAGATAGCTAACATAAGAGCCGGTTACCAAGTTGGTGTAGGACAAAATTTTCCACTGAAATCCACGTGCTCAGCCATTTCTATGGATTCGCTTATAAACTGTATTACATCAGGTAATGTCAAATTGAATTACATCAGAAAATGTCAAACCATACTCAATTTGGTTAATCCTTGCTTGCATGTACAGCAACAGGTACTAAAGCACATCCTTGACTCTGGTCACCATATAATTATATTTGCGAAATTTATGACCTTCGTACTTGAATTTGAATTGATAAATTTATGTATTTGCATTCCTTGTATTTTTCTTCATTTTATTTGTATTTATTGCACATACAATATATAATTATTCTGTATAGTTGTAAGCATTAAAAATGTATTTGTAATTGGATTTGTATTTGTTTGGCCTTTGTCAAGTGGAATGTACAGGGTTCTATCTACTTTCAAGATTGAAAATAATTAAAGAAGACACAGATGATGATACATGTATCACGAAAGACATTCAAACTGTCAGACTTAGTAGCATTAATTATTATTGATACAAGATTTTTCAAATAGATTGTTAAAGTCTGGTCGAGCAAAGAAGACATTCTGACAAGACGGGAAAATGACTCCAGATCGGTCAATATTGATTCAAAAATCATAAATTTGGCCTCCAATTGAAGAGCAGAACGTGTTCTACAATTGTATCATTACAACCAATATTGACCCAGCTGGAGTCATTTTTCCATCTTGCCAGAATGTTTTCTTTGCTTGGACAGACTAAAAATTTAATACATGTAGCCCATCACCCAAAGTGAATTGAACCGTGTAGCCTATAGTTGGCTCCACGAGATTAGGCGGTTTGCGAATGACTGTTATCAATTGTCAGCTCTGTCAGGACAGTCGGCGAGCTGTCTGCAAGAATACATTAGAATGAGGTTCTCCAGCTATCCCAATTCACTCTAGAAGACATCTTCAGACTGTCCTGATAGAGCTGACAATTGGTAATAGAGATTGATAAACGTGGGCTATTCAGCGTACACATCTTTTCATAATCAAGTCATATAATTTAATCAAAAGAAAGGATTACACAGGAACAGAAGAAAATCTATATCTTTAAAAGCGAAATGGCACTGACTGACTGATTCATTCATTCATCACCAGAACTAAAAATCCACCGAACCGAATGCGTTCAAATTTGGCAGGCATGTTCAGTTGGACGTTTAGACGCGCGCTAAGAACGGATTTTAGAAACTTTCCAAGGATACGCAAAATATTAAAGTTTTTCTATAGTTTTTCAGAGTTTTCTCAATTTTTTCGAGAACCAATCGGTAGAAAATGTTGATATTTGGCAGGCAGGTTCAGATAAGGTCTGGAAATGTTGTGTTAAAATATTTTTGAGTTCCGTTCAAGATTACGCCACTTATCAGTACTTTTTAAAATTGTAGATGTATTGCGGGTTGCATATCTTCCGCCTTCATACGACCAATTCTTACTGTAAATTCAATGGTTCAGCGAGATTATAGATGAACTAATTTGGAAGATATTGAAACAAGTTTCAAACTAAGTCCGATATACTTCCCAAGGTTACGCTCAATATTAGCATTTTACTATTTTTCGCAGAATTTTATCCTTGATATGCCAGTAGTATTAAAAAAGTTCCTGGGTAGAAGGATTCAAAGGAAATTTGATTTTTTTGAAAAAATTGAAAAATCGCGAAAATATTACTTTTTTTGTATATTACTTCTCTCACAATCATGGGTTGTAGTAAAAATAAAGTTTTTAATATCAAAATGACAAGGAGAATTCGAGCTTTCCAATGGTTTCTGAATTTTCTATACCCGACCAATAATTATGTTTCAATTAATGAATATGTTTGTCAATGTCGAGTCAACTCCATCAGAAAACATGAAATTTTAGATGATCTAGAAACTTTTTTGTTTGAGAAGATAAGTGGGTGGTGAAAGCGAGAAAGTTGTTCAAAAACAATTGAAATTATTTTTTCAAATGTCGAAAATAGTCGGAAAATCGTAATTTGGCCTCTTAAGAGTTTCAAAGTAACGAGAGCGGTATATGCATGAATCATTGTATGTTGAAGATTGGAGTTACTGAAGCTAATCGACTTGGATATTTGAGCTGGGAACAGCTGGTTTATCATAAAAATAGTGAGTTTTACAACACCGCGGGATTTTTCCGAAGCTACGCTGTCACTTTTAACATTCAGTTGAATGTGTTTGCGTTAGGAGAAGTTTCAATTTCACGCAAAATGACAACGTAGCTATTTCTCGTGTGGAGGGGGTTTTCGTCAACTTAGATTGCGCCGACTATAGTCTTCTTACATTGTTACCTACATTGATCTTATTCATCAATCAATTGAATCATTTCCATTCTTGTGGTAAACTAACTTAGAAAAGTTACAATAACAGGTCAAATTACTGAGGTATTTTCAATTGTTACTCAATAGATCGTATTACTGAACGTGTAATAAATTGTTACTCAAGAAATATTGAGTCATACCACAAACGAAATAATTAAAACACAATGTGGTGGTGAATCACATAAACAGAAAACAGTCGAAAACAAAAAATCAATTTGCAATGATATTGAAAACTTGGCTGGGATATATTTTCAGAACCTGTTTTTTAACCAGTTGAATCTAGAAAATTCTCAGATATTTTTACATTTCCGTACACAGAAGAAGAGTGAAAACAAAGAAAAAACTTGAAATGAGTTGTGATCAAGTTACAAATTGGCAGTAGTATAAATTATTATTTGTCACCAAGTTAGAATGTTGATACAGTCTGTCCACACAAAAAAGATATTCTAGCAAAATGGGAAAATGACTAAAGCTCGGTCAATATTGTATAAAAAATTTTAAATGTGGTCTTAAATTGTAGAGCAAACTGTATCCTACAATTTTAGACCAAATTTACAAATTTTGAACCAATATTGACCGAGCTAGAGTCATTTTCCCATCTTGCCAGAATGTCTTCTTCGCTTGGACAGACTATACCTGAGATTGTGCATCTATAAACTTGATGTTTTTGGATTATTATAATTCAACTGTACTAAATAATGCATGGATCAACTGAAACTAATCTAAAAGTCAAAATATTTTGATCACAGTTAGTAAGATTTACATAATTGATTAATGTGTTGGTCATTGAATTGTTGTTTCTGAATGACAGTTAGGTTCGTATTAGTTCAGGAGTTCCTAGTGTAGTTAGGCTATATTGACTAGTATTAGTGAATTGACAAATTTTCCAAGTGATGAATTTGTGTTTAATATATAATGTCTCTTAAACAGTAAGGATTTACACAACCATTTAACTTTTTAGAATCCGACTCAAAGCAACTTCCACAATAAAAAATACAATTTTATGATCCCTTATCCAGTTATAACCGTTATTGTTGAAAAATGGCGTTTTTTAGCATTTTTCCCCAATTATCTCCATAACCGTTGAAGTTACAAACTTGGAACTGGTTTCATTGAATTCCTCAGTTAATTTTACATAGGAATTGATTATTATGGAACCTCACTAAGCCTCTAAAAAATTAGAAAAATTAATATTTTTTGAAAAATCTCAATTTTCCGCCATTGTTATCTCGGTAACAAAGCGTTTTTGGGGGTTGGTCCCATGGAACTTTTTTGTCTACTTGGTGTAAGGAATGAACCTGAGAAGTATTGTACATTCCTCCTGAAACACCCTGTATAATGTCCTTACAACAATAAGGATTGCCAACCCTATTTAAATGGGATTAAAGCAAGGTCTAATAAGAGTAAGTGAATTATAGTGATATTAAATAACACAGTGAAGGAATAAACTACGAAGACCCAATGAAAAACGAAAGGTTATAAAGAGGTACCGTACAGTACTAACAAATACGAAACGTATTAGCGTATATAAGAGAAAATAGATGTAAAATTATTTTATAAACCAAGATTGTATGGCAGAAGAGTAGGCTACCAATAGATCATTCCAAACCCAACGGCATATATTTATACTCGGCCAGAATATATCAATAGTTCACCATACGCTAATCTGTTCCGTATCTTAAATATTAACAAAACATTCGAAACAGATCATGGATTTCAAAAAGAACAGTAGAAAGATAAATAAGTGTATCCACATTTAAAAAAGACAGTGTATCTAAAAAAAGACACTAAATAGTGATAAAACATGCATCAAATGAAACAAACATACGGTTCATTCATCAGACAAGACTTTTCAATTCAATTGTATAATTAATCATTCTTTACTGTCTTTTATTTTATACTGAAACGTCTTGTATAGAATTGTGTCTATATTATTCATTTTTCATTAACAATGATGAAGAAGAGGCGAAAGGAGAAGAAAAATAACAAGAAGTGAAAGGAAAACAATAGGTGGAAGAACAAAAAAACAACCGTCACGTATCAAATTTTTAATGGACATGTATTTACTTGAAAGAAAATTGAAATGTTGGTACATAACTTCGAAGGAACAAAATTGAAGTACAGAATACATGCCGGCAGTTAGTGTTGGTTGGATACATTAGTCGGGTTAGAGCAAAGCTGCATTGGTTGTGTTTCAGGTATTAACTAGTTCGTGCAAACTGACAAGACACGCCGTTACAATGTGAATGTATTTAAACTGTGTGTCTTCTCAGCTTGTGCAACTACAACATCAAGAGAACAGAGAAACATTAGAAGAGTAGCCGAATAAAAACCATCAACCCACAACAACCAAGAACCAAGAGCAAGCAAACAAATTGAATAATTCAGGGACAACATTATTTTAGAGTGCAGAATACATGGATATAGTCTGTCCAAGCAAAGAAGACATTCTGGCAAGATGAGAAGTGACTCCAGTTCGGTCAATATTTGTTAAAAAATTATAAATTGGGTCTTAAATTGTAGTCCTACAATTTGAGACTAAATTTATAATTTTTAAACCAATATTGACCGAGCTGGAGTCATTTCCCCATCTTGCCAGAATGTCTTCTTTGCTTGGTCAGACTATAGATAGTTGAGAGAGTACAGAGTACAGAGCAGAGAGACCTAGTTTACTTACACAGAGCACGAAGGGAGTGCGCCAGTCTACTAAACGGGGGGCCGCGACCACCCCTACGCCAGGCGACAATGTAGAACGCAGTTTCCCCCACTTTCCACACTGACCCCCCACCCCCCCAGGAAACCTACCCCTACAATTTCCCAATCGGAGGGAGAGAGGTGTATTGTACTACTCCCTTATAATAGGGGAGAGAAGGAGAAAGTCCTGGTAGATAGTGGAGGGGGTAGATGGTGGGTAGGAAAGGGGGAGAGATAAGCAGTTCCCCCACTTAACAAAACTCTCCCCCCCCCCGGAAAACTACCCCTACCTCATATTTTCAGAAATGGAGGAAGGAGAAGAGAAGATAAAGAATTGGGGAGGGAGGGAGATGAGCAATTTCCCTACTTTCCACTATATTCCTTATTTTCCGAAAAACAAACCCTACTTCTTCAAGCAAAGAAGAAGAAAGAGTAAACAGTAGGAAGAAGAAGGAGAAAAGGGAAACTGAGTGTCTGAAGAAAAGTGGGAGTTATAGGGAATGGGAAGAGAGAATGAAGGAACGAAGGAGAAGAGAATAGTAGGAGGCAGAAGAGAAACGGAACAGGAAGGTGAATGAAATGAGGGGAGTGTTCAAGTTCAGGGTTAGAAAGATTATAAAATTATAGAACTGAAGTTTTGAGATAAGGATTATAAGAAAATGACCAATGTGTAAAAGGAGTGAGAAGAGAAGATCAAATTGAAGAATAAAATGAGCAATAGAAACTAGAAGAGAAAGCAGTAGTAAGAGAAAAAAGAAGAAGAAAAAAAGAAAAAGAAGTAGAAGAAAAAAGAAGTAGAAGAAAAAAGAAGAAGAAGAAAAAGAACAAGGAGAAGGAGGAAGAAGAAAAAAATGAAGAAGAAAAAAAATGAAGAAGAAAAAGAAGAACAAAAAATAGAAGAAGAAGAAGAAGAAGAAGAAGAAGAAGAAGAAGAAGAAGAAGAAGAGGAGAAGAAGAAGGAGAAGAAGGAGAAGAAGTGAAAGAAGTATGAATAAAAAGAATAGGTTGGAGAAGGATGAGGAGAAAATGATCAAAGAAGAGGAGGGCTGGTAACAAGAGGAAGAAGTGGGAAATGAGAGAATACGGAAGAGAAGGAATGTAAAGAAGGATGAGTTGAAAAAGGAAAATTTACTACTGATATAATGTTGTAGAAGAAAAGTAGATGAAAGGAGATGGAGAGAGTAGAGAGTGAGGAGGAAGAAGAGGAAGAAGAAGAAGAAATGGTGAAGGAAGGTTAAGAAGAAAATGGAAGAAAAATAACAGAAAACGAATGGCACGTAGGAGCGGGAATAGAAAGAAAACGTTGAAGAAGAAGGATAAGAAGAAGAAGAAGATGAAGAAGAAGGAAAAAAAGGAAGAAGAAAAAGGAGAAGAAGAAGAAGAAGAAATAGAAAAAGAAGAAGAAGAAGAAGAAGAAGAAGAAGAAGAAGAAGAAGAAGAGGAAGAGAAGAAGAAGAAGAAGAAGAAGAAGAAGAAGAAGAAGTAGAAGAAGAAGAAGAAGGAGGAGGAAGAAGAAGTAGAAGAAGTAGAAGAAGAAGAAGAAGAAGAAGAAGAAGAAGAAGAAGAAGAAGAAGAAGAAGAAGAAGAAGAAGAAGAAGAAGAAGAAGAAGAAGAAGAAGAAGAAGAAGAAGAAGAAGAAGAAGAAGAAGAAGTAGAAGAAGAAGAAGAAGAAGAAGAAGAAGAAGAAGAAGAAGAAGAAGAAGAAGAAGAAGAAGAAGAAGAAGAAGAAGAAGTATATAAGGGTGTCATCTATGAAGAAGGAGGAAAACTCAATGTAAAGAAAATTATTGTATTTAGAGCGAGCTCAATAACCATTCCCTATAATTCTGACAGCTGGGAATAGAGCGTCAACAAACATTGTTTGTTTGAAACATCAACAAACAATTTTCTCCCAATAAAAGAACCGTCAACAACAATTCATCCACCAATTCACAACAAATTGTTTGTCACAACATGTTGCATAGGTTTTCATCAACACTGTTGTTGTATTTTGCAACATGAACAAACTCATAAAAGTGTGTGGTTAGTGATCTTTAGTTTGATATGTGTGCCTGCATCAAGCCTATCATTGTTGTAGGAGGTCTTCACTTGCAGCTTCCCTGTGGTGATAGGGTAGGGACTAAAAGGGACAATCATGCTCTTAAAAGTGCCTACGAGCAGAAAACACAGTCTGTCTTTCACTCACTACCTCTTTCTGTTTCCTTCTTCCAGTTCGTCTTCTTCTTCTTATTCTTCTTTTTCTAGTGTCGCAGTTTATGCTTCCACCTTCTTCTTCTACTTCATCTTATTCTTCACCTTTCCACTCCCACTCCTACCTCTTAATCGTTTTCTGTTATTCCTCTTCCATTTTCTTCTTCTTCCCTCCTCCTCCTCTTCTTCTTCTCTTCTCTTCTTCTTCTTCTTCTTCTTCCTCCTCCTCTTCTTCTTCTTCTTCCTTCTTCTTCTTCTTCTTCTTCTTCTTCTTTTCCTTCTCCTCCTCCTCCTTCTTCTTCTTCTTTCATTCTTCTTCTTCTCTCTCCTCCTCCTCCTTCTTCTTCTTCTCCTTCTTCTTTTCCCACTCCTCCTCCTTCTTCTTCTTCTCCTTTCCCCACTCCTCCTCCTTCTTCTATTTTTTCTTCTTCTTCTCCTTCTCCACCTCCCACCACTCTTTTCTTCTTCTACTTTTTCTCTATCGTGTTATATTTCTAACTCTCACCCCCACCCCAATAGTAATAATAAACATCAAGTTTATAATTCTTACAATTCATATAATATTGTTTCGTCCTACCTATCATTATTTTAGTCTAGAAACAAATCTAATCTACTATTCCCTTCCTTCTCTTACAACCTCACACTGTATCATATCTGATCTGATCAGATATCTGTCTAATTATCTAATATTACTCTCTTATCAACATCAATAAATTTACCATATCTCTTTATCTTATCAATCAACTAATCTCTCTTTCCCTCTAGACTTCCCTCTTTTCCCTCTCACTCTACATCTCTTTCCCTCTCATCCACCCTCAATCACTCAATCACTTTCTCTCTCTCTGTGTGTTTCTATCTCTCACAAAACCTTTCTCTCTTAGTTCTTCACTCTCTCTTTTTCTAAAACTCTCCTTCACTCTCTATCTCTCATTCTTTCCTTCCCTCTCTCTCCCACACCCTCTTCCTCTCTCTTACACACTCTTTCTCACCCTCTCCAACCCCCCCAAACTGCGTTCTAGGTTTCTGGGTGTCTGTCGGTGCGTAGTAACCCCTTCCTTACTCAAGCAAGGAGGCCTTCAACTCATCCATCCTACTGCGCATGCGCATCTCAGCTGTTTATTGATCGCCCCCTCTGTGCCACTTTGGGTGTCTTCCACAACCAATTCCACCCCTCACAAGGGTTGATTTGAGGGGAAGTGATGTCTTTGATTTCTTCTCTTCCCCTCATTCATCATTCTTTCCCTTTCCATACACCTTTCACCCACATTCTCCCTTTTAACCTTCAATCTTACCATTCAACCTTCAAAACTCTTCCTATCTCTCCATTTATCTTCATAAACTTCTCATGTGCTCTGATTTATTCCCTTCCCACCATTCATTACTTATTCTTTTTCCTCACATTTCAATCCACATTTTCCCTTTTAACCTTCAATCTTTCCATTCAACCTTCAAAACTCTTCCTATCTCTCCATTTATCTTCATAAACTTCTCATGTGCTCTGATTTCTTCCCTTTTCTCCCTCCCATTATCATTTTCCCTCCTTTCGCTGATATTTTCCCTTTCACCCTTCAATATTTCCAATCAACCTTCAAAAGTCTTCCTTTTTCATCCAGTCAATTTGAATCTATGAACTCATCATGTAATTCTTCCATCCCCTAATCCAATATGGATATTATACGCCATGTGATAGTCACGACGCTCTCTGATTTCTTTCCTTTTCTTCATTCATCACTCATTCTCTCTCCTCATCATTTTCCAACCTTCACCGACATTTACCTTGAATCTTTCCATTCAGCTTTCTAATTTCTTCCATTTTCATCTAGTCATCTTCATTCTATAAAAACTTCATATACTCTGATTCATCCCCTCCTCCTCCTGATTCATTATTCCCTTTCCTTATCATTTTCCAACCTTTCAACGACATTCACCCTCAATATCCATTCAACCTTCAAAAGTCTTCATTTTTTCTCTATTCTTCTTCATTCTATCTAATTTCCTCCCTTTTCCTCATTCATCACACATCCCTTTCCTAATCATTTTCTTTCCTTTCACCGGTATTTTCCCTCTTAACATTCAATCTTTCCATTCAACCTTCATATTTCTTCCTTTTTCCTTCATTTCCAATGCTCTCTGATTCCTTCTGTTCTACTTATTATTCATTATCATTCCATTCCACATTCCCTTTCCTTATCATTTTCCAACCTTCCACCGACATTCACTTTCAATCTTTCCATTTAACCTCGAACTTCTTCTTTTTTCGTCCTTTCATCTTCATTCTAAAAACTCTTCATGCTCTCTGATTTCTTCTCTTCTCCTCATTCATCACTCATTCCCTTTCTTATCATTTTCCCTCCTTTCACCCACATTTTCCCTCTTAACCTTCAATCTTCTCATTCGACCTTCAAACCTCTCCCTTTTCCCACCATTCATCTACATTCTATAAACTATTCACGTAATTCTTTTATCCCCTTATCCAATACATGGATGTTATCCCTCATGTGATAGGTCACGATCCTCATTTGGTCAATTCTTCTTCACTCATCCTTTTCATTCCTTCTTTTTGTATTCTCCAACATATCGCCGAAATCTGTTCTTGACAATCAATGTTCTTCCTATCTTCCTCCTTCAATTCTCTTTATTCTATCTAATTTCCCCCTTCCTCATCATTTTCTCATCTATCAATGACAATTTCCATTTTAACCTTCTATTTTCCCATTTAACCTTCAAACCTCTTCCTTTTTCCTTCATTCTATAAACTATTCATGTAATTCTTCCATCACTTATCCAATACACGGATATAATTCCTCATATGATAAATGACAATTCTCATTCAGTTCATTCAATTCACTGTCACTTTTTCTTCCCATTCCTTCTTCTCCAAACTTTCGCCGAAGTCTTTCCTTGACCTTCAATCTTCTTTCTATTACTTCCTTTAGCCATCTTTATTCTATCAACTCTTTCAGTTACTCAATTGGAGCCAAAAAGCCGTCGGTCCCGACTATCTAAAAGGTTATCGTCATCACTCATCATTACCTTCTCATTACGCATCTTTGGACTTTCAAGTTCAAACTTTGCTGTTTCGTTAAGATGAATCGTTATTACAACATTGTTCAATCAAAGTTCGTATTAATTGTTCGAAATTGTTTCGTAACTTCCTTGCAGAAAAATTGCCCACACTGATCAAATGAAACTTTCTAACAGAAAGTTATTTCATTGTTATTAATAAGAGACGATTCTATTATGATCATACAATTCAATTCAATTTTATTGGTTCATTTGATTGGCGTACATCATCTTCATTTGATTTGGTCATCTTATTGAAATAAAATTGCACTGTGGATATACATCTTCAAGCCATGTGAACTAAATTATGGAACTGGTCATAACAAAACAGAAGGAGCAAATCACAATAAAGCCAAGAAAGATATCGCAAATTTTTTCGGGATTATAGATCGAATCGAATCTAGTTGTACAAGTGGATATGACAACGAATACAACCCGAGATGTCTATTCGAAACGATACTAGCGACATCTGTGGGGAACAGGCTGCACTAAGCGAAGTTCATCGAGAAGGTGTGACTAAACGACAAGACCTCCCATTGGTCGAGAAGGCGTGTCCAACTTCGAGCCATGCTATTAGTCGAGAGAGCCAGCCTTCTGAACTGCCAGGGGAAATACAACACGCCTACTCCACCAATAGCAGAGTAGCTAGACGAAGCAACAATGGCGCTTTAGCAACAGTATCAAAAATAAATTTTCATTCCAGAGCTACATTATTCAATGAATGATAGTTCAGTTTTGAGGCATGAATCTTCATCATGACTGATAACGAGAGGAGCTACATAGACATTGATAATACGCAAACACCATTGAAAAAGGAAGGAAAAGATGAATTTCCGCACAATAATTGATAATGTATCCGGCACTAATGGTTAAGGCCCGGAAACTTCTAGTGTTATCACAATAAATAGACATAATACGCTTGAATTCAGTGACATCAAAATGATGAATAACATTAAAAGTGAAAAACCGTATAGAAAACCAAAGGAAGAACAAGAAGAAGACATAAAAAAAGAAAAGAAGGAGAGGCAATAAATCCTCAATCTTTTATGCTAGTGTAATGTAAATTAATCATAATACTGAATTTAATATTTTTAGATAAATCTGGAGGATAGGTTACGAAATGTTGTGAATGATTTGATACAATAAACCGATTGTACAAATTTACTTTTCAATTTTTCTCTGATAACAGCCCGACATTGAACTTGTTCAAATTTCAAGGTTATCACTTGGCATACATTCAGATCATTATTAATTTTATCGCTATTTTACAATATGGATTACTGAATATGATAAGCGTTATAAGGGCACGCTTAGAGATAAACTTGTGGGAAGTTTCAATGATAACTTATCCGTTATAAAAAAAAAGAACTCGTGAAAAATTATATAATCGTAATTTCATTCATTGATTGGAAAAATAATCAATATCAAAATTTGCTTACGTACAAGTTTGTAAATTTTTTGTTGGAAGCTATCCATTCATTGTTTTGGATTTTTTACCGTCCAAATATTTAATGTTTTGATAAATCCAACAAGTTATTTTATAATGTAAATTTGTGATTATTTATTCTAACAAAACTTTTTAGATCATCTATTACAATTGAAAAAAGGTTTCTAAAGAGGGGGATAGGTATAGAATACGGAAAGAGTTATCTTACTTGAAATAGTATCACTTCACTATATTTCCAATCAATGAATCCAACATTTCATCAAAGAAAGAAAGATACAATTCTAAATTCCTTTTCTTCTACATATAATTTTTTTTTCAAATTTCGCAGTTGAAAAGTTGATATGATGCAATCTTATAGATAAGATAGATAATGAACGATCAATCCAGATTCAAATCTAGGTCGATTTCTAACTTTCATTAAATCACATCTTTGTGTCAACAAGTCAACTAATAATTGTCCAAACTAGTTCTAAATAGTGCTGATGTATAATTAGGTGTAATTTGGTTTCGGTCAACATGTACTTGAATTTGTTTACAAAACTCCGTCGCTATTTATTCAAGACAATATTGTTTACATGTACAATAACTAATTACTCACGTTTATTTTCGTGTTTACAGTAGTAGTTGATCAACTACCAATAGTTTATTAACTATTCTATTGACCAAACTAGAGTAGTTCCTGATTCAATTACCGAAATAAAATAGCTTGTTACGACCAAAATAGTTCTCATAAAATTCCATTCAATAAAATGGTAATGAGTTGAACAGCAACTTTTAAGGCTCGCAAACACTAAACTGGTAGGCCTATAACACAGCAGATCAAGTCAATTCAAGTCAAGTCATCTATCTATCAAGTCATCTATCAAGTCAATTCAAATCAAGTAGTTTATTTCCAGCAGTGGCTGCAGTAGCAGAGAGCGAATAAACTCTAATCTGATATTAATTTAAGTCTGGGTCTAATTCAGGATTTTCAAAGTGGAAACATTCATCATCCATCATCTTTCATTCACTATTATGTTTACTATATGTAAACATCATCATCCACCTTTGCTTAAAATACTTGCTATCAAGTCGCAATTGTAACAATAAAAATAATAAGTTCCTGGCACGGAGAAGAGATTTACTTCTCTGTGTTCCTGGGTTCGATCCCAGACGAAGAAACAGATTTTGACCGAAAACAGCCACTCCCGTCTTTCTTGGGAGACGGTAAAGCACTCGATCCCCAACTGACTAAAAAAAGCAGAAGTCATCTCTCATAATTTGAGAGTTAGACGTGTAAGAGAGGACCGGCTGCACCCTAACTTCGCCCTACCAGGTAAAATAAAGGCAGTCATTCTATTCTATCATCACCCTTCTCATTACCCACGCACATGCTTAGAGTACATCTGGGTATCACCCTCAGAAAAAAGGAATTGAACAAGAATTTAATCATTTCTTCATTTCTTAAAAACAATACAATCCTCAATTACGCCGTATTTTTTAAATAATTCTCCATTCACAGAAAACCCTGATTCCACCTCAGTTCATTGCTTTCGTAATTCGATATCATACTCTATCCTGCTCTCTTTCTGTATTTTCAACTTCCTTTATTTACGTTTCAAATAACGCTACACTTCACTTTTTATTCAATTACGCTGCATTTGCTTCAGAAGAAATGCCTCTTCAAATTCAATGTTATTCACACCCACTCAACTCTCATACTTGAACATATTGCGTTTCAAAAGTTCCAGTTGTGACATACTTTTCAGTGAATTAAATAAACAATGAATCAATATTGATTCATCGTGCAATTTAAGTGCTTATTATTCACTTTTTTCACAACAATATTCTTCTCGTGAATTTCTCTTTCATCTATCACTGATTCCATCTTTTAATTCCGTCAGGAATCCTTCTTTAATCCGTCGTTTTCTTCCATCTTTTATTTCTCAATTTCCTTGGGTTTCCCCCTCTTCTCCCACAAGTTTATGACTTAGTCTGAACAAAATATTGCATATTTTTATCAATTTTTATCCGTTAATAAAAGAGTCAAGACTTGATTGAAAGACATTAGACAACGCTTATCTGTGCTAATGATTAGAATTCCTTCTATGAAAACTGACAAATTAATTTACTATTGTTCGAAATAGGAATTTTTACTTTAAATTCTCATAGTGTGTATTTCTATGCTACTCAGATATTGAATGTAATTCCAGTTTTTATTCAAGGCTTATAGTACATTCATAGAAAAGTATTTGATAGTATTTCTCATTTGAACTTGGTAGGAATCTGTAATGACTTTCAACACAGCCTCCTTAATGAAAGTAATAGGAATTCATTTTTAACAAAATCAGTCAATAATACAATACACTAACATCTAATTTTTAGATTATAATTGGTGCCAATAAAATCCACATCTTCTAATTTGAAATCAATTAAATATTCTTTCAATAAAGTTATACCCAATATTCAGTCAATGGGCCTGGTGATAAAAACAATAAGAAAACAACAAAACGAACTTTTTCATTTCTTTCAATTTTCAATATTCTTTCATTATTTTCAACATTATTTTTTGTTTATTTATCATTTTTGCATATTTTTTTGAAACTTCCGTCATTCCAAGTCTTTTTTCATGAATCCTACCTCAACCCAATTTCCTTTCAATGGAAAATTGTCTAGCAAAACAAAATTGCGCGCCCGGCCAATCCAATCATGTTTATTTCTGGGCGAAATTCTTGACACAAATCCAAAAACAAGCCAACTCTTGCTTTTGCTTGCTCTTGCTAAAATCGAAATTCGCCAACCTCCGACCAAAATTGGCAACAAGTACTCTTTCCGGCACGCTTACAGCAACAAATAGCAATTTCTAAATTTAGCAATGATGGTATGACGTCCTTCAACCACACCTACACGAGAAAAAATCGCCAAGCTCATGTCACCATGACTTGAAATAAAATTGCAATTTTGTCTAGCTTCAAAACATTTGTCTGAGTCTATAAAAGGTCGGTCACAAAGAAATTACACATTTATGAACTAAATTATACCAATTTTTCGCGCTTTAAAATTTTGTCTTGGAATATCCAAAAAATTAAGCTTTGAATAAGTTATCTTGAAAAAATAATTTTGTGCTGAAACGTTTTTTTAGAAAAGTCTCCATGTCTGTAGATTCGGGTCTGAAATTCATATAAATTGGTATGAATCCAACATTCATAATGTAGTTTGGGACTACTAAATAAATGTATTCGGGGATAAGAATTATTTATGTAATTGCGCTAGCAAATACTCAAAGGGTGATGTGTTTTTTCATTCTTTTATTTACAACACAATGAGATTAACGTTTATTGAAAAAGTGCTTTCGATAAATTACCCAAGTCCACAAATTAGCAAAAAATGAAACACACCAAAAAATCTGACCAAAATCTGATAATCTCCATAAATAGCATTTTACTGTCAAACAGCAATAATTTCGCTATTTACAACAGTATACTTCACAAATTGTCAGTTAAAATTCATCACAATTATTAATATTTTAAATACTAAACAATAATAATTATAATTTTGTTGAACATCAAAATTTACTACTCAACTGTACAACAGTACAAGTACAAAATTTGCAATTTACTACAAATATCTTGTACCGAGCTTCGCTCTGATGCTGCGCCGAACTGTTGAATTACATATGTTATTGTAAAAAAACATTCAAAATTGATATGATCACCTATCACAATTTTTTGGCATGAACATCAATGTGTTACAGACTTGAATGTAACTCCATTTACTCCAGCTGGATAGCGTTGGTCAGCTGACTATAACAGCCATTTTAAGCAGTACTTGGGATTATTCCTGAAGGAATATTTCATTCTTTTATTAATCCTGCCAGAGAGTTTTCCCGGACATGAGACCTGGTGCAATCTTATTTTTCCATCACGGTTATATTACATTTCAAATTTCGAGGAAATCGTTAGAGCCGTTTTCTAGATCCGTGGTTCCACATACATATAAACATACATACATAGAGAAATTACTCGCTTAATATAATAGGATTACAACAATAAATTTGTCACTATCATCAACCGATTTCCTCATTCCAAGGAAATAACTGACCTGTCTCACGTAATTATAATACGTTCACGATGAGATCATCCAAGTTTTAAGGAAAAGAATAAACTGAGAGCCATTGATAAAAACAAGGAAACGATTTGATACTGATTCATTAACTGTTTACCGAGAACAGTTAAAAAGCCCGTTCACAGCTCAATAGTTTTACATTGAATTAATCAATGAAGAAGCTGAACTATACGGATTCCAGTTTTGTGAACGACCTTGCCAATAGAGTTGAAGAAGGAAAAGGTGAGAGGATGGCAAAGACTTGCGATAAGAGAGAGAAAAAGATGGAAATAGATACAGTATTAGTATAGGATTAGGAATAAGAGAGAGAAAAAAATGGAAACAGATACAGTATCATCATATTAGAAATATAGACTGGATAGAATAGAAACAGAGAATAGACTAGCTAGAGACAAGACATTCTTTTCGAGAGAGAAAACGAAAGTAGGAGATTATGAAGAAGAGAAAAAATAAAGTGATAAAAAGAGAATGATGATGATGATGATGATGAAGAAGATGGAGAAGAAGAAGAAGAAGAAGAAAAGAAGAAGAAGAAGAGGAAGAGATGAAGAAGGAGAAGGAGAAGATGATGAAGAAGAAAAAGAAAATGAAGAGGAGAAGAAGAAGAAGAAGAAGAAGAAGAAGAAGAAGAAGAAGAAGAAGAAGAAGAAGAAGAAGAAGAAGAAGAAGAAGAAGAAGAAGAAGAAAAAGAAGAAGTAGTAGTAGTATTAAGTAGGCTAGTAGTAGAAGAAAATGAAGTAATTGGCGCAGGGATCAAAGGTTGGAGAAATGCAACAATAGAGGAATCACAAAGCTCAAGAGGGAATGGTAAAACAGGAAAGATATGAACAAGCTTGATGAGAAGGACTGAAGGAAATATAAAAGAGAGCTTCAAAAATACAACAAAATAAAACAGAGGGGGAACTACAAAGTTTAAAAAACACACACCAATGATATCTTAGTAACCGATTCCCTGCAAAAAACGACACAACTTCAATATTTCCGAATAAATGAGATCAAGGACTACAACCTGTTCCGCTACAAAGCAGCAGAAAATTTATAAAAAATGGCTGAAAAAGACTCGAAATCTTCTCCAATATAACACAGCTCGAGGTCAATCTATTAAAAGTAAACATATTCAAGCAAAGAAGACAATCTGGCAAGATGGGAAAATGACTGCACCTAGGTCGATTTTGGTTCAAAAATGATAAATTTCGTCTCACATTGCAGAATGTTTCCTACAATTTGAGACCAAATTTATAATTTTTGAACCAATATCGACCTAGCTGGAGTCATTTTCCCACCGTGCCAGAAAGTCTTCTTTGCTTGGACTAACTGTAGAACCTTGTGCATATTTTGACAATCCTTTTCAAGACATTCTTTTTTGCAATATTTTCAAAGATATTCTTCAAAGCACCCAGAGAAGCTTGACCTAAAACCGTTGAATAAAATAATAACTTTCCATTTGATCATTTGTATAATATCCCAGTCAATCTACTAATGTAACAACAATACATGGTGCATATACACAGTATATTCTGCTGAACTATTTTTGCTCTCATCTATAAAACCTATACATAGCCCATGGCAATACAGTTCTTTCACTTCTACTAGTGGAACAATAACACATGGTGCATGATAATATTCAAATCAAATATTCTGCTAAACTTTATTTTCTATAGTCTGGCCAAGCAAAGAAGAGCCTCTGGCAAGATGGGAAAATGACTCCAGCTTGGTCAATATTGGTTCAAAAATCATTGATTTGTTCTCAAATTGTAGATCGGAATGTTTCCTGCAATTGAGACCAAATCAATAATTTTTGAACCAATATTGACCGAGCTGGAGTCATTTTCCCATCTTGCCAGAGGCTCTTCTTTGCTTGGCCGGACTATATCTACTAAACCTACATACTGCAATACAGTTGTTTTAGTTCACTGTACATTCTGTCCGAGCAAAGAAGACATTCTGGCAAGATGGGAAAATGACTCAAGCTCGGTCAATATTCGTCCAAAAATTATAAATTTATCTCATACTGTAGGAAACATTCTGATCTACAATTTGAGACCATATTTACAATTTTTGAACCAATATCGACCGAATTGAAGTAATTTCCTCATCTTGCCAGAATGTCTCCTGGGTTGGACAGACTATATTCATAGATATACAAACCCTGTCCTCCTAATGTCAGTTACAATAAAATATAGATATAAACACTCCTATAAACAGCTAAAGTAATAATGCATAGATATAAATATAAATATCCGCCCTACTGTCAACTTCAATAATATATTTCATCCGTTATTTTTGAGGAAGCTCACCCTCGAAAGGTAACTGAGAATCAGAACGAAAGTTGAAAGACATCACAACCAACATGCAATACCTATCACACGCGATTTGTGACTATGGTCTGTCCAAGCAAAGAAGTCATTCTGGCAAGATGGAAAAACGACTCCAACTGGATCAATATTGGTTCTTAATTTTTAAATTTGATGTCAAATTATAGATCAGAATGTTTCCTACAATTTGAGACTAAATTTATAATATTTGAACCAATATTGACCGAGCTGCAGTCATTATCCCAACTTACCAGAATGTCTTCTTTGCTTGGACAGACTAAACCATCTCTCCATCTCCCTCTTACATTATTGTCTCTTATCATCATCTCTTTTATATTGTTGAAAAGCAATTCCAAACGAATTCCTTCAACGTGCAGGAAAAATGCCCTCTTTATGTCATCAGCAGACATTCAAACTCACAAAACTGTATTTCCAATTTTAGTAGCAATTATTGAACGTTCAAGGTTTATTGTTCATGCAGGAGAATTCGGATAGTCCCAAATCAACATATACAAAGAAGACATATTCCGGATAGAAGCAAAGAAGTCATTCTGGCAAGATGGGAAAATGACTCCAGCTCGGTCGATATTGGTTCAAAAATCATAAATTTCATCTCACATTGCAGAATGTTTCCTACAATTTGACACCAAATTTATAATTTTTTAACCAATATCGACCTAGCTGCAGTCATTTTCCCACCGTGCCAGAAAGTCTTCTTTGCTTGGACTAACTGTAGAACATTGTGCATATTTTGACAATCCTTTTCAAGACATTCTTCTTTGCAATATTTTCAAAAATATTCCATTCTTCATACAGCTCGATATTGGCTCAAGTAAATATTGGTTCAAATATCATTAATTTGGTCTCAAATTGTAGATCAGAATATTTCCTACAATTTGATAAGTTTGTGAGTTCAATCTTAATTCTAATTTGAAATTGACAAAGTTGAATGAAACATTAATAGTTATGTATGCAGATAAACTAATTTGTATTCTCACAATTCATCTAGTTTAGCTCTAGTTCAAGAAACACTAAATTGCACTATGAATACATGACAATATTCGACAAATTGGTAGTTTTGCAATCTTACAACAAAGATAATATATACTAAAATGGTTGCACTAACTTGAGTAAACGTTGCAATAATTGGACAATTTTATAGCTTTTTTACAATGTTTAGAAGAACAAAGAACATAATTTACTGAACAAAAGAAGGCATGAACGTCCGGTTTATGTGGAACTTGAGTATCCCATTAAAGATATTAGTTTTCAAAAGAAAATTGGCTAAAATTATGACATAAATCTAACCATTCTAGTCAGTATAATGTATACTAGAATATTTCTATGTATTTTAGTATCCGTGGTCAGAATTATTCCTAGTGAATTATTCTCATGAAAATCAGGTAAATCCCGAAAGAAATGGAATCACACAAGAATAGGTTCATTTTCATAATTTACGAGTTGTTTTCGTTTGTTTCGTTTTCATAATTTACGCTTTCGATTGATTCATTCGTCTCTTGGAGTCTGTCCAAGCAAAGAAGACACTCTGGCAAGATAGGAAAATGATTCCAGCTCGGTCAATATTGGTTCAAAAATTAAAAATTTGGAATCGAATTGTAGATCAGAATTTTTCCTATAATTGAGGCAAATTTATAATTTTTTAAACAATATTTTCTGAGGTGGAATTATTTTCTCATCAAACCAGAGTGTTTTGTTTGTTTGAACAGAATATAAATTATCTTGTGAAGATTTTTGAATACATTTCTTCGCAACGTTTGAAATGAAATTAATCCGTGAACATTGAACCTACAGATCAAAATATCAAACAGAAGTACTGATCCCACATTTCCAAATATAACTCAAAACCCCATGTACTGACAATTCGACATGATCTGGTTACAAATTACTCTACAACTCCCGTACTTTATGAACCCTACATGCGAATTGGTTCGCGTGTTTCGAATGAATTCACTGTGATCGAGCCACTTGTCTATTGCTCAGGTGCATGACTGGTTGAAATAAATTTTCAACTTGGAGGAAATTGAAGGCCCCGAAACCTAAACCACAAATTATTTTTTGGGTTACTTTCAAGCTTAGTTTATCATAGAATTGGTTGTTTGCTAACACGAGACAAGAAAACAGACTTCTTTAAATTTCAGCAGTAACCGGATAGATGTTATTTGAAAAATGTGTAGTCAATTACTCAAAACATAGCCATTCACATTCAGCACATGTAGGATGTAGTTTCCTTCCATTCAAACCAAAGTAATTTATTTAAGATATAGAATCAACAACATAGATGCATTCAAATTTCAAAGCAAAGAGTGTTACGAGCTATTCAAGATATGGAATCAACATTGATGTATGCTAATTAGACTACTGAATAATTAAGTGATAGTTCATCTTTTCTCTTAACTAAAAGATAAGTGACTCTTAACTCTAAACTAAAAGATAAGTGACTGACATAAATCAGAAGTCAACTTACCATGCACATTCAAAATACAACAATATTGATTATATATGTTTGAATGGAAGCTGAAATATGCTGGACATCGTAATGTTTTGTCTTCAAGTAATTCTTTTGGTTTGTAAGATAATGAGCTAACAGCACGTAATATCTTCACAAATCTCAAGCACCTTGACATTTTCAACCACAATTCTTTACACCAAGTAGAGAGATGATATCCATAGGGCATACCCCCAAAAATGCTTCACTACCGAGATAACAATGGCTCAAAATTAAACTTTAAAACTTAGGGCTATTTAAAATAATTAAAAAATGAAATGAGAATCAAATACCCTTTAAAAATTTTTAAGTTTTCAAAGGGTATTTGATTCTCATTTTATTTTTCAATGGCTCGAAATATACATTTTTCAAAAAATATGTAATTTTCTTATTTGTTACAGGCTTTAACATTTGCAAAAGAAAAATATCCTCGAATCTCTGTTTTCCTTATCTAAATCATCATAGATTTGAGATCTTGAAATACCATTCAAAAATCCTTAATTCTCAAGATATTCTTCCACTGTCCTCTGTCCAATCTCCTTTCAAGAAGACATAGTCTGTCCAAGCAAAGAAGAGCCTTTGACAAGATGATAAAATGACTCCAGCTCGGTCAATATTGGTTCAAAGATTATTGATTTGGTCTCAAATTGTAGATCAGAACGTTTCCTACAATTTAGACCTTATCAACAATATTTGAACCAATATTGATCGAGCTGGGGTCATTTTCTCATCTTACCAGAGGCTCTTCTTTGCTTAAGAAGACTATACACAATAAGTTACTTGTATAGAATGAAACAATCATATAAGGCCTTGAATTATATTATGGAAATGTAAATTATTGTTCACTAAAGTTTCATCTTAATACATTGTAGTTACATAAATGTAGCCTGAAAAAATTATTTGTCATAAAAATAAAAACAAATTTACAGGTTTAAATGAAAATCAATTGTTCAAAAAGGCAATGGTACAATTATTCAGAAAATGAATAGTACAAGATATGGCAAATCCACTGTTAAGTACCTTCTTGAAAAGAAATTGAACCTCTCATGAAGCCCCAGATGCTTTTTCCACACTGTATACATCATGATTGTATAGTGTGATAACTGATTTCATATCCAAACTAACCCTTATCATTCTCTATTTCACACTCTCGTTATCTCTCTCTCTCTCTCTCTCTCTCTCTCTCTCTCTCTCTCACATTCTCTCTCTCCTATTCCAGATTCGAAGATCGTCGACCTCGCCGGCCGGTTGGCGGCCTTCCTATCCTACTTTGAAAAAAATGAAGAAGTGAAAGTGTTGCCTTTTCTCACCAGAGGACAACGAACCCAGCGTCTACTAAAGCAAAGAAGACATTCCAGCAAGATGCGAAAATGACTTCAGCTCGGTTAATACTGGTTCAAAAACTATAAATTTGTTCTCAAATTGTAGGAAACATTCTGACCTACAATTTGAGACCAAATTTATAATTTTTGAACCAACATTGACCGAGCTGGAGTCATTTTCCCATCTTGCCAGAATGTCTTCTTTGCTTGCACAGACTCTACTACACCGTATACTACACTCAATAATCTACTACCTTTTCCAAGCTACAATTTAGTGAGCTCCATTCATAAACCAGCTGTCATGTTTCCCAATAGGGCAATGCCACCTGAAGCACCAAATAAGGAGAGCAGAGTCGCTTGGTAACATTGCAAAATTTGCCAAAAATATTGGCAAAGACTCACAAAAATTTTGTGAAACTATTTGTTCAATCCGTTTCAACAAGATTTAATACATGTATTAAATCAAATGGAAGCTATTAAAAAACAAACAAACAAAGAGCAAATTCATCAATTGATAGGATGCATGAATATAATCTTCCTTGTGTATCTCCTTGAATGTATCTTCTTGAGAATAAATTGAACCATGAATATGCAGCTTTATTCCATTTGACGGCTGAATTGGAGAAGACATTCCTCACGTTCTAAAAAACAGAAATTTACCAAATTTCAAACTTTGTATTTATCATTAAAGATAAATCAATTCGAATTTGAACTTGATGAACTTTTTTTGTATCTTCTTGAGAGTAATATAAACCATGAACACCATGGTAAATTAATCGTGAACACCATGCATTAAAATTCCAACAGAATCATTCAACTGTAACCTTAAAATTTCTTTCTACAGTACCCTTCAAAGACATCTCAACTCACACCTAGACAACACCCAGATTATGCAGGTTGAAAGCTGCAATAGCTTCAAGAGCGTTTGAAAAGGCTAACGACCTGGCATCATCTGTAAATAGCTGATTGCGAAACGCACCAAATGAAACGCATCTGAGGCCCAACCGACGCAAACAAACCGAAATAAAAGCGTCGACTGCCAATTCTCTCACAATAGGCCCATCAAAACTGTCAATACTGCAACACCTCTTCTCATTTCAAATGCCAAGTGTATCTTGACTTAAATATAGCTGACGCAGTGACGCTAGAAAGTTAGGCGGTTTCGTCTGCTCCTTGTGCGCTGATATTGTCAATTGGATTTGTCATTTAGACTGAATGACATACACAGCTGCTAAATGATACTGGATAAGATTTAAGAGACTATGAACAAGAATGAAGATTGTGACAAGTTTTGATACTTTGTGAGTGATTAGAGCATTAATGCTGAGAACACAGCTGCTGTATCTAGATGATGTTTTTTAAATAAGAAAAGACCTTACTAGCTTACATCACAGTTGATGTAGCTCATCTACTGTCTCTTCTGATTTCAAAAACTTCTTGACAGTAGATGTTCTACATCAGCTGTTAGTAGTATCTCTTTTGATGATTTCAAAAACATATTTAGGCCTAGCTGAATAACAACTCTAATTGACAACATCAGCTGTTGGAGCGCACAAGGAGCTGACGAACCCGATCAACTTTTGGACGTCAACTATACATGAAATCTATTGAAAACTTCTTCCACTCCAAATCCAAGAATTCTTCCACTGTATGACAATGTAAATCTACCCTAGTGTGACTGTATGTAATAGTCTGTTCAAGCAAAAAACAGACTATTTTGGCAAGATGGGTAAATGACTCCAGCTCGGTCAATATTGGTTCAAAAATTACCAATTTGGTCTAAAATTGTAGGAAACATTCTGCTCTACAATTTGAGACCAAGTTTATATTTTTTTAACCAATATTGACCGAGCTGGAGTAATTTTCCCATCTTTCCCGAATGTCTCCTTTGCTCAACCAGACTATATCAACAGAGCAGCAAATTTATTTTATTGATTCAAGCTGAACAATATTCCTTCCACATTGGCCTACCATAAATGTAAAATTATTCAATTAGCTCAATATTCACGATGACTATTAATTCAAAATCATCAAACTTACTACTGTATATCTATTCAAGATGATAATCTAAACAGGATTTACAAAACAGGGAGTGAAGGAATCAATACAAACAAAGGAAAATCACAATATCCTTGATGAAAAAGGTCATACTAACAATTACCAGATTATAAACTGCAACGGAAAATATAAAGACATTAATCTTTAAAGTCAATACATGAATCTACTAGGAATATGTCAACCATCTGCTTAGGCTGGTATTACACGATAATAGTTCTATGATCATAGTTGATCATATGGAAAGAGATGAAAATACGAAATCATATTTTCATCTCTTTCCATATGATCATATAACTATTATCGTGTAATACCGGCCTTAATTTATACATCAGTGCAATATATCTGATAAATATATTGCAGGCATTATCTTCATAAACCTAGAGTGAACATTACTGAAAGAATTCAATTTCCCGCGTTATTAGTATTGAAAAATTTGCAAAGAAGAATCTCCCAGATATCCATCACTAACACTCTTATCTCGGATCATTTATAAGACATAAATAATATGTTCGCTAATATAGTACTGTACTTCACTGTAATAGGTCCATCACTACTAATGGAATTACATTCCATGTTATACGACTCAATAAGCTGAAACATTATATTCTGTCCAATCAAAGAAGACATTCTGCCAAGATGGAAAAATGAATCCAGCTCAACCAATATTGGTTCAAAAATTATAAATTTGGTCACAAATTGTAGATCAAAATGTTTCCTACAATTTGAGACCAAACGTATAGTTTTTGAACCAATACTGATCGAGCTCGAGTCATTTGCCCATCTTGCCAGAATGACTTCTTTGCTTGGACATAACATTAGCTGATCTCTTATCAGTTGCATGCAAGAGCTACTGTTAACCTTCAAGTCTAGTACTGATAAACGGATCTTAGTTATTATGGTCGTCATTAACCTAGTTGGAATGACTTGACTCTATCAGTTCAATCTTTTAAAAAATTCAATCTTTGTAGGCATAGAAAAAGCTACACCACAATACATTGTCATAGAAGAATTAATCACAAGTTCAGTTATGAATAGAAAAGAAATGTGTGTACAATTTTCCTATTTCAATTTTTTGAGTTCTCTCTCTGAATCATGATAAATTTAGAGTTATAGCAAAGTGGATCTTAGTATTTAGAGAAAGATCTATTATTATATGGTTATAGGTTCTATCTTCTCAAGTAGTCAACTCACAAATACTTGTAATAGTTGCTTGAAATAAAATAATGAGGAAAAATTAACATTGATTAATAAATAATTAGTAACTAATAAATGAAATAACGAGGAAATCAAGTCTTTAATGAGGAAAGAGTGGAGAGATGAGGACCACACTCATAATGACTCAATTGAGTTGGTAACAATTTTGTAATTCTTCAAATATTATTTGAGAAATTTGACAATATCTTTGTGAATTCATTAATTACATCCAAATCCATATATGTGTATCTATGAATCAGTCTATCCTGTAGAGATGAAGACCGATTTGAAATGCTATGAGTTTGTTCATTATCAACAACACTTCAATAGAAGCCACAACTATTGATTCAAAGATATTTGTGTATAATCTATTTCAAAAGTTGGATCAATGTATATCAATATCAATATAGTCAACTGTTATCACCTATCTTCAATTCAGATTCACTACATCGGTATGCAAGATAAGCCAGTTGTTGTTAACAGCTGGTGAAACGCATACAAATATACCCAACTGTTCATACAAAGATTGGAATGATTCATCAACACATATAACATATCTTAGGATGAATATTGGCAAAACAACCTTCAATTTCGCAACCAACAAGGTCTCTCTATTCTATAGTCTGGTCGAGCAAATAAGACATTCTGGCAAGATGAGAAAATGACTCCAGTTCGATCAATATAGATTCAAAAATTATTAATTCGGTCTAAGATTGTACAGCGAGATGTTAGTTACAATTTGAGACCAATTTTATAATTTTTGAACTAATATTCACTGAGCGGGAGTCATTTTCACATCTTGCCAGAATGTCTTCTTTGCTTGGACAGACTATGCCTACATAGTAATAGAGTACTGTTCTTTTACAGTACTATGTCTATAGATCGGTGTACCGTGAACTAGGCCTAATCCCAATAATTACAGCAAGTCATCATCAAAAGTAATCGAAAACAAAAGATCCAATTCAATGATACGATTGAAAAGTGAAATAGAAACGGTATTCAACTCGAAAAAATGTCAGTCATTGATCGAAAAAACTTCATCGAAAATACGATAACAATTAATTGAAAGCAGAAAAAGGTAAAATGCATTCATATCACAAAAAAGCTGGTTGCATCCGATAAAAAGCACCACTGCTTTATTCCGTCCAAGCAGAAAAGACATTCTGGCAAGATGGGAAAATGACTCCAGCTCGGTTAATATTGGTTCAAAAGATATAAATTTGGTCTCAAATTGTAGAAAACATTCTGATCTACAATCTGAGACCAAATTTATATCTTTTGAACTAATATTAACCGAGCTGGATTCATTTTCCCATCTTGCCAGAATGTCTTCTTTGCTTGGACAGACTATATCTATGTATGTATCTTGTACTGAATCTATTACTCAGTATCTATATGAGTCTAGGGTCCATAGTTTCATAACTAGGCGGACAATTGTTATTATTCAAGTTTTCGCATTACGAAAATAATTCCGAGAAAATGGCACCACTTGAATTGATAAGATAACATAAGTTTCAATCGCTTTTCAAATACTTCTAATCAAGAGGTGTGTGCTTCCATCAAGTACTTGGCACTTGAAGATGAATAATTACACATTGAAAGGGGCTTGGTTTCTAAAAAAATTCAAATTATTCATTCCATCTAGTGATTAACTCAATATTATTACAAAATCGAAAAGACTACATTCAGACTAAATTATTTCAATTGGACATGACATTCAATTCCATAAAGCTGATACCATGGCTATGTATCCTAGGTTCAATTCCCTTTCTAGAACACCAGTTGATACGCCAGTCTGTCCAAGCAAAGAAGACCCTCTTACAAGTTGGGAGAATCACTCAAGCTCGGTCAATATTGGTTCAATAATTATCAATTTGATCTCAAATTGTAGGAAACAATTTGATCTACTATTTAGACCACATTTATCATTCTTGAACAAATATTGACCAAGCTGGAGTCTTTTTCCCATCTTGCTAGAGGGTCTTCTTTGCTTGGACAGGCCATACAAATGTATCGAAAGCAACAATCGTCTTGAAAGGTTTTGTGTCTGGTAAAGGTAATAATCAAGGTATGATTGTTCAATTTGATGCATTCTGTATCTTTCTGAGTATCTTCTTGTAATTAAATTGAACAGTGGACAAATTAATGAATACTGTTCATGTTCTCCATATTTGAGCAGTCATATTACATCATGAAGATCAACAATTAATTACAAAAAAAAAAATTATTGAACTGGGGACACAAATCTTAATGAATAATGTTCTGTTCCATGTTAGCAGTCACAAACATCAACAAATAATTACGGAATCTATCAAATTGAAAAAAAATCCTAAAACAATTACTCAATTTAACCAGCAGATGACCTTTATTTCGAGAATGTTTTATTCAATTTAGACAATAACGCAATTGAACCATCAAACAATCTTGCCACCATTGAAAAAATGTCCCAATTAAAACAATTATTTATTATTATTAACATCATCGTGCAACATCTGGCGACCTCGATAAAGTGCAAGTCATTCGCAAAATTTGAACAGCGAAAATAATCCAAGACAGTCTGTAGGCTGTCCAAGCAGAGAAGACACTTTGGCAAGATGGGAAAATGACTCCAGCTCGGTCAATATTGGTTCAAAAATTATAAATTTGGTCTCAAATTGTAGAGCGAGATGTGTTCTACAATTTAAGTCCAAATTTATATTTTTTCTACTAACATTGACCGAACTGGAGTCATCTTCCCATCTCGCCAGAGTGTCTTCTTTGATTGGACAGACTATACTCTACTGTGTAGGAAACATTTGAAATGCCGGCCGGCAAAGAGCAATAAGGCTGGAATGACAGTGCTAAAACTCTCCAATGTAACTCAAGAGCTACAAGAGTTCGCGTAAGCTGAGAAGACACTCAGTTACTGTGCAATTCAAATGTGACGGCGTCTCTTCTCAGCTTGCACAAATTTTAGCTAAAGAGAACTACCTTGTCCTTCTGAGTTTGTTGAACTCTTGTTCTACTAAAAGTCAACTTTCGTACGCACACGCTCACACTCTCACACACATACACAAACAGCGATAGTAATGTCATTACATTGTCAATTTGCTATAATGGAAAATCAGCAGAAAGAAGAAAAAGATAAAAGGGAAAACTGAACAAATAAAATATTAACAAAATTGAGAGGGAAAAATTGAAAAGAAAATTTAGCTATCGTCAATTTGTTTTGGTAAAAAATTAACAAATAAAATAAGAACAAAGAGGAAATGGAAACCCAAAGAGAAATAAGAAAGAAGTAGGAACGATGAGGAAAAATAAATGAAAAAAAGGTAAGAAGAACAAGGAATGAGAGGAGAGGAAGAAATAAGGAAGACATGAGAATAAGAAGAAGAGGAAAAAGAAGAAGAAGAAGAAAATTAAGATGGAGAAGAAGAAGAAGATGAAGAAGAAGAGAAGGATGAAGAAGACGGATTGAAAATGGAGGGTTAGATAGAAGACAGAAAGAATTGGGTGAAAATAAGGAAGAAATGTTAAATATTGGAAACAGAATTATGAATGAGAGAAGAATGATAAGAGGAGAAGGAGAAAAACTAACTTTTAAACCCAACAACAAAGTGAAAATCTTATATTCTGTATCGAAATTGAGAAAGAATTAAGGATACTAATGAAGAAGATTGAGGAAAATAAAATTTAAAAAAGCTGTGGAAAATTAATAGAATTTTGAAGGAGAAGAAGAAGAAAAATCAAGTTTGAAGAGGAGACATAAAGGGAATGAAAAATTCAAAAAAAGGTAGGAACAATAGGAAATTAAGAACAATAAGGAAAATTTCCCACAAGCAATTATACCTTATAGCTCGATGGAGGTGTTAGAAAAGAAAATATGGAAAAAGGAATACACTGAAAAAAGAAAAAGATTTTTCGTCGGAAACCAGATGAAGATGAAAGAAAAATGGACAAATGAAAAGAATGAGAGGAAGAAATAATAAGAAAAAACATGAAAAAGGCCTCCATGCTATCAACAACAGTACCTGCTTAAACCTTGACAACTAGCCTATCTCTACTAAACTTCTCAAAGTAGCCCTATTATATTAGCTAGTACTATTATAATAGCTACTACTTCAAAATTCTAATACCGTGCTTCTGTAATACTAATCACTGATCATTACCGGCACGCAATCATAGATTAAGCAGTTTTACAACAGTTTGTAGGTTAGAATCAGCGTTAATTGAATCAAGCTGAACATTGATGGTATCCCAGATACAGAGTGGTTCACCTCAAGAATATTTCATCGACTTGTCAATGACACGAAACGCTAATAAAAAATACAAATTTATGATTCCACATCCAGTTTTAACCTTTATTGTTGAAAAATGGCGTTTTTTTAGCACATTTTTCCAATTATCTCAATAACCGTTGAACTTACAAACTCCAAACTGGTTTCATTGTGTTCCTCAGCTAGTTTTACATAGAAACTAATTATTTTTTAACCTCAGTAAAGCCCCTTAAAATTAGAAAAATTGATTTTTTTTATAAAATCTCAATTTTCCGCCATTGTTATCTCGGTAGCATAGCGTTTTTGGGGGTTTGTCCCATAGAACTTTTTTGTCTACTTGGTGTAAGGAATCAGCCTGAGAAGTATTGCACATTCCTCCTGAAAACCCTGTATAACTCACATAGACTTTGTAAGCATCAACAACTCCATATCACTCATTTTGAATTATCAACATGATCTCATAATCCCTATCCTGTATTGAGTATACATGACAAACTCTACCGGATACTTTCCTCCACCATAGTATAGTTTGTAGACAAAAAAGACACTCTGGTAAGATGGGAAAATGACTCCAGCTCGGTCAATATTGGTTCAAAAATTATAAATTTGGTCTCATATCGTAGGAAACATTCTGCTCTATATTCATCATTTTTTAACAGGACCTTGAACAGAAATTATAGTTTGCCCAAACAAAGAAGACATTCTGGCAAGATGGGAAAATTACTCCAGCTCGGACAATATTGGTTTAAAAATGATAAATTTGGTCTTAAATTGTAGAGCAGAATGTTTTCTACAATTTGAGACCAAATGGATAATTTTTCAACCAATATTGACTAAGCTGGAGTCCATTTTCCATCTTGCCAGAATGTCTTCTTTGCTTGGACAGACTATACAATCAAGTTCAACTCAACAAGTCCCAGAAGTGATTTTCAATGACAAATTTCAACAACCAACAATCCATTATTACACAATAGCATTGCCAATTATTCACTTATGCACTTTCCGTCACAATTGTTGAAGCAGACGCCAAATCCGGTTGCGGTTCGCAAATGTCTCTTATCAATACTCAGCTCTATCAGGACAGTTTGGAAACGGTCTACAAGAGCAAAACTGTTAAGCTTAGGTTGCTCTCGACTTGATTTGCTCTCCAAGACCGCTCGCCGACTGTCCTAACAGAGCTGAGGATTATCAACAGTCATTCCCCAATCGCCAGTATCATTGGCATCTCCTCTAACAAGGCTTACATAATCCGGATCACAATAAGTAATTTTTTCACCCAACATACACATTACACAAGTATAGTCTGTCCAAGCAAAGACGACATTCTGGCAAGATGGGAAAATGACTCCAGTTTGGTCAATATTGGTTCAAAAATTATCCATTTGGTCTCAAATTGTAGGAAACATTCTGCTTTGCAATTTTAGACCAAATTAATAATTTTTAAACCAATATTGACCGAGCTGGAGTAATTTTCCCATCTTGCCAGAAAGTCTTCTCTGTTTGGGCAAACTATAATTTATTACTGTTCAAGGTCCTTGCATTAAGTCATACTTATTAGATCATGTGACATTGGATCACGTGGGACCCCAAACAATGTATGTAAGATGCTTAAAAAATAAATGTAAAGAATAAATAAACTAGCATTTCCTGGCCAATCAAGTTCTATTTTGGACTGACTGCTTGAAGCAGCCTGCATTGAGATTGTTGGGAAAATTACTATTGTATTTTTCTATTGTGTAATTTTAGTTTGATGGATGTGACAAGAATAATATTATGATGATTCTATTGTTATTTTATAATTTCAAATGTTTATTGAAGAAGAACATTTCACTGAAATGCTTAAAATGAGATGAAAATACACCAATGATTCATACATTTTTCTGAATTTTCTGTGAATGTAAAAATTTCCTTCTATTCGCCTCTTATGAGTTGACTGGAATCTGAAACGAAGTTTTCTAAAATTTGAAATTGTATCGGTAGCCTAATAATAAGTGGCGTTCTCTATTCTATAAGACTAGAATAGGGTTTCAGTATACTGGAGACAAGTTAAAAATATGCATATATCCTACGTGGTGGGTAGCTACCCATAAGGGTAGGATCCACTCGCTTTGGTCACATTCTGGTCACCAATCCGAAAGCAGTCCATAGTGTTTGTGACTCAACTCTCAACATAACAATCACCTATCAACGAGTGAATGAGGCATAAATGAAATGGAATTTTTATTCAATTAATATTTCAAAGAAAGAATTGTACTCCGACCATCACTAATCAACTTTAAAACACTATCTCCACCACATAGCCATTGGAAAAGGAATACACAAAAAAGAGAAAGAGGGGGAAAACTAAATAAGAAAAGGAACTACTAAATGAAAAAGAAATGGATGTGATAAAGAAAAATAATGCCAGAGAAAGAGCTGGGTGGCATAGTCAATATTGATGGTGTTTAAACTGCGTTTGATTCTATTGATTTCCAACAACAGACTGGCAATATTGTATAGTCTTCCCAAGTAAAGAAGACGTTCTGGCAAGATGGGATAGATAACGACTCTATCTCGGTCAATATTGATTCAAAAATTATAAACTTAGTCTCAAATTGTACATCAGAATGTTTCCTACAATTTGAAACTGAATTCATAATTTTTGAACCAATATTGACCGAGCTGGAATCATTTCCCCATCTTGCCAGAATGTCTTCTTGCTTGAACAGACTACAGACTAGCAATTGTGTCTGTGCTTAGCCTTCAACTTGCAAATTGCTGTTCGGGTCGTAAAAAGAAACTTTTCCAATCATTCCAAATCCATCAAAGTTTGTTTGTGTACTTTTCCAATCAATTCTCGTAATCCCTGTTACGTTGTCAAAATCTCAAAACCTCTACTGAAAATAAGTATTTTATTCTTTGTATTCTTCTTTTTCTTTATCTTTTTCTTCTTCTTCTTCTTCTCTTTCTTCAACAAAGATTGTAGATTGTGACATGCACAAGAGAGACGGACTTGGCAGAAATTTTCCATGCGACCTTTATAAGAGAGGTGAAACTTCAATAAGATGATGACACTTGATGTTATTGAGGAACCGCGATCTAATAGGAATAAGAAGAAAAGAAAGATGGTGAAGAAGAAAAAAGGCAAAATGAAGAAGGACAAGAAGTGGAAAGATGAGGGAGAAGAAGAAAAAGAATAAGAGGAGGAAGAAGAAGAAGAATGTTAAGAATAGACGATAAGAGTCATTTAGCCAGTCAATAACAACTGTCATAAAAAACCGCAAAATCATAAGGGAGAAAGAGCGAGATATAGTTGAAGAGGTACAAAGATAGAAATAGTTTCAAATCCGGGGATGTGAAGAGAAATTGAATATGGAAATGAGTAGTGAGTTACAGGAAAGAATAAAGGTTAGAAGGAATAAAAAAGAGTAAAAAAGTGTGAAAAAGAGAAGGTAATGTAGATGTGGAATAGTATAATGATGAGAAGGAACAGTGGGAAGAGTAAATATTGAGTAGGCGAATAGGAGAAGAAGAGTAATAACAAGTGGTAAAAAGAAGTAGAAAAAGGCAAAAGAAGTATAAAAGTAGAAAATAAGGAGGAAAAGGGAAAACTACCAAGTTGGTAGCAGTAAGTTCATAAATATAAAGGGTTTGTATTATCAGATTTAGATGAGAGAAAAGGATGAAAAGAAAATTAGGAGAATTTAAAAGAAGAAGAATAGAAGAAGAAGAAGAAGAAGAAGAAGAAGAAGAAGAAGAAGAAGAAGAAGAAGAAGAAGAAGAAGAAGAAGAAGAAGAAGAAGAAGAAGAAGAAGAAGAAGAAGAAGAAGAAGAAGAAGAAGAAGAAGAAGAAGATGTAGGAAGAAAAGAAGAGACAGCGAACTACCACACTCTTCCCACTCATAAACACCTCATCACAGCCAAATACGAGGCAACTCCACTTTAAACGGGGAATTACGTCATAAGCGAACGGAATTCTCCATTCTCCCCCATTCGCACTCCTTCTCTCTCACTCTGTCCTGCTCTGTTGACGTTGCACACACTACTTTATTGCATAATAAAAATAATTATAGAGCCGGCTTTTATTGGCGGGAAAAATGCCGGGTGCAGCTAGACAGAGAACTATGTGGAAATTAAGAGAAGAACATGAAGAATATGAAGGATAAGGATTAGAAGAAAAAGAGGGGAAAGCAGGATAAGAGAATTGAGAATGAAAGAAATAAGTGGAAATAGGAAGAGAAAATGAGAATGATAAAGAGTGTGAAGGAGAAAAATATATGAGAAAATGGGAAATGAGAAAAGGAAGTGAGAGTAGGAGAAAAATAAAAAAGAGATTAAAGGAAAAATGGGAAGGAAGAGGAGAGGAAAAAGAAAAGGAAAGGAAAAAGATAGAGGAAGAGAAAAAGAGGAAGGAGAAATGAGAAAAAGGAATATAAGTGGGAGAACAAAAGACGAAAAGGTGGAAAAAAGAGATGATGGTGAAGATTGGAGGAAAAGGAGTCAGAAGAGTATAAAGGCATTGGGGGGAAAGAGAACAAGAAATAATAATTGAAAGAAATAGAAGATGAGAAAAAGGAATAAGATTACACCGTAAACAATATATGGAACGACAAGTGGAACAAGAAGCAAGAGGAGAATGAATAAGAGTATGAGAAAAATCTTTAAAAAGAGGTTCGAAGAAATGAAGATTTATGCGAATATTGAAAGAAGATAAAAATGGCTCGAATCAAACAAACCAAGCAGATTGCGAGAAAGAAGAAAAGAGAAGGAAGTGGAAATAGAAAATATTCAAAGCAGCAAAAACGAATGAATAAAAAATAATTGGTAAGAAAAAAATGAGAATACTACAAGCTGTCAGCAATAATTAGGATGTTCATTGATTGTTGCTATATTCAGTCCAAGCAAAGAAGACATTCTGGCAAGATGGGAAAATGACTCAATATTGATTTAAAAATTATAAATTTAGTCTCCTCTTGTAGATCAGACAATTTCCTACAATTTGAGACCAAATTAATTATTTTTGAACAAATATCAATTTTATCAACTGAGGTTGAATCATTTTCCCATCTTATGAGAATGTCTTCTTTGCTTGAACAGACTATACTTGCTTGCTAGTGTGTCGGTTCCTCCAATTATAATTGACAGTGTGTCAACACTTCAACTCTGCACAATGAGCATACTGACAAGAGAGTGCTCAAACTCAATTGGAAATTTTCCACAAATTATCATGTAGCAAATTATGTTGAACCACTCCGTGTTCATTCCATGAAACAATTTTCAGCACAGAATTTTCTGCCAATTATCAACTTGCATAACAAAAAATTGCTTCTAATACCACTAATATCCCTCAAGCTATTATCGAAAACCAACAAACTTCTAGAATTCTCTGTGTAGAATGCAATGATTATTTTCCATCAAAATATTGAAAAATATCAAGTTTCATAAAAGTTTATCAATGAGATTATATACCGGTATTGAATAAAATAGTCTACTTAATGGTATTAAATGAATGGTATTTGAACAGTGCTCAGGTATAGTACAGAGAGTATTAATGAATAAAGTGTTAAATTGAATAAGTTACTAATAACAGTGACTATAGAAGACTAAAGTCACTTCTGTAATGAGTAGAGAGGACTATAGTCACTTTTCAGTGACTATGGGAGACTATAGCCACTTAACTGCAATATTAAAAGATTTTTAAACAATTCATGATTATTTATTCTCTAGGGCGGAATTTGATTTGAACTCTGATAAGCAGGTAACAAAAATTATCCATCAATGAATATTAATTATAGTAAGTAGTTTTGACAAGCTACAGAATAAAAACTCGATGATTCATCAAATAACTTGAAATTCATGAATAATCACATTACAAATAGGAACATGAAGTTTGAAACATGAATTTGAATAATTAAACAATGATTTAAGGGATTGAAAACATGAATTTGATCAAAACTTAAACTTACATGAAAGTACAATTATCAAAACTCAATTTTAGAACAATACATAACATGTTCTTACTCAGTTTTAGGTTTATATTTTATTTATTTCATTTATGAACGTACAAATATACTTATAAAGTTATATCCAAATGGTTTGGGTGATTAATATACAATATTAAATTGCCATAAAATAATTTGCGTTAAAATGGTGATAAACAGTAGCCTACTGAGAAATTTATATTTTTCAACAACCAACTAATTTAAATGGTTTTTATTATTTTCAGAAAATACTTTTAAATAGTTCTGGAATGTGTCCAATTGAAAAAACCCATTATTGAGAATAATTTAGCCATAGTCACCTGTTGTGACTGTAGAAGTCCTAATTTTTTTTGTTCGTATTGTTAGCTCATTACTGTTTGATGAATAAATTCATGAATTTTCCAAGTGACAGATGACATTGAATATTACTCTGTCTGGATAATGACTTGCATATTCATGTCTCATTCTCCATAAGTTAATATGACAAATTGTGCATCGATTTTAAAAATAAAATTTGGCAAACTCACACGCTATTGATGACTGAAGACCAGACCTTATATTTATTTAGGAACACAATGTAAACAAACTGAAACTTGACAGACCTTGGTCATAATTTATAAATGCTGAGAATTTTGATAAGACTGGAGGGCATAGTTCGATTTACCGGCTCTAGCTAGTTTCACAAATTAAAATTAAACTAATTGAAGATATAAGAGTGTTATCAAAACAATTGTATGGAAACTGATATCAACTATAATGAGGAAAGAACAATACATGTTAGCTTGGGGTAGTTCAATGTTCTGAATACAATGATAACCTTACACACCAATTATTGAAAAATTTCCAAAAGGTTATTGCGTTCAATATTATTATAATTGTATTAAAACAAATAGAGATTGCCAAAAATGGGGAAAAATCCATGAGGAAATACATACTACCAGTGAGATAATAATGCATTTTTTTCATTCACAAGTGAAGAATGATCTGGATATTTCTAACAAGCTATTGACAACTGCCAACCTTGAAAGATGAAGCAGTGTGTCTACGATTCAATTTAATTACAATATGATACATAAAAGAAGGTATAAAAGTTGATACATAAATATCAATTAGATTAATCGAATTCACGAATTGTATGATTATTGATACAATGTTATTGTATATAATATGTGAACAGAATAAGAGACCTAACAACGTCGGTTCAATATGGGGTTGGTTGGCTATGGGGTAAGCACGGAAGTACATCGTTTACATCAAGAGACGAGAGGTCAGCACTCTCAATGGAAGGGTGACCGGTTGTTTCACTGATTATTTTTGAACAAGAAATGGTGCAGTGACAATAATATCAACAAAATACTGTACAAGAAAATTGAAAAAGAAGCAAAAAATAATAAGTTGATTCAGGTACGCGTAGGCTACAAAAATAAGATAATATAAATTCAGTAATTAGATTATAAATTATTAAGCGAATGATGACAGAAAATGCATGCAAGACTAGAAAAAATTTAAAGAGAGAAATCATCTTGAATAATATAGGCCTAACATAATCTTCACAAATCTAAGCTCAAAATGGACATGGAAATGATACCTCAGCTCAGTTCGGGACAATCTCTTGAAAAGATTTTGACTGGTTTCTTGATTTGAACCGTGTTTTAGTACAATAAGTTTAATCGTCCAGAGAAGTTTGGGATGAATTAATTACAGGATGTACCAAGAATGGGAAGGACTGTCAGGCCCAATAAAGCACACTAATTAAAATGTCCTTGCCTTCAAATTTGGATTAATAATCTTCTTCTGACAGTCCCATCACAGACAATGTTCATGATAAATTCAACAAATTTTGAGGCTAACATTATGAAACGGAATGATTCAGTAATATTTCGACCAAGTATGAAATGAACTTGAAGTTTATATCAATATCATTGTAATTGAGATGAGCGAATGTAGACTAGGCTAAAAAACGTGTCAATGTTGTACTCACCAGATATCAATATTTCAAACTTTTTGACACCAGAAAATGTTTATCAGAATCCATTTTGACACTCATTTCACAAACGAATCGCACACATAAAAACGTAGAAATTAAACAGAAAACTATTACAGGTAATAAACGACCGGCACTGATAATTCAAGACAGGTGAAACCGCACATTCCTTGGAATGACGCAGAACGCAATTGATGCAAAATCAAAATGGCTGCTGCAGACAATATTGGTCATGCAGGATGTTTGATGGGAAAGGGAGGAGAACTGAAAAGAGGACAGGCAGCGCATTCTTGTAGGGACTTTTAAAACTAATCGGATGACACTCAACAGAAGCGGTGGTTTCAAATTTTTTTGATAACCAACTTCCTGAATTGATATAACAAGTTCATTCAGTATTCAATGGATTATGAGGAAAAAGTATGTGTTCGTTCATGAATGGTATGAATTATTATTCTTTTGAATAGTGGATTCTTTTTATAAAAGCACTATTATAGGATTTTATGTACAAAAGAAACAGACTGAGTGTTGACACAGTCAGAATAAAGTGACTAAGTTAGTATAATATACTAGACTATTATATTATAATCTTATATAGTCTAGTCACTGTAAGTCAAAAGGATATAGCATTGTGTTTGAGTTCAATATAATTTTAAAGGGGTTTCTTGTCATACCCCAAAAAATAAATAAATGCTGAAGGAAATAGGTTCCTTCAAGAAATACTCATATACTAGTACCTATAGGAAGCTTGGCATCTTAAACTGGATCACTAGAGATTTCAAGTCTCCTGTTTCCCTTTGTTTCTTATATTTACACTCTAGTAAGAAGTATCCTGGAATATGCCATAAGTTTATAATATAGAAATAGAACCCATACGATACCGGTACGGTACGATATATGAACCTTTGGAATATGCATATGCTTAATTTTTTATACAGCAGAGAGAAAGATTCACTTCAATCCATATATTATAGGTAGTATACTGTATTGAAGAGCCTGTGCAAAAGAAGTTTGCTAGAATATTATATTGAAGGCTCTCCTCACTTACAAAGACCAAACTATCGTCATTATCTTGCAATTTAGTAAATTTGGAGTCTTTACAATGGATAAGAAGAAAGAATGATGCCAGACTTCTACAGATCTCTTCATGGAATCCAAAGGAAACGCTATCTTGGCCTTATTGAAGCTGAGATGATCTAGATGACAAGATGACCATCCCACTCCTGACGTGGGCTGGTGGGCAACGAATCAATAAGGCTGTTCTACCGCACAAAAATAAGCAACAAAAAGACTAACCCAATATTGTAAAGTTCATATACTTTTTTTGAAAGTTAATGTATTGAATTAACTCTATATCGTAGCTGCCTCTTTTTAAACTGTTTCTATTATACAGAATCTAATACAGGAGTTTAAGTGGCATACCACAGTCACAAAAAAACTGTTAATGCAAAATTATTATAATAAGCTATATTTACATTTCTATAACGATCGATTTTGATAATAATTAATTCAATAGGATTAGAAAAAAATTGTTTTTTCTATTGAATACCGGGGTACTCGAATACAGTAGGTATTTCACCATGACATAAGTTACTATGAAAATAAATAATACTTTGCAACATACTATGAAAATACAACTGAAAAGTATTACAGTATGAAGATAAATCTTCAAAAATAAGAGTTGAAAAGAAATAAATTTTTGTTTTCAATCGATGGGGAGACTTTTACAGGTAGGTTCCACCTCGCCAATGGCTACACTGCTCACCCATCCAACATTGTTCGATACCGTACTCAACTTCACGATCAATAAGTCGATCATTAAGTAGCCACCCTCATCGTGTGGCCAACACCCAGTAAGTTACTGAGTAGAATAGGAGTTGGCTTTGGCTATAATACTATGATAAAACATTTGGCATTGATTTTGCAACATAAGTTATATTTATCGACAAACTGATGGATATCACAGTAAGTAGTTTACAAATGAGTAACATACAGTTACAGTTTTCCATACCATTCATGATTCTTTTTTTATTGTTTCATTTGAAACGAGTTTTATGTTACCCTATGTATTTTTTTAAAGATACAAAATACATAAGAACCATTTTAAAGAACCGTGAATGATCTTATGGATGTGGGTAACTGGTAACATAATATTTAATGAAAAGACAATACGTTGTCAAACCACTGATTTATTAAAAAATCGAGATACCGGTTACGGTTGTTACACCATTATCAATCTCTTGTTAACTCAAGAGTTTAACAACCGAAACCGGTATCTAGGTTTTTTTAATAAATCAGTGGTTTGACAACATCTTGTCTTTTCATTATTTAATATGGATAACTACCACAATATCACCTTCACAGCTACTCAAAAAGGGTAACATAATAAATTTTCAAGTTTGAGAATGAATAAAAAATATATAATTATTGACTTCTTGAACCTTTGTGTGATAAGTACATTCTTCATGTATGCGTTACGTATTCCCCTATTATATATTGATTATATTTAAATTGTATAATGTATTTGTTAGGTATTCTACCATCAAAAGTACTCCATAGATTCTATTAATATAAAGGTAGCTATGAAAATACTAATTTTTAATAAGTAATGTTAGTATTCTGTCAGAAAAGATGTGATGAACAAGAAATGATGTTTTAAAATACTCATATTTAATAAATTATAGTATTATGTCAAATAAGATGTGATGTACAATAAATAAATAAATATTGAATTTTCATTGAGGTTTTGCATTGAGTGGCCACGTCATTTGCCCATGCTCGTACATGTAGACAAAGTAGCACAGGTTTCCTCTGTCGTATTCTTCTTTCAGAATTTCCAAAACCTTTGCATCGTTCTCAAGTATGGTAGCTGTGAACAGAGAAATAAATTGAACATTAAATTTGAAATAGATCTCATTATTTTAAAATTATTCAAATAAAGTGTAAAACCATGTTATAGCTGACGCAAAACGTTAGGCGGTTTCGTCTACTCATTTTGACAGCAATAATATTGGAGTTGTCATTTAGACACCTTTTGGAATCAAAAGAGACAATAGATGCTCCACATCATAGTTTCATAGGTCACATCACGTACAATAGACAGACGAATCCGCCTAACTTTCAGCTATGAAAGTGTTATTGCTAGTGGAATAAATGCTAATCGACAGCACTCTAGGTTGCCAAAGCTTAGGTTCTGAAAACATGTGTTTCCACTGTTCAATTTTCTTTCAATAAGACATATGAAATAATTAATTGGCTACTTATGTATCAAATGAAACCATTCATTTAAAAAGCCTTAGTTTATTATTGAAACGAGTGTTTGATTTATTGTTTCATTTCATACATAGGCCCTATACAAAATCTAAAAGTTTTCCTTCTGGAAAATAAGTCAAGCTTACTATCTGTAGGTATTCTAATTTTAAAGACACCAGCAGAAACGTACATTTTTCTGTTATTTTCATTCTATTTTCACTTTTTCACAGAGGTGATTTCATACCATTTTCTTCATAAACTACCAGACAGTTTTTATCAATAAACATAAATCAAAGTCAACTAAAAACCCAACTAGGTAATTTCCAGACAAATGTATTAAATCAACTAAGCTATCTTCTTAATTGATTATTTGTAACAGGAAATTCCAACACAGAAGCTTTGCTTTTGTGGATCTTACATTCATTTCTCCATCTTTCAAGATTTTTGGTATTAGATAACTTACTCACAAAACTTTAAATAATTAAAATCAAAGTACCCTTTTTTAAATATATTTATTTCAATTTTAAAAATGTACTTTGATTTTAATTATTTAAAGTTTTAACGAATGCAGTAGCCCTGAGAGAAAATAGGTATTAGATACTCACATTATTGTATTAAACTTAACAGTATGATACAAAACATATAACTTATGTAATGTTTGTTTTTCCTGAAATTTGTAAATAGTGTATCCTTTATTCTTGTGGTTTTTATTGATTTATTGTATAAAATAATGTACTTGAATGTAAAACAGCAATGTAAATGAAAAAATGAATATGTATTATATAAATGAATAATAAATATATGTATCATCTTAAGTATCTTCTTCAATTGATGAAAAATCTAATAACTTTTTTTGAAAGCCTTAAAAGTATTACCGTATTAATAATACTAAAAGTATTTTTAAAAGCTTCAACAGTATTATTAATAATACTTTTAAAGCTTTAAAAAAGGGTATTTGATCTTTTCCATTTTATTCATCAATTATTTTAAATAGCCCTAAGTTCAAAGTTTCATCCAAGAAGAGATTATGATTTTTGTCTTATATTTTTTCTTGCGTGTTATGTGGTTCTCTAGGTTATATGCGTGGAGAGTCTCTAGGTTGATACGAAGAACTGTTTCCTATTGCCATTTCTTTATATTTGAAGATTCAATTTGGTGCATCCTTATAATTGTGTGTATAGCTGATGCGAAAAAGTAAGGCGATTTTGTCTGTCTCCAGTACATGATGTAACCTATAGTCTGTCCAAGCAAAGAAGACCCACTGGCAAGATGGGAAAATGACTCAAGCTCGGTCAATATTAATTTAAAAATTACCAATTTGATCCCAAATTGTAGGGAACAATTTGATCTACTAGTGAGACCACATTTATAATAATTCTTGAACAAATATTGACTAAGCTGGAGTCATTTTCCCATCTTGCCAGAGGGTCTTCTTTGCTTGAACAGACTATACTAAAAACTGATGTGAAGCATCTATTGTCTCTTCTGATTTTAAAACCATCATCCAAGCATAGCTGAATTACGATTCTAATTGTAAACATCAGCTGTTGAAGCGCACAAGGAGCAGACAAAACTCTCCTATCTTTTTGGCGTCATCTAGATGAATAAATGTCGTTAGATTTACCTTGCCCGTTGACCAGTTTGTAGAGTGAGCAAAGCTCGGGATTGGGCATGCGCAGTTTGCGCGCCATGGTGGTGCAGACGGTGCCGGCTGTTACGTCACTGCGGTGCTTGATGATGGTGGCCGCGTGTGGTACCCCGGTGGCTGGATCGGGCACCAGCACCTTCAGCTCTTTGCTCGGGTCGAAGTAGCCGTCGCCGCCCAATCGCCACTGATAGGAAAAATCGCAAAAATTTATCTTAGTTTGATTATTATCGTAAATAGCGGTCTAGTAGATAGGCTATAGTATAGTCTGTCCAAGCAAAGAAGACCCTCTGGCAAGATGGGAAAATAACTCCAGCTTGGTCAATATTTGTTCAAAAATTATAAATATGGTCTTAATAGTACATCAAATTGCTTTCTACGATTTAAGTACAAATTTATAATTTTTAAACCAATATTGACCGAGCTGGAGTCATTTTCTCATCTTACCAGAGGATCTTCTTTACTTGGAAAGTAAATATTCCAGTAGTCAATAGTCATTGACTAAAACTAATAATAGTTCAGAATTTGATAAAACGTTTTAAAAGAGAAATTAGTCCCCAGTTCAAACCTAAAACAATAGCAGAACAATATAATATAGTGGAACACTAGTAGTTCTGTGAACGGTAGACCTCACGAACACACCCATGTTCCCTGCATCATAAAAGCACTGTCTGTATTCACGGTACGTTCAGATTGTTTTGATTCCGAAAGTCGGCGCGAGGAAGTCTGGTCAGCAATGCAGTGGCCACAGTCACGCTCTGTGTCGGCATCAGTTCGTCACGATTCGTCAAAATTTGAGGGTGCTTAGAAAACAGGGCACCAGTCTCTATAATTGTAATAATGTTTTCCTTCATGCGAAACTTTCCGACGTTCGGCTGCAGTCGAACAGCTGAAGCCAATCACAGCTCTTGTTGTTAGCCTGCGGTCGACCGTCTGACCGTTTCGCTTAAAAGAAAAACTTACCTTAATATTCATCTAAAATATCTCAGCTGACTGCAATGAAAGAATATCATCTGAAGTAGAAATTTTTGAAAATCTTTCTATTATGAATGTCATAATATCACATGTTTAGTAATATCAACATAAATATACTCTCAAATCATTTATGGAGTATACCTATATCAGAGAATAGTTTAATCCTTTTTTCCTTTTTTCGTCCTTAATATGAAAATTGTCAAAAAACCTTACATATACATCGACGCGCGGTTTCAAGAGGAACATCCCTGTCAAATTTCATTAGAATGTATTGCCGCGTTCAGTCGTAAATGCGGAACATACATACATACATACAAACAAATGCAAAATCGTCGACTTGAATCTGAGACCTCACTTACGTTCGGTCAATTAATTTCTTCTTTTGTCTTCAACCTAATTGAACTGTTGTTAACAAAACTGGGTTAAATTCGGGACAATCTCCCAGGTAACAGTGATGCTTACCGTAAGCCTTACCGTTTTGCTTGAGGAAAAAAACTTTGCAAACTAAATTTGACAATCACAAGAGGCAAGGATTCCTCTAAAAGTGTGCCATTGGGTCGTCTGTCACATACTTTTGGATTGCTTATCTTAAGAAGTGTGCTGTTGACTTTCCAATACCAACATTGTGACAACGTTCCCCTTAACAGGGTTTTTCCACACAAACGTTTTACCAGTCTGAGAATGACTTAGAGGTAATACCCTATTACCCTTGTTTACTGTTATCGCCACAAGTAGCGCTGCAGTCACTTCTCGATGTTGAAGGTTGGGGTGGTATAAAAGTCGAAGGTCCCCGACTGCCAGTCTCGTTTTCAAGTTTGTGAAGAGAGGTTGATATTAATTTTTGGTTGGTGCATTTATAGTCCAGTTGGTCAGTGTGATCTAGCATCTAGTCCAGTCGAGTGTCAAGAACTTGATTGTAAAATCTTACCAGGTAAGCCTAAAATATTCAATTTTTGTGAATCATTGAGATATTAGTTCTTTGAAATTGAGATTTTATTCTATTATTTAGTTCTAGTCCTAACTTCTAACCTGATTGAAAGCATGTGAACCATGTTATAACCTAAAATTATTTAGTCTAATTCATACTAACTTTATTCATTGAAATTAACTTGAGTTATAAGCTATAAAATGTATTAGAGAAACAACAGGCATTTCCCGTGAAATTTTATTCCAAAATTTAAATAATTGAATATTATGTTGAAAGTCAGGTGGGCTACCATAGAATAAAGAATCTTTGAATCTAAAATGATATTAAGAATCAAAGAATCTTGATCATAACTTTACATTCTTGTAAAATTGGAAGAGATTATCCTTTCTTATTGAAATTAATTAGTGTAGCATAGTTGAGTTATATCTTGTTTGCTCATTATTGAGGGTATTTTTGTAGTAGCCTACCTAAGTTAATCCTTTACCAGCAGTTGTCAATTTGTTAGTGATCTTAGTGATTATGCTAAGGAATTAGGTACAGTAGGTAGTGTCTTCTATTCAAAGTATAAGTTATAGGCAAATTAGAATAGGCTAATTAGAATGCCCCATTATTGATCACCCCCTAAACATCGGACACTTTCAACTTCAACCATGAATATTAAGAGTACTTTTTTCCATGGTTCTATTTTCCGTTATTGGTCGGTTCCTTAACAGTAGGCCAGAAAAACTAGCTAATTCCACCCAAAAATAAAAATTACAAACAAAACAGTTTGAAAAAATGTAGCCTACCGGCAGTACCAAATTTAACAACTTCAGCTTTAATCTTTAATGTATGAAATCGAATCTTTCTGTATTATTATGTCATTAAAATTTTGAATATATATTTTCTATCAATTTTAATTATCGGAAATTGGATATCAATGATCCAAAAGAAATTAAAAATGGGTGTCTGAAATTAAGCTCATGATTATTCACATTTTCCAAATATCGTCATAGAGTGACGGAATTTGGCTTAAACTAGTTATTTTTGTAATCCATTTGAGTCAACTATTTATTAATGCATATTTTGAACCCGGTTTTAAGAAGTTTTCGGTTTAATTCCTTATAAAAAAGACTTAAGCTTTACCAAATTTCGGCCAGGGCTACAATATTCAACTTAGTTGACCAATAAACTATGGTTTAAATATCAGTACCGGTAGGCTACCAATTTGATGGAGTTTTTGTATGATAAAATGCAATTACATAATTTTTGTCTCTTGTGTACAAAAATATAGTTTTTGCGCCTACATTTTCAATTTTACATTTTTGAAACCTAATTATTCAAACTTTCAGGAGCTTTATTCCCCGGACCTGGGGGGTGAGCATTGGGTGGGAGGAAAGGGGGTTTTAGAAGGTACAATTTTTTTAGTTTTTCGCTTAAAACTCGAAAACGGTTAATCCTTGAGCAAAATGCTCTGGATAGAAATTAAAGAGGACTAAAATCTGCGTCGATTAAAAAAAATAAAACGTAGATCGGTCCAATAGAAAATTTGTTACATTCGATTAAGACCTCCATTTTTGAAAGAAATTTCCAGAAAAAATTATCCCAACTGCTGTTAAATGTGATGTAACTCATAAAGTAACAATAAATCCACTTCCCCCTCACTCTAAAAGTTGTGAAGTAGAGTTCAAATAATGTATAAATATTGATATTTGAACTATTTTTGGAAGTTTAACAATAACTTTTCCAAGAATGGAATTCCTCCAAATTCAGCTATAGGTGGTTATTGTCGATATTTTGATGCTAAAATATACATTCAAAGTAATAACTATTATTAAAGCTGGTGTCTGGAAGTCCATATGGATCATTCCTCATCAGAATACTCATAGTCCAGTCAATGAGTGTTTTTTAGAGGAAAAAAAATTTTTTCTCATCGATTACCATCAAATAGACAAGTGTTCTGCCAAAAGTCCTGACCCATACCCCTCTTGCTTCCCCCCCCCCCAGCACCCGCTCAAAGTTTTCATTTGCAATGGTGTCTTAAATTGAATGTATCTCAGCAACCATTGAAGATAAGAAGTCAAATGTTTTTTCATCAAATAGAGAATAGAATTTTCTTCATTTCATGTCGGTACCATTATACTCTAGCTTTTGTGGTTGAAAAGTTATAAATCGAAGAATGAAGGAAGCCCCTTAATTTCTGTCTAAAATTTCTATTATTTTACAAGTAAAAGTTTACAAGATTGTTCTGCTGAAAAACGTCCCATATAAAACTTGTAGAGCTTTTTAAAACCTACATTTCTATGTATAATAGTTGATATTTTAATAAAATCTAAGGGGGGTAAAAGTTTGATAATATGCGATGAACACCATATTGCATGTTTAAAACTCGTCCATTTGAAGAATATCGTTTGGAAATAATACATTTGGGAGAGAATATGAAGCTAATTTTTCCTCATCAATAACCAGAATATAGAAGTGTTCCGCCAAAAGTCCTAACTCTTACACAGTGGCGTAACTATGCCATGGAGCGCCCCCCGAGCCGGGTGGGCTCCCCCTCTAAGATAGAAACCAGAAAAACTCATCTAAGTTACGATACCTTTGTTTTGTTTTTGCATGTGTTAATGTAGACAGTAGCTTTTCTCTTTTCTCAGACTGAGAAGACATTCTATCAATATGGCAGCATAAAGCAAGAGTGCAACTATGCATGCGCATCTGATAATTCTAGTTCAAGTCATTGCTTAAGCTACAGTTTCCCGCATGCTTACAATTAAATGGTGTGATTCGAATAAGATTTTCTAATTTGAGCAATAATCTACAAGATCTAGTTGAACGTACCAGAGCTTTCCAAAATTACACTTGAGCCGCTCCTCAATTTTTCTACTACACTTGAAATTATTAAATTGTGTTGCAATTAAATATAGCTATATTTATTCATTGTATCAAATTTAGACGGGCAACTGATGATTGAAAATTTAATGAATTTAATAATATATTAAGAATGTTTCTGAATCTATTGGAAGGAATTCAGTAGCAAAGCAATATATTTATTGATTCACTGATATCCTTCCTCAAATCCTTGGATAAAATCTATTTTATTCATTTTCTTTTCTTCAGATGCTGTAAGGAAGAGGTACAGAGAAGCAACAGACGACTCTTTGAAAAATACTGTGAAGACCTGGCTTCAGCAAACCGGACCTCGAATACAGAAGAGGTAATTAAAAACATTTTACTTTGGCTTATGTAATGTGTATAGGCCTACATACATGCATATTATGCAAGCATACATGGATATTACATAATTCTCTAGCTATTTCAATTTGATAGGTTTCAAAGGTCAGTATTAGCCTAAATGATAATAAAGTTCTATATCATCATCTATGCAATAATATGGAATGGAATGAAAATATTATCTTGTATTAATATGGAATTATAAGTATAGTAATATTACGTAAGTAATATGGAATGAAATGAAAATATTATCTTGTATTTTCATCTCTTTCCATATGATAATAGAACCATTATTGTGTAATACCGGCCTAATGCTTATCACAATTCCAAGGCGGTAGCTCAAGCTGCCTGGCTCTAAATGTGCTGCTGAACTGCCCGACTCTGCTGCTGCTCTAGCCACCACAACTCTATTCACATAACTACATTATAAATGTTCACTTTGTTTTAGGTATACTAATATATAATAAATCAATAAATTGTTAAATTCACTTGAAAATGAGTAGCCCTAAAAAAAGTTAAAATTTATAATGTAGTTATGTGGATAAGAAAGATAAAATGAACGGTGCAAAAAGCAGACTGCTCAAGCCGCGCGGCTCGAGCTACTGCTTGGGAATTGTACCTTTGAATTAAAAAAAAAATTATTGTACTGTTAATTAAATATGAATTTTTTTTATTTCAGGCAGGGGAGAAGACATCTAGATACAATGGAGAACCAGGACAACATCCAAGGATGATAAACTTTATGGCCTTTTTGTAGAGTATATGACGTGTTTTATTTATTAATGTAAAAAATTAATTTATTAAAATAATATGATGTTTACAAGCTTACAATTACTTACTCCTCAAAGCAGTATATTTGAATGTCCATTCAAAGTACTGTAGTATTGTCTCAACCAGAACAAAAGAATTATTCAGAAATATTTTTCTTTGTATAATTGGTAGTGACAACAAAATTGGCAGTTTGCAAATCATGTGTATATGATAATATACTAATTACCTGTAAAACTTATTCACTGCTGCTTCTCGATTAGACTTCTTTAAACATTGTTCATGATAGAGTTTTTTATAATCACTTATAAGAATGAGAGAAAATGGAGAGTAATGATAATATACTAGATACCTGTAAAACTTGTTCACTGCTGCTTCTCGATTAGACTTCTTTAAACATTGTTCATGATAGAGTTTTTTATAATCACTTATAAGAATGAGAGAAAATGGAGAGTAATATAGGATATGAACAAAATTTCAGGAATGGTACTTGAACATTGATTTGTGTATGAGTCTCATGTAATATTCCTATTCTAAGTATGCATATACAAAACAAACGTGTGAGTATATTTTGCTTCTTTTTTGCACCTGATTCATTCGCCACTTTTGGTGTGAACAACTATACTCAATAGAAATGATGACTTCTAATATTAATTAGGTTTTTATGCTATTGTACAAAAATTTTTAATTGAAAAGTTATTGGCATTATTTTGAAAGAAAGTACAGACAAATATTATAATATATTTACCATACCGTTATAATAATACAAAGTCTTGTGCTATATGGTATAGAATAAATGAAATTATATAATTTCATAACTCACATTCATATTCATACTGAAAATTTCATATTCTATACTGAATAATACAACTTATATATAGGTTAATTTAAATTAAGTTCAAGTTATCCATCAGTTTACCAGGATGAGTGTGTCACAGGCCTGCTACAAATAGTGTGTCACAGGCTTGCTAGGAATGGTGTGTCACAAGTCTGCTACAAATGGTGTGTCACAGGCTTGGTAGGAATGGTGTGTCACAAGTCTTCTGATAAAGACTTGTCACAATGTATTCCGAGGGTCAACTAGGCAACTTGTCACTAGCCTTCCGTAAGTGTTGTTCCTTGCCACTCAAGACATGTAACAAGTGTGAAGGTTTGAGGAGTTTCCTTGTGACAAGCTTGTCACATGTTAAAAATCCTGCCTGGGATCTGCCAGTCTGGAACTGCGGCATTTGGAACAGAATTACACTCACTTATTGCAGTGCGAGTTGATTGGCAAAAACTATTCTCATGACTACCTCCTCAAATGCAATGACAAGGCCTTTCAGGTGGGCAAATTTTGGGAAGGAAATCTAGATAAAATATCGGCGTGATACAGTAGGCTACACTAGTCATTAGAATTGATCAACTACATTCAATCCAATGTTTTACAGCAAGAAAACTGTTTAAATCATCAACTTACTGGAGTGGAGGCCTTTCATAATGCTCCATTTTACTTAATCCATTTCAGTTAGTCGATTTCAACGATTTTCTTATACTGTAAAAACATTGGACTGAATCACTGCAGAGTCTAGTGAACGATACACACAGCAGCTCGTCAACGAAACAAAAACCATTTTCTACAATTTTCATACAATAGATTTTTTAAATTTCATTATTTGTAACATTAACGTCCAATAGCTCATTCCATTATCTTTGTTTCATCCAATCATCATAAAAAAACTATTAAAAATTTAAAACCCAACTCCATCCATACGAGGCACATTCAAAAACTATCCACCCACCACATGTTTCGGCCTAGTTTTGTAGTTTTCTAGCAGATGTTGCGGATGCTTAATGACGTCACAGGCATGTCGCAGCGACTTGATGTAGAAGTTTGACTCTCCAGCTATAAACACTGGATGAATGAGACGTTGAATGAAGGCCAGCTCCATTTCAGCGGTCATCACTCCGCAGTGTACCAACATCCACACGAGAAGGGGTACCAACTGATCGGTGTAGATCGGAGCTGGGTCGCCTGTCTCACATGTCACCGCCTAAGAAATCAGTGAAAAAGTTATTAATATAGTTGCAAAACTTCAGTATATCTAGATAATGCTGAAAAACTATTAAAAGTATTTATAAGAAAGTTTCAAAGATAGCTACAAAATTTTTAAATAAATTGAGTTATTAATAACGTCGTAATTCATTATAATAGATTTGTGCTGAACGAGTTAGAGTTATAGTCTGTCCAAGCAAAGAAGACCCTCTGGCAAGATGAGAAAATGACTCCAGCTCAGTCAATATTGGTTCAAAAAAATATTGATTTGGTCTCAAGTTGTAGAACAGAATGTTTCCTACAATTTGATACCAAATTTAATATTTTTTAACCAATATTGGAGTCATTTTATCACCTTGCCAGAGGGCCTTCGTTGCTTGGACAAACTCTACTTTTGTGATTGATATCTTAATGACTTTATTCTAGGCATATCGCAGAGACAGAACAACCAAATTATGATTGTACAGTATATGTGCATAGTCATCTTCAATAGTATCTGCACATCATATCATGTTCTCGTATCTGATTTCTTTCTGAACTTCACTGAGACCACAGAGGAGTTACGTTTATTACCTTCCAAAGCAAGTTAAATTTTTGTATAGAGAGAACAGCACTTACCTTCTCTGTGCTCAGACTAACACTTTACAGAACTATATTTAGAAATCATATACCGTATTTATATTAGCGAATAAACATTATAATATAGCTAGTCTATTTTGTTTTCCATTACGAACTGCTAATAAATATTTTTATTGCTATTTATAATAGCATTAGGCTACGATGATTGATATATTTTATACTTACAGATTTCACAACAATTGTAATTGCATGAAGGAAGTAGTCAAGTTTGTCAATGGGATTTCTTCCCGACTGCATTTTCTTCAAATAGTGTCTCACAACATGCATCACATCCGGAGAAAATTGCGCCACCTAATAAACAAAATCACATTACTTAATTGATGAAATATTGGGATAAAACACACTGATATAGTTTGTCCAAGCAAAGAAGAGCCTCTGGCAAGATGGAAGAATGACTCAAGCTCGGTCACTATTGGTTAAAAAATTATCAATTTCATCTCAAATTGAAGGAAACAATTTCATCTACTATTAAGACCACATTTATAATTCTTGAACCAATATTAACCAAGCTGGAGTCATTTTCTTATCTTGCCAGAGGCTCTACTTTGCTTGGACAGACTGTATTTATTATAGAATTGATAACCGACATGCAGTTCAATGTTTGACTGCCAATGTGGTGTTATTTTATCCAATGTTGGACTGCATGTTTGTGATCAAAGCTATGTAGTGAATGTTACAAACAGCAGCTCGTCATTGATCAATAAATCACGTTTTCCACACTAATATTGTCAATTTTAGCGTTTATTCAGGTACAGGATCATATGGTTGATGGTTTGGCTCAACATGACTCTACAACATTGATCGACAACTACTGAGTCGATTCATTATCAAGTTGGTTGAAAAGACGGGCTTTTGAACAGTTGATTCTATTGTTATTTGTATTTCATATTTCGATTTTATATTATACTTAGGGCCGGTTTCTCCAAAAAAGTTAATCTAAATTTCGGATTAAACCATCAACTGGCTCAATTGAAACACAAGTTGATAAAAGTGACCATACACTGACAGCTGATAGTTTAAACTAAAATTTCAGTTAATAAATTTAAATTTTTCTAACGTTTGAATAAAATAAGTAGCTAAATGACTTTCGGGTAAATGAGTTAACAAGAGTAGAGAGAGAGCTTGACATACAATTCGGTACTGGATACCGATTTGATTATACATATGTACCTTACCAATGTGATACTTTTCAAAACGTTTTGGAACACATACTCTGCTCTAACCTTAGCTCAGCGTTATTACATTTTAAAACTAAAGGAGGCGATTTCCATCCTTGCAAACAGCCTGCAATCGTTTCTCCTATATTTTACATAATATTTCATTAATTTTTCATAATAAAAATTCTATTTAAAGAAAAAGTAGGTGATTATTTACATCAACTTATCATTCTTATAATTCCAACATACCGGATTGTATTTTTATTGCCGTATAATTATGATTTTTATGCTTATTTAAAGAAGGATAAAATTATTTAAATTTCAATAATTTCTTCACTCACCTCAAGTCCCAGATCGTGTAACGATAATTTGGCAATGTCTTTGGAGTTTTCAATCATATCCACCACATTGCTGTAGTAATCGTTGCTCAGTGCTTCTATCAGGAAGTCAAACAAAGGCTCAACGACAAAATCGTAGACCACGCTCTCCAGAATGGCATCCAGGTCGAAAACCATCAGTCTGTCTTTTTTCTGTTGGGAAATCAAACAAAATTACGTCTGTTAGATTATTAGATTATATTAAGATAATTTAGAAATATTATCTGTCATATTATATTATCTGTTCTGTTATATTAAGACAATTAAGAAATAAATAAATAGTTCATAATAATCAAGTTAAGTTAATGCTTAGCCGAGTTGTAGTTCCTATACCTACCTATATAGTCTATTCACAAAAAGACTGCTACTATATAGCCTCAAAAAGAATACGTTCAAAAGTGGTTAAGTAGGTATCCTTTTGATATAGCCTGTCAAAGCAAAGAAGACATTCTGGCAAGATAAGAGAATGCCTCCAGCTCGATAAATTTTGGCTCAAAAATTATAAATTTTGCTCTACAATTTGAGACCAAATTTATATTTTTTGAACTAATATTGACCGAGCTGAAGTAATTCCATCTTGACAGATGTAAAAGTTGTGGCCGTGGGTTAGGCTAAGGCTGTTACATGGTATATACATAGTATATCTATATAATAGTACCCAAGTACCTATAGTTTTAACCAACAGCATCAGCCTAACCCGCAGCCACACCTTTTTGACATAATCCTACCCTAATAAGAACTGAACAACACATGACAAATTTTTATGAGTTCAATAGTTAAATCAAGGAGGTTCAATGAACCTCCTTGAGTTAAATACATACGGTACTATAATATTCTAGTAATGATATAAAATATTATATAAATTTATAATATAGAATAGTTAAGAAAACTATATAATAATTACTGACTATATTATAGTTTGAAGACTATAATAATTTAGATAGTATAGTTAAAAAACTGTATTATAATTATTATAGAGGCGTTTATCAAGTACCGGTAACCCTTCCTTCACCTTTACCCTAAAAGATCACAGTGGCTAAGAATTCCTTATGTTTTTTGGCTATATTATCTGGTTACTATTAGGCCTGGCGTATGCTGGGACGCACGTGTGCACACGCACGCAAGCCAGCCAATCACAGCTCTTGTCTTGTCCTCAACATGAGCTGTGATTGGCTGGCTTGCGTGCGTGTTCTTGAATGCGTCCCAGCATACGCCCGGCCTCAAGATCTTTCTAGACTATAAACATAGTCTATTCTAAGAGATGAATCATATGCGAGTATACAGTAACTTATTTGAACTCTTGAAGGTTTTATTGTCAGGATTATAATCACATTGCATTGACCATTCTTCTTGTTAAGTGTCTTGAGTAGTGAAAATTTATAATTATATATATTTATAGCCTAGCTATATATTTACCATATTATTAAAAATGTATATTGTATAATCATTTGAATATATTGTTTCGTGTATATAAATTTTCCATTTGTTTCCAATCATGACAAATAAAGAATATATATGAATATTTTAAAGTGAAAACTAAACAGACAAACCCACCTTAGCGTCATCCACAAGCTGTTTGAACCGTTTGCCGCCGCTCTCCTGCAAGAAGTTCTTCATCCCATTCATAAACTGACGAATGTTGGTCAGTATGACGGTTGAATCGCGCTCCTCCGACGCTCGCGTACATTCGATGAACGCCTCAACATTTTTGTGAAACTGCGACCGACGGTCGCGACCCAGCTGCGTCAGATAGTTGCGTAGATCGGCGCCGGGGTGGAAGCGTTGCGATTTTGAGCGTTTTTGACGCCGAATAAACGCTGGAAAAGGGGATTTGATTTGAGAATTACAAGGGATGTTGAACGATATCAATAAAAACATGTATGTATGAAAAATATCAACACTAGTGTAAAAATGAATGAGGATGTATCAGTATATTTAAGACTGCTCACAATAAACGCTATAGGTAGGTTTACATAAGACTATAAACGCTGGTAAAGGGGACGGAATTTCACTTGAGAATTAAAAAGAAAGTTACCGTACATGTTAAAAATAAAAAAAATGTAACGGGTGTTTCGAAAAGAACGCACATCAAAGTTTGAAGGAGAATATATTCGGTGTAGATAATACACCGTTGTATAATAATTATTGAAAGTGATTTATTATGTTGTGTGGTGTTGTGTTGCGTTGCGTGTGAATGCACTCACTGAGGATTCTACTGATGATTAACTTCAATAACTATCCAACTTTGATCGATTGAAAAAATATAAGACTCAAACATGTAGGCTATTGATATAACAGACACAAAAGAATACTCGGACATTACTGGTACATAAGTGTGATGTAAAATACGTTGAAAAAAGTACAATTGAACTAATATATTGAATTTTGAAGAGAAAACATTTCGTATGCCAATAATATTCTCCCTCAAACTTTGATGTGCGTCCTTTTTTAAACACCTGTTATAATGTAAATGGATGTCAACTGCTTACAGTAATAGTATATACCGTACCGGTACTTAACTTATAATTTTTGTTAGTGCTCTACGTATCTACAAAAAGATACAATCTGTGCAATAATATTATAAGTTGTTCAAATTTGATACGGTTTCTCATTTCTAATTTTCTACATTAAAACACTTAAAAAGATACAAATTCATTTGAAACTCACAAACAATTGAAGTCGATGCAGCTTGCATCCAGTCTAGAAAACCATCAAACAGGCTGCACTGAGTTTGATGTAGCATCATGCGAATATTTAAAAAAATCGTATCCTAAGTACTTGCCGATAGTTTGTTGTCTAGTAAATCGCGATCTTCATACTGAAACACGAAAAATTGCCTTTCTACTGACAAAATATACAAAAAATTGGTTGGAGATTTGTTTGATTCAATAATAACCAATTGGAGTTCAATTAATGAGCTACAACTTATAAACTAGGTAGGTAGGTACCGATTCCTCAGAGAAAATTGGTAGAGTTCTATGTGAGAATGTAATTTATTTATAATACTAATGAATTTCACATAGTTTAAAATTAAATACGCCTGTTTGAAATAATTGTTTCAAATTTAGACGGAAAACAGATGTAGGCTAGTTGAAAATGGAATGAAGGCCCCGAATCAGGTTCAACGTAGATATATAGAACCATGAGGCTAATGAGTTACAAGTTATTTGTTTGATAAAAAGCTTGTTTTTAATAGAATCAATAATATAATCAGTTTTGTAAAGAAAATGCTTTGTCTAAACATACTTATCAGATACCTAATAGGATAAGATTGTCATTATATTGTTGTGAGAGTACTGTACTAAATATATTACAGTAGGCAGTACAGTAAATTTAAAAGTGAATGGAAAAATATTTAATATTTTATAAAAGTTGATGTAAAAAAATAATTCAACAACAAATGCCAAAGCTAGTCAGGGTAATAGATAAGTTTACAGTAGGTCCAGTTTTACACACACCACGATTTCTCGCATAGCTCCCTTATAAAGGGTTAATATTTTGGTTTCTATTAAAAGGAGCCATATAATTTATGTTTTTGATAGACTAGTTTTATGCCATCCTTATGAATTTCACTGGATTGAAGAGAGCTTGGCAAACACATGATGTGTCTGTGCAAATCTAATATTTACCAAGCTTCATTCAATCAAGTAAAATTTATAAGGATGGTAAAAAACCGTTCATTCAAAAATCGTGGGGTGAGTAATCATAGGGTAACTAATACAATTTTAATATTCTCTTGTGAAACGTTGATGACAGTTACTCGATGTCAATAACAATAATAATTATCATTTTGCAGCATTTGAACGATAGAAAATTCAGCTATCAAATATACTATTCTAGAAGAAATATGGAAACACGGGTATCCCAAACTATCACGGCATTAACCTGCAGCACAATAATATATTAATTATTCATTATAGATAATATATTCTATTCTAATTTTGAAAATGATAATTAGGTACTTACAGCCAAAGGCGAACATAAGCTCCTGTTTTCGTAGAGTACTAACGGTTTCCATAGATGAAAGAATAGGAAAATCTAACTTTTCAGAAAAACAGAACTCTAAAAAGAAAATAAAAATAGGTAAAAACAGACTCAAAGAAACTTCTGAGCCCAAAGATTTCTGAGAAACTTCTAAGCCCTAAGAATCTAATTTACTCCTAACTTTTAAAACAGGAAAAATTCTACAAGACACTGGGCAGATTTAGAAGTAAGATTCGCAAGGCAAATTCTGATATTTAATACAGATTTTGCCTGCTCTATCCACTCTGCAATCCTAGCCTCGCGTCCTACAATTTACTACTGAATATCACTTGCTATCCAATCGAGAAAGAAACGTCTGATTCTACGTTATCAAATTGGAGATAATTTATTTTTGTTTGAGATATTGTAAGAGTAGTGGTTACCTGTTCAAAGTCCAGGGTGGAGAACGATGATTTCAGCGTTGAGGTAGCGCCTGCATAGTCTGTCCAATCAAAGAAGACATTCCGGCAAGATGGGAAAATGACTCCAGCTCGGACAATATTGGTTCCAAAATTATGAATTTGGTCTTAAATTGTAGATCAGAATGTTTCCTACAATTTAAGATCAAATTTGAAATTTTTAAACCAACATTGACCGAGTTGGAGACATTTTCCCATCTTGCCGGAATGTCTTCTTTGCTTGGACAGACTATATTAGAATAGATAATAGTTGACTTTCTTTTCCCTGTATTACGTAGAACACGTTATCGAATATTATAAAGGTCTACTCTATATCCATTGTAGTATGTTGGTTGATTTGGAACGTAGGACACTCATTGATGGAATGTCACAATAAGCTTAATCCATAGTTGTAGGGTGGGTGGGGGAAAGACATTTGATAGTATGTAGAGTTGTAGACGTAGGCTAATTGAGTCATAATGTATGATGACTAAACATCATACAGGTCTAGTCTATCCATTTTTGTCTTTACAAGTATTCCATTATTGTTGCCTAATCCTTATTATTGCAGGGTGGAAAACGAATTCAATAGTTTGTATCAAAATTTAGTCACAATGCTACTAGTTAGTTAGCGGTTTTTTAATAGGTTTTGTATAATGTTAGTTATGAGGTTTTTATTAGAAAATTGAGGGACGAAGTAGGAAGAGGAGCAGAGAAGGAGGAGGAAGAGGAGAGGAGGAGGAGGAGGAGAAAGAGGAGAGGAGGAAGAGAAGTAGGAGGAACAGAAAAAGAGGAGGAGGAGGAACAGATAAAAAAAGGAAGAAAAGGTGAAAGAGAAGAAATGATAAGAGGAGGAGGGGAAAATAAGAACGAAGAATTATGATATAGAACTGTAAATTATCACAAATGCTGTTCAATGGAAATAATTGGTCGAAATGGAAAGATAAAGCAGGAGATAAAGTGGAGGAAGAAGTGGAAGGAGAAGAATAATTGAATTGAACTGAATAATATTGCCTTTATTAGGGCGGAGTTGGGACTCTAGGTCCTTTCTACCACACAACCCTAAGAGAAGAGAGAGAGAAAGAGGAGAAGGAAAATAACAATAAAAGTAAGAGAAATTAGTCTCTTACATTTTCTGGGGAAAAATCGTTGACATAATGTGGAAAGTTTTTTAATTCTTAAAGAAAGTTCTTTTAATTCATTAAAAGAAATTAGGAGAAGAAAGAGTAGAACATAGAGGATGAATAAAAAATAAATAGAGAGTGATTATTTAGTAGAAGAATGAAGGAGAAAAACGAAGAAGGGGTAAAAGGGAGAAGATAAAATGAAAAATGGATGAAACATCTTACACTTTTGTTGAAAAAATCGTCAGAATTATGTAACTAGGAGATAAAAATGAAATTGTGTGGGAAAAGTATGAGGAGGATAGAAGAAGATGAGAATTATTAAATGGAGAAGAAAATGTAAGTAGGAGTAAGAAAAGATGAGGAAGCGCTAATACAAGAAAATTTGGAGAACAAAAATTCTCTCCTATCAAACAAAAGCTAACGGTTTCAAAGGACATGTTTAATTCCAAATTGTTAATCCCAATTCAAATCATCATAATAAATTAGTGTCATCTATTGAGCAGTCTATTCAAGCAAAGAAGACATTCTGGCAAGATGGAAAGACTCCAACTCGGTTTATATTGGTTCAAATATATATAATTATAAATTTAATCTCAAACTGTAGTAAACATTTTGATCTACGATTTGAGACCAAATTTATACTTTTTGAACCAATATTGACCGAGCAGGAGTCATTTTCCCATCTTGCCAGAATGTGTTCTTTGCTCGACCAGACTATAATCAATCCTATCACTGAACAGTGATGATGACGATGACTTCAACAATGATTCAAATTTCAGACAGTCAATAAAGTAGTTACTGCCTCACAAGTAGTCTATAAAACCAGACCAATAGGTCATTTCAACTAGAATAACTGTCAAAGTTTGTTTAGTAAGATAGTCACTGAGTATGTCAATAGCATTATTTTCAATTTTATTTAATCACCACATACCACGTAGTTTAATGCGTAAATAGTGGAGTAGTTTCTAGTCTTTGATGAGACTTTCTAGAGAAGGAAGCCTATTTTAAGACGAAGTTTGTGACTCATGGACTCAGATTAGCTGGTTCATTGCTATGAAGATGTATGTTTAGGCTCCATTAGTTTATCTACATTGAATTGTACAATCTTTGATTAAATAGAGCTTTATGTAAAATGAAAACTATTGAAGGTAGTATTTGTCATCAGGTTTTGATCTATTATCAATGTTTCAAGTCTATAGCTAGTCGAGAAATAGAGGAAAATTGCGTTGAAAATTTTGTTCTTCCCGGACATACATGACCCAAAGCAAGAACATGAAACATTGTAAACATAGGACAACTAAATTTGAAATAAAAATACAAGATGTTGTCAAACCACTGATTTTAAATCTTGTCTTTTCATTTAATATGTATAACTACAGTCTGTCCGTCTAAGCAGAGAAGACCGTCTGGCAAGATGGTAAAATGACTCCAGCTTGGTCAATATTCGTTCAAGAATTATAAACGTGGTCTTAATAGTAGATCAAATTGTTTCCTACAATTTGAGACCAAATCGATAATTTTTGAACCAAAATTGACCAAGCTTGAATCATTTTCCCATCTTGCCAAAGGATCTTCTTTGCTTGGACAGACTAAAACTTGATTGCTCATCTCCATTGAATTGTACTAGGTTTGAATACAAAAATACTACTGAAAAATAAGACTACTGAATTTGAAATACTAACGAGGTATCTGAAATAACTCAGAAATATTTGAAAATACATACAATTTTCCGGCTAGGTTGGTTGGTACAGTGGTCTGGAGCGTCACAACCTTCAGTCCACAAGCATCAACTGGTCTGGGTTCGAGTCCCAATAGGCAAGGGTATTATTCACCTCATCAATCACCATCGCACTCAATTTGTGCATAACCCACGTACAAGCTGAGGTGCTTAATTGGGCATCATCCTCAATAAAAAAGACAAAACAAAAATTTAAATGTATGAATTCTATCTCTATTTAAAAAGGGATAAGTAGGCTACATCAAGTTGAAACCAAGAATTGCTTTTCTAATATAGTTTTATTGTAGTATGATAATATAATACACACTATTTACACAAATTTTAGTTTCAAACAATAGTGAAAGCCTCAGTCCATAATATGAATACGTGATTTTCAATACAAGACATACCCAGGATTCCATTGATAACTTATTTAACTCACCATCAAGAATTTCAAATTTATTGTTGAAGATGCATAATAGTAGACAAATTTATTTCAAATGAGAATATTTTGTACTTTATCCATTAAATAGATTTCAAGCTGGATTTATCAGTAGATTGTACTTTTTAATCTCTAATAAGATAGTTGTACTTTATCATTTTGTTGGGAGAAAAATACATCAATAAAATATCTTCATGTATCTTCGGTACCGGTAATTCACGAGTAGCACGCATTTAATAAGAAAATATGTTGGATTTTATGACAAAAATTATGTAAAGTATTTCAATATCACAGGATATCATGCAAATTCAACAAATATGAGAAATTTAATTTTGTAATCTTTCATATTAATAATGGAATCGTTGTATGATCATCTACCAATGTATTCAGTATTCAAACATAATTTTGATACTATTGCTTATTGAAATTTGAACAAAATTTAAGAAATCTTTCAGGGATTTGAATCTTTCAATTGGAAAATTATACAAGTAATGGAAAACTATAGATCTTTGGCGAATAAAAACTTAGAAATTATAATTTTTATAGTCTTTACAGAAACTATACCCTGATTTATGTAATTTTTCTATTTTAAGACATGAGTTATTATTTTAGTTAACATTAAAATAAAATTTTAATGATTTAGTTATTTGAAAACAACGTTGAGCTTAATATTAATAAATATTAATTTAAATTCAACATTACCTATAGATTCAGACTTTGATCACCTTTACTTATTTTCAATTCAATTATTTTACTAACTACATTTTTTTAATTAAAATTATTCACTGATATAGTTCTACTGAGCACTCAGGACCAAAACTTTTACTTCACTAAAAAGGATAAAGAAACGCCAATACAAAGATTAAAAATACTAATCAAACAAACAAGACAAAAAGAGCATCAATTAAGATAATAATATTGTAATAACAATAAATTCTTAAAGTATAGTAATTACCGTTATAATTATAATAATTATAAATATTAGACATTACAGTAGTGCACATTAAGACACTTTATTTTTTATCACTTATATAAATATTCATATACACTTTTTTATTTACAGGAAATTTAAAACTTTCCTCGCATTTATAATTAATCAACAACACCATAACCAACACGTTTGGTCGATTTATTCAACAGTATTAATCAATAATAGAATAATTTTATCAATTCGATTATTTTCATTTTTTCAATTAGGCTAAATTGGATGCCTGGATATTCATTTGATAAAATATTGGGCTTCAACTATTTTACTAACGAAATGCATGAAAAAGAATAGATATAGAAGTAATGGAAGAAAGAAGAGAAAAAATAGGATAGTAATATGATGTAGTAAGAATGTAAGTAAAATATTTCCTATCAATCCATTTACCTTTCTCTGAAAAAAATCACTACAATATCACTGGCGGCTCATCCCACGTAACAGGTGAAGTGCTGTACAGTAAAAGATACGGGCACTTCACCTGTTTCGTGAGCACGAGCCGCCAGTACTACAATCAACATAAGAAATAATAAAGGATAATTCCTTGACCATTAACAGAAATTCAATTTAATTGAAGCACATACACTAAAGAAATGTGTTAAATCAATTAATATTCTCAAGTTTCTTCTACAGAAAAACGCATTTATAGTTTTCAATTCCATTTCCCCCTTTAAAACAAGCTTTGTCTCAAGATTATTACTACCTTTCCAATGTATTAATCAATATTCTCATTTGAAAGCATAGAAAACTAAAGGATCCATGGTTTAGATTTTCTAGTATCTGACTTTGTAACTATGTAAATTGAATGAAGCTTACCTTGTTGAAAACTCAAGAACATTGATAATTATAATATAATTGTCATCTATCTTCATATAAATAAACTGATAATGTTTATAAACTGATATCATTTCAATTAAACATGGGAATCAGATATCAATGTAATTTTTAAATTGAGTGATTTCTTTAGAGGTTTAAAAATTCAGTGTCTTTTTTCATGCTAAGACAATAGAGTGTTATTACATATCACTAAAATTTGTCTTTTAGTAGAATACACTAGGGAAAATCTCGGACAAGTTTCTCGGACAATATCAAGTTTAGTGATGATTTTCCAATATTCGACTGAAACCTCTCACAGTATATGCTAATATAGCTCTGAAGATGTTATTATTATGAGTCATCTACTTCTTGAATTTTTCTTCCAAATTATATTTAAATTAACTCATAGCTCAATCACTTTGAAGCTTTACAAATTCTTAGTTTTATTAAAAATTCTAATTCAATTAGAAAAACAGCCAGTAAATTACTCATAAATACAATGTTACTACTCATGTAACTTGATAACTTAGCATACTAGAGTATGTCGAGTTATTTGAAAACTACAATAAAATTATTATATTCATTCAACAAAATTCATTTATTGATAAATTAATTGCATTCTTAGTAGTAAATCTGTCATTCTCTCTAGTTACAACAATAATTGAAACATTAGATCATTTAAAAAGACTGCTAGAAGAAAAATCGAATTAAAATATAACTGAAACATAATATGCAAATGCAAAACATTATAGAACGTTAATAACATCAGACCGAATAAGTCAAACATTGTTTGGACTATAAATATCAATAAGGAAATGCAAAAATAACAATTATTCAGTCAATAAATCAATTGGATTGTTGGTAGCGTTCAAAGGGATTGTTTTGTCTGGAACTATGACAAGAACTCAGTATAGCAGATGTCAAAAAGATTGACGGGTGGAGAAAGTCTGTTAATAATGCTCAGCTCTGTCAGGACAGTTTGCAAGCGGTCTACTAATGCGAAACGATAAGATGAATTCACTCTCAGCTCTACAAGCACTCACAGATCGCAGGCAGACTGTCCTGATAGAGCTAAACATAAAACCAGACATATTCCAACAGCCAGTTATGTAGACGTATGCTAAAGAAGAGAAGCGAATAGCAGAAATTACATAAGTATCATTGAAATCTTATTTCAAATAAGTTTTTAACCTCATAAAATATTTGTATTTTTTACTAAGTTCACAACGGAAAAGGACAAAGGAAGATTTAAAGAGAGAATGAGGAGAAGAATCGTGGGAAGAGGCGGAGAAGAAAAACTGAAGAATGACAAATACGAAAACCATTCAAAGAGAAAAACTGAGATGAGAAAAAATCAGGAGAGATTTATGATGAGGCAAATGAACGAGGGATATTGGAAGATTATAGTCTGTCCAAGCAAAGAAGACATTCTGGCAAGATGGAAAAATGACTCTAGCTCGGTCAATATTAAAAATTATAAATTTGGTGTCAAATTGTACATCAGGATGTTTCCTACAATTTGAGACCAAATTTATAATTTTTGAACAAATATTGATAGAGCTAGAGTCATTTTTCCATCTTGCCAGAATGTCTTCTTTGCTTGGACAGACTGACTATACCAGTAGGCAGTATTACACGTTAATATTTATATTATCATAGTTGATCATATGAAAAGTAATGTAAATACGAAATCATATTTTCATAATGATCTCTTATATAATAGAAAATATTACCGTGTAATACCGGCCTTAGTTGTGTATGAACGAATACTACTTAGTAATGTTCAGTAGTAAAGTATACCAGTAGAGAAGGAACTTTAAAAACGAATAAAATCAGAGTACCCTTTAAAAAATATTTTTTAGGGGTATTTTTTTATTTTTTAAAGGGTACTCTGATTTTATTCGTTTTTAAAGTTTCAAATAAAGTAGCCCTAGAAGAAAAGAAGTATCAGTAGAGAAGGATACATCAGGGAAATTGAAGGTGTAAACTAAGGAATATCGGAAAGTGGGAAGATTCCCAAGTTAGAAACAAGAACGAAAGTATACCAGTAGTGAAGGATACATCGGGGAAACTAAAGGTCAAAACTAACAAATCAGTAGGAAGATTTCCAGTTAGAAACAAGATTGAAGCCAACCCGACTAGTTGTGTATGAGCGAATGCGAGCTGAGACTGAGACTCAGCGGCTGTGAGCTCGCTCCCAGCGTCGACGCCATATCCTGATAGCTGAACTGCGGAAAGTGCGGCTGCATCAGCTGTGCCTCGCCGAGCTCCTCGGCAATGCTGTTCAGCAGTGGACCCGACATGTCGGGCGGAGTGAGTTCTACAGGCTCGCCGGTGAACTCGGAGTCAAAGTAGCGTGTGTCGGTGTCCGAGGTGACCTGAGGCTTGAACAGTGGCGCGATCTGTGACAGGAAATGGGAACTGTTAGGAGGTTGTTGTTAAATCCAGTATCCGAGAGTGTTGATACTAAATTGAATAAATTTTCAAAGATTATCTTTGCCAAGATCATGTTAGATGTTATGATTTTTTCTGAATGTGATGCCCACATGAGCTCTTAGGTTTGTGCGTGGGTAATGAGAGGGATAAAGATGGGGAAATGAAGACTACTTTCCTAGTAGTTTTTATGTTGTAAACGAATAATGCGTAAAATTGAAATTCACACTTCGGGCTACTGTGATGCAATTATATTTTCAAAGTTTTTTAAAGGCTACTTGAATAGTGCGTAATTTGATCGAAAGCGGTTCAGTTACTACAAAGAGATTACGTTAGATCTCTTCAAATACGGGAAGTTTTTCACCTATATGAACACTGTAATGAGTAACTAGTTTTGTATGGTTGTGTTTTGGCTGAATAAATAGATTGGATTTAATTTGCATGAAAAGATTGAAAATAGGCATATACGTCATAACGATTGCTATAATTTGTAGCATTTCAAATTTGTAGCACACAAGAAACGCAACCGATGAAACAGATGGTTTAGAAATAACTTCAATGCTTTCAAATGGAACTACTTTCCTACCCGACATAGTTGCCAATTTTTAAGCTATGGTCTTATGAAGGGTAGCTTTGCCTTTATTGATGAAATAAGAATGATAAATGTCTGATTACCTACCTTTTTCTGTACGAGATCCGACCAGTTGATGGAGGAGAAGAAGGGATGCGACATGATGTCATGCGCGTCCTCGGGGCCTCCGCCCAGCCGCTTGTTGGGGTCCTTAATGAGCAGACCGCTCAGCAGGCTCTTCGCTTCACTCGATATCGTGCGAGGGAATTTCACCTTGAAAACGGACAGAAAGTAGCTCAAATATTGTAAATTATCAATGACTACTGATAGAAATAATACAGATTTATACTGTGGATGAGAGAAGAATTATAGCTGGCGCCATAAACTTGGGCGGTTTCATTTGTCTCTTGTACGTGATGTAATCTACCAACAGCTGACGTAAAGCATGTATTATCTCTTGATTGAAAAAAAAAACCATCGTAGCTAAATAACAACTCAAATTGACAACATCAGTTGTTGGAGCGCACAAGGAGTAGACGGAACCACCCAACTTTTTGGCGTCAGCAATACCATGTGTTCGAGAAAGAACCTTCCAAACCTACGAGTCGATAATGTAGTTAAGGAGCATCAATTCATTTAATAGCACTAACCACAATATACCACTTACATAATAATCATTTAGCTGTTACCAAAAACCAAGGTGGTTTCGTCTGTTACTTGTACGTTCCTCGAAGAGCTGATTATATTTGTAACAACAATTTTCTGTTGGGTAGCAGTCTATCTAGAAAATTTCTGAAAATGCAAGCCAACCCAAGTACAAAGAATTTTAGCATCTGAAAGATTGAATTCAATTCCAGATAAAATAGGAACAAATTACAATCAAAACAATATTCGAATATTGTTGATCAAAATATCTGCTATTGGTATTGTATCCAACTCCTATGCTGAATAAAATATCCTGCATAAAGCTTGAAATGAAAAATATGTTTGAATTTCCAGTGTTGAAGTAGACTTTGTCAAAATTAGATTAATAAACCATTTCATATAAATATTTGAAAAAATTCAACCGACCTCCTCCATCAATATGAGCGTGAATAGCACATCGTGATCACGGTTGTAGAAGGGCAGCCGACCGCACATCATCTCATACATGACCACGCCCATGCCCCACCAATCCACCGCTCGCCCATAGTCGTTATCCTCCAGCACCTCGGGCGCCAGGTATTCGGGGGTGCCGCAAAACGTCTTCGTTGTCCGCCCGTAGGTGATGTCCTCCTTGCACAGGCCAAAGTCGGCGATTTTGATATGGCCGTCTTTGTCTAGCAGGAGGTTTTCCAACTGAAAATTTAAGAAAAATATTGTGATTATGGTTGTATATTTACGGGATGGTTTTCTAGCAGCAAATTGCAATGAACTATGAACTAAAAGGGTGCTTTACGGAACTACGCCAGCGCCCAGCGTACAAAGAAAACTACGAGTTCTTATGAAAAATAATATAGTAGTACTGTTATCTAGTAGTACGGCTCCAAAGCAAGCCAGTTCCCATTAAAAGTATAGTGACTCAATTTTTTGTACGCTAAGCGCCTACGCTGAGGCGTAGTTTTGGTAAGCACACCTTAAGGTTCGTTCTAGACGAGCGTCGAAAATGCGCGCTCGACAGAAACCATTATGTTAAATGGGCGCGCGTTTATTTCGCTCGTGTAGACAAGCCTTGAGCCGTGTAGACAAGCCTTGAGCCGTGTAGACAAGCCTTGAGCCGTGTAGACAAGCCTTGAGCCGTGTAGACAAGCCTTGAGCCGTGTAGACAAGCCTTGAGCCGTGTAGACAAGCCTTGAGCCGTGTAGACAAGCCAAACCATTGTGTTAAATGGGCTTGTCTACACGAGCGAGATAAACGCGCGCACATTTAACACAATGGTTTCTGTCGAGTGCGCGTTTTCGACGCTCGTCTAGAATGGGCCTAATGAGAAAATTTACCGTTCCAGCTGACTAAAGTACAAAAGTAACTCTATTTTCTGGTTAACAGATCCAGTAGTTTCTCTCAGACAACACACAGACAAAATCAGCTGTTGGACGAAACCGCCTTTATTTCTGTTTTTCACTCTAATAATATCCTCTTATGAAACAATAACCTCTTATGAAAAAATCTCTCTTATTCTGGAATAAGATTATATAATCAATTACCGGAGAACATTCGGAAAATTTTCTCTTCGAATAGATAATTTATAGTTCAAGAAAACTCAAGTTCAAGAGGAAGTAGAGTATTCGGAGGTAGAGTACAATGCTCATAGCCTTTAAAATTTCGAAATTGTGACTTTTAAATGTAAAAACTATTCTGTGTTCGACAATGTCTCATTTTAAATTGTATAATATTGGTATTATGTATAAAATGGGATTATTCTCAAGCGTTGGTGTTATGTAATGATGATGAATAAACAAATAACCGACTTTTATATTTTAATTGAATAGGAATATTGATCTTAATTGATCAAACTAATTGATCAATCCAAGGCAAATGACATCCCAAGCAATGGCCTGCAAAAGACTAGTTTCTCAACAGATTTCACGGCCTAAAAATAGCCCATAATTATATAGCGTATGACTTTTAACAGTGGGAAGACTCAAGAGTTGTTCCACTTCACCATATAATATCATTTTTCCTAGATGGGAAGATGGAGCACCATTTTGGTTCTCTTACACTTTGAAAAACTAATTTTAAAACTGATTTATCAATTCCAAAACTATTAATAAGTTTTAATAAAGGTACTTTCGTACCTTAAGGTCGCGATAGATGATGCCCTCCTGATGCAGATAGCCGAGTGCCGATATGATTTCGGCGCCGTAGAACCGGGTGCGCTCCTCGCTGAACACCCGCTCACGTGACAGGTGAAAGAACAGCTCGCCTCCGTTCACGTACTCCATTACAAAGCACAGCCGGTCAGCTGTCTGGAATGAATATTTCAGCGACTGCAACAGCACAGAGAAAAGGCAAACGATTAGAGAAAATATCGATGGAGAAACCTATCAATTATTCATAGTCTGATTCCTGTCGAGCTTGTTGGTGGATTTCTTTAGGGGTGTATAACATTTCTCTCTGAAAACATACACAATTGAAACGAAGTCTAGAAAATACTGTTATAGTTGGTATTAAAAACCATAGAATCAGGGTGGATGAATGAATATATTCGAGTGAATTCGATGCACCAAGTTACTCACACCTTGTCCAGCTATAGTCTGTCCAAGCAAAGAAGACCCTCTGGCAAGATGAGAAAATTACTTCAGCTCGGTAAATATTGGTTCAAAAATTATTGATTTAGTTTCAAATTGAAGATCAGAATGTTTCCTACAATTTGAGACTAAATTAATATTTTTTTGAACCAATATTGAACGAGCTGGAGTCATTTTCTCATCTTGCCAGAGGGTCTTCTTTGCTTGAACGGACTATACTCATCTGTTTTGTTGAATGAATTGTTTGTCTTCTACGAGACACACGAAATAGAAAAACAGAATCATACGTAAGAATATTAAAAGTAAATAAAATAAAATATAGTTACACATTGAATAGTTTCAACATCTACAGAACTATACTGTCATGCAACTATGCAAGTGATTGAATCAATTCCGCTTGAAGGAGTACTCAGAGTGACAGGAAAAACAAAGTCAACAAGAACAGTTTTGAAGAAAAAAAAACTGATATAGGATTAGAATAAAATGCAAACATGTTTCAACTTGCACTTACAATAAGGAAGGGATGGTTGGTGGTACGCAGCACTCGGTTCTCGGTTAGTGTGTGAGCCACCTCGTCTTTCTGTATGATCACCTCTTTTTTCAGGATTTTGATGGCGTACAGACGGCTGGTAGCCTTCTCTCGACACAGGACCACCTTGCCAAACGTGCCCTTGCCCAGCACTTTCAGAAATTCAAAGTTCTCGAACGTCTGTACAAATAAAATCAAAACAACATACTAGCATTAGACATTGATAAAATATAATAAAATATTGTTAATTGCTTCAAATTGTACATAAACACTAGCATACAACACACTAGCATTAGAAATAAGGTTAAGTGTAAGAGAGGACCGTTCATCATCATCATCATCATAATTTCGTATGGGTCATTTTCTGGGGAGTTCCGAAGAAGTTCCACAGCCGACATAACCACAATTTCCCATGTTGGGAAATTATTGTGGTATTTAATATTGAACAAATTTATTGGAATTTTGGTGAATTTCTTCAAATTTCATAGAACCAAACACAAAAATAACACTCGAAGCACTAATCCACGATTGGAAATTATTGAATTTTGAAAGAATTTAGAGCACGAAATTTTCACATCACAATTTTACCATGGCAACCAAAAATATGAGAGGACCGTTGAGTCCTAACTTCGCCTTTGTAAAAGTCAATAAACAAATAGCATTGGAAATTGATTAAGGCTACAATTACTATTGATTCTTTGATCAATTGTATATTAACCGTGACAAATATATTAAATTTCAATCATAACTCAATTGTTGATATCAAATTCAAATATCTATCAATCTATTCTTCAAGATAAAATAAAACACATTGATAATATCAATTCTATCTTTTATTTTGGTTCAGGACCATGGTTTCGTGACCACACAGGTCACTTATTCATGCTTAACATAGTCCTATACCAAATAAACGGTAGAATTTACATTATTAGTAAGTTTTATTCAATTTTGGAACGACTCTACGACATTGATAACGACTCAATATCGACTCGATAACGAGCCATAATTTTGTTTGATCAATTTGAACCAAGCCCATGCAGCATAAATCCACAAGGCCGTTCTTCGATCAATTCAATGTAGTCCACAAGCATACCTGTATTACTAATTACCATAATACAAGACTATAGTGGACCAATATATGAATTTATTTATTGTAAGTTTAACTTAGTGAATGGAAAAAAATCACAGACCCTTTTTAGTAGTTTTATTCATTTGAACTCAACATATTTTGTACTTCGTCTGAGAATACCTCTAAAGAGTATCAAATAAATAAAAAATTACTAGAAAGGGTACTGAGATTTTGATTTTTATTCACAAACATACATTGAGTAGTCCTATGAAATCCGATCCTATGTTTTCTTAGAACTTTCTAGAACTGAACAATTTTGTACTTTTTCTGAGAATACCTCTAAAGAGTATTAAATAAATAAAAAATTACTAGAAAGGGTACTGAGATTTTTATTTTTATTCACAAACATACATTGAGTAGTCCTATGAAATCTGATCCTATGTTTTCTTAGAACTTTCTAGAACTGAACCAACCAAGGGAAATGAAGACTCAACGCGGATATAAAATTATAAAATAATCAATAAAAAATTTGCCATTCAAGTGTGAGATATTTTAATTATTGAAGGAAATTTCTACAACCTTCGTATGATAATCATTCAATAATTAGTTTGAATTTTCCATGTGGGACAAGATTCACTCCCGTAGGGCAGACGCAAAAAAAAGACTGGCGGTTGTTGAATAAATGTTATTAATGCTCAGCTCCGTCAAGATAGTTGGTAAGCAGTCTACAAAAGCATTCTTTTACTATAAGTATAGTATTTTCTCAAATAAATGAATACTGTAAATCAATTACAATTCTGTAATAAATACTGTGAAGTAATTCAATTTTATTTGTTGGAACATTTTCATGTCATTTCTATTATGCTTCAAAACGTTAAGTTTCTCTATAAAACATATGGGATGGAATATCATTTTTTAATCTTTTAATTAATACAATAAATCCACCAACTCACCACTTTCTTCCGTCCGCTAGCCGTGTTGGCCGTTCCCAATCTGGCAAACTTCACGTTGAACTCATCAGAGGCGGCAGCCTGTTCCAAGCTACTAACCGCCCCATTACTGTAGCCGCTCCCCGATCCTGCCCCCGACGCGGAGGCGGCCGACGAGGTGGAGGAGGAGGAGAGCATCTCCACATCGCCCGAACCCGATAGACGATCGGACACGCCTTTGATGGCGGCTACCCATTCCTCTCTGCAGAAAAGAGGATTGAACAATTGAAAAAAAATGTAATAAATTGAATCAATTAAAATCCATTATAAAATTAGAATAGAATAGAATTATTCAGTAGACTGATTATTAGTTGATAGATAGATGTAACATAATGTTCTTCAGTTGTGGCACTTTTGAAGAATGTCTGTTCAATATTCGATACAACAGCTGACGCCAGAGAATTAGACGCTTTCGTCTGTCTCTTGTACGTGATGTAACCCACTAAAAGCTTATAAAAAGCATTAATTGTCTCTTTCGATTTCAAAAACACCATTTAGGCCTAGCTAAATGACAACTCTGATTGACAACATCAGCTGTTAGAGCGCACAAGGAGCAGTGAAGAAACCGCCCAACTTTTTTTGGCGTCAGCTATACAAGTGCCACGGTTTGAGTTGAGGCAATCGATATATTTTTCTTACGTAAACTTCAAGAACAATTTACAGCCATAAATGTTCACGGTAGTGTTCAAGAACCTTTTTCAGTAATAGTATTAGGTTATTTGACGTAAGAAAGACATCTAGTACAGTAGTATTATAGTAGTCTAATATGACCATAACTACATTTCTATTTTTTCGACTTTAGGTACTCTGTGAGCAAGGGGTGCAATTTATCTACCAGTACTTCAATAATTGAAGTACTTATTCAATTTATATCATTATTATACTCAACGTATTTAAAATTATTATAAATTAGACACAGTTGAAAGATAAACAAACGGCACAACTCGACAAATAACTTGGAAACATTTTTTAGAGAAGATTATTTAATGAATCTGTGTGTCCAGGGTTCAGTTCAACATGCTTCCAAGAAGGTACATGTACATATTACAAGTAAAAAGTGAAAAAAAACTACTAACGACTTGAAAGACTTTGCAACAATACTCATAAAATATTGTTCCATTTGATACATGTATCATCTTGGGTATCTTCTTAAGAGTAACTTGAAGCGTGGACACACAGCTTCAAGAAAATTCATGAAATGATAACATCCACAACACAATCGGCTGATATTTAGTTTTAATATACCAACCACTTTTATGAATACTTTAGTTTTAATAATTCAAACTATTATTTAGTTATATCTAATAAAATATGACAGCAGTATGTGAATATGTTTGATCGATTCGAACTAAGCACAGGCGGCATAAAACCACAAGGCTGTTCTTCGATCAGTTTAATATAGTCCACAAGCATACCTGTATTACCAAGTAACATAATACAAGACTAGAGTGGACAAAAAATTAAAAAACGTTACTTGCTAGAACAATCATCAAAATTAATCAAACATAAAGCCTGGAAAATTAGAAATTTATACTCAAATTGTAGAGCAGAATGTTTTCTTCAATTTTTCAACCGATATTTAAGGAGCTGGCGCCAATTTCTCATAACATTTTCTACACAGCAGGAAGAAACTGGGAATAGGAGGACTAATACGTGTATTCTCTTCAATTCGATAGAAATATTGTTGAAAATGCCGAGAGCATGATCATTTCATAGTTACAGAGGATGCTATGCTCAAAATTAGATGAACTAACACAACTGTCAGGTTGACATAAGCCTCTCACAGCAGGGATAACGCTACATAGAAAGGTATTAACTGGAAGAAAGAGGACTGACGCGTGTTATATCAATCAATTGTGTAGGAATATTATTTAAAATGCAGAGAAAATGACCAATCAATTGATACAGAGGATGCTAAATAGGAGGAGTAATACGTGTTTACTAATTCAATTGAGTATGAATATAGTTTAAAATGCCGAAAACATTATTATTTCATAGTTACATAGGATACTATTCTTATAATTAGATGAGCTGACACGACTGTCAGGTTGACATTTGCCTCTCACAGCAGGGATAATGCTACAAGATTTTCCAAGATAATTGAGATTTGACTTCGTTACTTTAGCTTTAGTGAATAGAGGTTTTAAGCTCCATTTGAAAATTGATATACTCCGTCCAAGCAAAGTAGACATTCTGGCAAGACGGGAGAATTACTCCAGCTCAGTCAATATTGGCTCAAAAGTTATAAATTTGGTCTCAAATTGTAGATCAGAATGTTTCCTACAATGTGAGACCAATTTTTGAACCAATATTTATTTATTCAATTATTGATCTACGATTTGAGACCAAATTTTTCAATTTTTCAACCAATATTGATCGAGCTGTAGTGATTTTCCCATGTTGCCAGAATGTCTTCTTGGCTTGCACAGGCTATAGGTGAGTTGACGTGACTGTCAGGTTGACATGTGCCTCTCACAGCAAGGATGCTTCATAGCAGAGAATAAACTGGAAATAGGAGGACTAATGCATGTTTTCTCATTCAATCGGGTAAGAATATTGTAGAAAATATCAGAATGTCTTCATTGCTTGGACAGACTATATAAAATTAAACAGGCATATTCTCGCCTACCTCTCCTTGTCAGACTCAACGTGAAAGGTACGTTCAATAACCGTGGTCCATTGCAGACCTCGAATGATAAACGTGTAGGGCTTGGGCCGGTCAATGCTCATTATCTGACATCCCTTGACGGTGAAATTGTTGAGCGGCTCGGTGGGGCCTTCGGGTTTCGCTTTGAACCCAATAAGTGAGCCATCTTGTAGCAGTAGGAAGTAGCGTGATCGCCAGTTTTTTATGTGTTCACCTGGAAAAAAGGGGACAATTGATTAAGAAATGTAGAACAATATTGAGAAAATAATGATACAATTAATAAAGTGATGTAAACTGTACGTCAGGCCAAGACTGTGACTTAAGGACACTGGTAAACCTTTTGAATGCTTGAAGAGATCAATGACATAAGAGAAACATGATTATATTGGCGAAACATGGTTATGTTGGCGAGGTGGAATTACCTTTTGGTCTCCCCACCAAATGAAGCCATACGCTAATAATAATAATCATAGAGAATACTTCAATAAAATGAAAATAAAAACTACTTAGCAGGCAGGTCTTATCCCATTCTCCAACAAAATTATTTAAACTTTCAAAAAAGTCTATTTGGCGCCAAGAGAGATCGTAAATATGCGTTTTATTTGTGACGAATGAAGTGAACCGAGTCACTGCCATCTATAGTCTGTCCAAGCAAAGAAGACATTCTGGCAAGATGGAAAAATGTCTCCAGCTCGGCCAATATCGATTCCAAAATTATAACTGTGGACTCAAATTGTAGGAAACATTCTGCTCTATAATTTGAGACCTAATTTATAATTTTCAACTGATAATGACCTATCTGGAGTCATTTCCCCATCTTGTCAGAATGTCTTCTTTGCTTAGACAGACAAGTCATATCAATAAGGACAACCAAGCACCAATGAAAATTAACATCTTTCTTGTTACATATGTTCATTACAAAAATTTAATTTTCCTTTAATTAAGAAATTGAAGCAATAATGATACAATACTTTTCTATTCTACTGTTCAATCTTATTTTGAGCCTTGTTAAAAGTAAATTGAACCGTGGACACAAGAACTTTCAACTAGATTGTCCTACTTGATACATGTATCTTGAACAACAATAAACACTTCTTCACGACTAACATAATAAAACAAACTTATATAGATTGGAAAATAATTAAATTTGCATAAGTTACCTCTTTTGAAAAGCCAACCTTCTTTGACAACATTGGCTGTATTAGGGTTTACAGTATGTACCGACTGTGCGGCCATAGGGTCCGCCATGATTAGTATTCACTGAAAAATAAAACAAAAATTAATGAAAAATAAACAATTACCTCAATAACAAATGGAAATATTGATTAATATAAATTGACATCACAAAAATAATATCAGTGATACAAATTAAAAAAAAAAAAAATGGCGGGAATACTCATAGAATCATAAAATTCTAAATCATAGTTTTCAATTCGGAGTGTGAAAATTTGAATTGTGATCGTGATGCTTAGAAATCTTTCGAACATAACCTCTATATTATTTTGAATAGTTTTATCAAAATTTGGGAGAAGAACGTTTTGGACTGTAATGTCTGTGTTTTTACCCTTTATTGTGATTTGTCGATTAAATAAATAAATAAATCACCTAAAGTCGGTCCAAGCAAAGAAGACATTCTGGCAGGATGGGAAAATGACTCCATCTCTGTCAATATTGGTTAAAAATTATAAATTTGGTCTTCAATTGTAGATCAGAATGTTTTCTACAATTTGAGACCAAATTTTCAACCAAGATTGACAGAGCTGAAGTTATTTTCACATCTTGCTAGAATGTCTTCTTTGCTTGGACAGATTGTATCTGAAAAATTATTTTTGCGGAGGTTACAAACAATAAAGTAATACAAACAGTTAAGAGTTACAAACAGAACATTATTCCAGTGAATAATGACTGACTCAAAAAACGGAATAAATCTACTTTAAATTCTGTTTAACATGAGGAAGTTGACTTACACGTTCCAACACCATAAGCCTATATGAATGACGTTCTTTGTGTACAGTATTATGGTTCTATTAATTTAATGAAATTAAATTAAATTAATCTGAAAATAACTTCTAATGAATTTATTCATTTACTAATGAGTGGTATACTTTCTACATTATTTCTTCTCTACTAAGAAATTTTTTTAAAAATTTAATTTGAAAATTGAATTGAAAAGTTTAATGTGAAATAAATGAGAGAATAAAATGGGAATGTTGAATGAAAGAAGATTGAATAGAATAAAATAAGGATGAATAGTTAGAATAAAATGAATTACTGAAAAATGAATATGTTACAATAAATACAAATACACAGTACGAAGAATAATTTGCCACAATAAATACCGGTAATGAGAAACAAAGTGCTATAATGATTAATTAATAAATTTTCGATTGAAAAATCAAAATATTTTGCAAAAAAACCGCTTAAAAAATTTAAAACCCACTAATTGGATTAGAATACAACCAATTATATTGATGCAAATTTCTGAAAAATGAAACGTAATTTAATTACAGCCTATGCTAACTATATTAAACTGATGATAAATAAATAAATTTTGATAGACTCTATAACATCACTTCTAATGTGAATGAAAATGTGAATGAAAGCTAATAACAACAAATGATCAATATTTAACCGAAAAAATACTACAATAAACACTTCTTCCCGACTAACATAATAAAACAAACATTGCTCACCAAGTACTCCAACTATTGAAGAGGGAGGGGATATAACGACCACCACAAGGGGAACAAGGAAAAATATTATCAAATTAATTTGAACAGTAACGATTCTGCAACTGATAAAATAATCGACCACAAAAGCAACATTTTAATAGATACTTTTATTAGATATTTTATCTACAAATGATACTAAATCTATTCAATTAGTATCCTTAGGAAATATCACGTACAAGAAACTGACGAATCAAAGGCGAAATCACAATAACATGTTTGAAAACTGTTTATCGATCAATTATTGTGAGTGACATGAAATTCAGGAGTAATATAAAGTATGACGTTTTCCTTGTTTCCTATCTCCAGTTGGAGTTTTACCCGTACACAACTGAATTTCACCTCAATTAATTCTAAAAATAAACAAGTTTGAAATTGCAAACAATATAAAAACCCGTAAAGTGTATACTTTCAATTTTTTTCTACTTGCAAATCTGGAAAACTTATAAGAGTATACTTTGTAAAGTAAGAATACAGTCAAGTAAGAAAAATAAAAAATTCAAAAGAGTCGTTGCATATATTGTAGAATAGTTTCATAATGGAATAGAACAAACTAATATTGTCGATTCTTTCATTATTGTCAAAAACCGGTAAAATTGACAATATCAATGTATTTTATTTCATCATGTATTAATATAAAATTAATTCATACTGTAGAATTAATGTTATACAGAATGCTCAACAGCAAAATCAGAAGTTGAATTTGAAGTAATAATAGTTTAAGTTTTTCGCTTCAATTTCAGGAACACTCGATACCGTATGTCTTATTAGGGAGAGGTAGGCCTAAGGAGCAACAATTGAGATAGAGATTTTTCTTCCAAGTAAGCCACAAGAGAAAAACTATTTTATAAAAATTCTTTCAATTCATTCGAAACTAAAAACGAGAAAATCCATTGAAATTGAATTTTATAAAGTAATATAAACTGATTACAAAATTCAAATCAATTGGATAAAAAATTAGCTAGTATTTAAGCGTGTGTTCAATATTGGCATGTATTAGATCAAATAAAATTAACAATTTCGGTTATTTTTTCAGAATAATTGAACTAACATAATCAATATCTAAATCCCAATGTTAAATTTGAATAATCAAACTTCCTTGATTTCAGAATCATTCAGCGAAAATTTGACAACTAAATCAATCCAACATTATCTTGAAACAGAAATCCATTATCTAAATAAGGTAACTGTTTTGTTAAACAATAATTACCTCTTGCCTAAAAACGTTACATTTCGACGCAATACTCAACACAATAATGCACGGTAAACAGGAAAAAAAGTTACTTATTATTATAGTCTGTCCATGCAAAGAAGACATTCTGGCAAGAAGGGAAAATGGCTACAACTTGATCAATATTGGTTCAAAAATTATAAATTTGATCCCAAATTGTATGAAACATTTTAATCTACAATATGAAACCAAATTTATATTTTTTCAACCAATATTGACAGAGCTGAGGTCATTTCTCCATCTTGCCAGAATGTCTTCTTTGCCTGGACAGACTATAGAGTTTTCAATAGCATGAATACTATCTTAGGTCAAGAAACTCATTCACAAACGAGTTTACCGTTAGCTAATCATTAAGAGACGTATTTAAAACAGACCAAACAGACATTACCGGTACAAATTATCAATGAATGGTGAAATATCTACAGATTTTATGCAGAATTTAAACTAATTTCGAGTTATATTCGCTTTAAAGGACGATTGTAACAAATTTATATATTTGAATAATATTTAACAATGTGAGTGTTTGAAATTTCTAATATTGTATCAGAATTGGATATGATTAAGTTATAGGCCTATTGATAGGTTTACATTGTGAATGATTGAAACTTTTAAATTATTAGCCCTAAACAACATACTGAACATTAAATTTTCTAGTATGGACATGGTTAATTCATCAGGGATATTATAGGTGCGTTATTTAATAGAGAAAAAACTCAAGAGATTGACTTATTTGGAATTTTGAAATCTATTAAGAATAATACTACTTATCAAAAACTAATGAAAATTTGGGGTTTTATTCAATTGTTTCAGTTTAATGCTTTATCAACAGATTACTATTGGTATAGTCTGTCCAAGCAAAGTAGACCCTCTGGCAAAATGAGATAATGACTCCAGCTTGGTCAATATTTGTTCAAGAATTATAAATGTGGTCTTAATAGTAGATCATACTGTTCCCTTCAATTTGAGATCGAATTGATAATTTTTGAACCAATATTGATCGAGCTTGAGTCATTATCTCATTTTGCCAGAGGGTCTTTGCTTGGACAGACAATACAGCAGACTCCAGCTTTGGCGGACTCCAATACAGCAGACTCAATTGGCGGATGGTTCCTTTTTATGCTTAGCGGCAACTCTATCAGGACAGTCTACGAGCGGTCTGTTATAGCATAAGAGTGGTGAACAAATAACAGCTAAATCGTCACGCACTGGCAGACCGTTTTCAGACAGTTCTGATAGAGTTGAGCAGTTCAATAAGACACACGACAATCGTCAACTTCACTGGAGTCTTCTGGAATCAGTCTGAGGTAATAGCTGACGCCAGAAAGTTAGACGGGTTCGTCTGTCTCTTGTACGTGATGCAACCTACTGATGTAAAGCATCTATTTTATCTTTTGATTTCAAAAACATAATCTAGGACTAGGCATAGCTAGATGACAACTGTAATTGATATCAGCTGTTTAAGCGCACAAGAAACAAACGAAATCGTCCACCTTCTTTGCGTGAGTGGATAATCCTAAAAATTAATAAGTGGATAAGCCAATTTAGTCTTAAAAATACATTATTAGTAGCTTTTTGTATTATAAGAATCAATAAGAAAGTATCAAAAATATAATTATGCCATTTAAGACAGTGATCACAGTGAATTGCTTATTATGAAATAAAAGGCATGAGTTACAGAGTGAGAGTGGTTCAGGATGGATCTGCCAGACTTCTCAGTCTGATTCCTAACAAAAAAAAAAAAAAAAACAGAGGAGAGCTCAGAAATACTTAAGTTATCGAGATAACAATGACGGTTGTAAATGTTTGGTCAATTTACTGAAATGATTACTTCTAATGTAAAATCAGCTTAGAAAATCAATGGAAACAGTTGAAAATTTGTTACTGTTTAGGCTAATTTATTGATTCTCAATGTTAAATTAGCTTATAAGGTTATATAAGATACTAATTCCCATTCTAGGATCGAACAGTTACTGGGATACATCAGCTTTTGAAACATATTATATAACTTATATCATATTATGTACAGTATATAAACATACTACACTTTATTGAAAGTGTTATCATTGATAAGATGAACTGACTCGTATAAATAACGGTATTCAGCATTCAAATGTTAACAGCTGGAAAGTCACAAATATGGAATATGGTCAACAAGTCAACAATGAAATCTACAAATCAGCAGGAAGAAGATTATCACCCATCTCTATAATGATAATAATTATGAACACTTCAAAATTGGTGTGTGGAAGATGCTCTGAAATCAAGGCGATATCAGCTTGATATATCAATATATAATATAGATATAACTTATCTATTCGATTAATTGCGTCTAACTTGAAATGACAATAATGCAAGCTAATATTGTGGGCATTTGATGATTTTAAGAATAAAAAATTGGACAATGAAATTTCTACAAGCTATGATATAAATTGTAATTGGTAAACTAAGATTCACTCATCTAATGACGTTAAAATCTTAATAATTGAAGAAGAAGCAGTTAATAAGCTTACATTAACTGACGAACCACAATCACAGACACGCGATACGTTATGGAAGATATTTCAAGGGCACATTATGTTTATGTTTACGTTGTGAAAAATTCATTTTTCATATAAAATAAGTTACCTAACAGAATATAAAAATCATTCTCTGTGGAACTCAATTCATCAATCATAACAATAAGCCACTGACAACACAATACTACGTCAGAATGGAATTACTTGCTCTGAAACGAAAATATTTACTCTGAGTGGAACTGGGGTTGTTTATCTCAACAGAATCCAAGTTGAGTAATTGATTGAGCTTGCAATGTATGTACACTAAAATGCAGACTTCTAATTAAGTAATATAACAAACAATTCAATGGAAATTCCAAGAATAAATGCAAATAAATCGGTAGGTAGAGGTTACACCCCGACTAATAGGTTACTAAAACCTTAGGAAGCATGAGTGTGAAAACAACAAAAATGAGCACAGCTCGAGTTTGGGAATAATTTTAAAATCAGCTTAATTATTGAAACATTCTTTAAATTATGATATAGAGATTACTTACTGTATTATTTTGTTCTTTTGCGTAGTTGAATGGATGTCTAGAAAATCAAGCACAAATAATAATCATGACGAGTACTGTCTTGATAGTTAGTGAAAGTATTGCCAACATAAACTAAACGAATATTGCCCGAACTTTAATGATAATTTTATTCAACAAATATATTTATTTAGAATAAAAAAGTATGCTTATGCTTGGATATTTCCAATACAAATTCGATAGGCAGGTACCAAAACTTGATCTAGGTTTTGCTGATTCGCAGGGGATGATACAAATGTGTACCACCGACAATCTGTACCATTCTCTAAGGGCGCTATATTTTCTCGACTTACAATCTTTTCGCTTTGACGAAAACGTCGAGTAACGATTAAAGTGTAATTACTTACTTGTAGGCCTAGTAAGTAGACCTAAGTAAGTATTTGTCCGCTTTGACGAAAAAGTCGAGTAGCAATTAAAGTGTACACAAACGTATGTAGAGAATATTAGGCTATGTAAGCAATTGAATAGGATTTAGGAATAATTTATTTATTTATATTATGAGTTGAACTTTATATTTTTGTATAGTCTTGTTGTCAATGTTGATGGTTTAATATAGAAGAGGCTGAGACCAAAAAATAAATTCAACTGTTAATTTTAACTGAGAAGTTTCATTTCAATATTGGAAAAGGTATTCTTAAATCTTATGAATACAGCCTTTGCTATATTGAAAAATGAACATTGTGAGTGAAACATGTGAATATAATAATATTATACTCTCAAATTGATAGCAACTAGGCCTATCTTACTTCAACTATTATAGCAAGTAGCAACTATAGTGAGTTCACAATCAGTTGTGATATCTGTGTACATTCTTAATTGCCCTTTGATGACTTAGTCAAAGCGGAAAAATTATATGTCAAGAAGAACCTACTTTCTTCAAAAAGCAAATTTTGCAATATTCCAAGTAGTTATTTTATTACTGTGACATAAAATTAAGCATAAATAAATTGATGAATTGAATTCGATTTGTGGATACATGTAATTGCAATAACAACCTCTTTTAATTTTAATGGCAGTGAACAAGAACAAGAAGCCACAACACAACTCTGTTGACAACAAAGTGATGTGACAGCTTGAGTCTGTTTCGAGAAACATAAAGGACATTATCATTCATTTGGCTATTCACAACAGATTGGTGCAGGCCTGCATTGAATTGTATCAAAATCTTCAGTTTGATGGATAATAAGCATTCACTATTGCGTCAGTTCTCAAACAAGTCAAAAACCTCTGACAGAGAAAAAATACCTGGAAGTGCAAAGACCTACAATGTGTACATAGTTTTAAGAACACTATAGCATAATCATCAATTCATAGCCAACTCCTACTCACTATTGACAAAATTGAATTGACAAAAAACACACTATTGATGCATCAAATAATGGAATAATTGGATTTTAAATGATTGTGTCATTCATATGATTCATATTCAATATTTTGTGAATTCTCAATTTTCTTTTGAGAAGGATATTGTTCTATGAATTGATTTCTGTTTGTATCATACAATTATTGACAAATTCATTTGTTTGGTATATTGAGTAAAGACTTTCAATGAATATCTTCAATTTTACAATTGTAATTTCCATCAATATCAATGAAAATCATAACAAAACTATGTGAGTGAGTTGAAAGTGAGTTGTATCATGCACAAAGCTTCTTGGTACAGTAGAACCTTGGTTAATATCACCTTGGTTGAAATGTTGTTATAAACAGTGAACCATTCTCAACCAGATAATACATATTTTTATCATGTATACAGTACTTAGATATAAAAGTGACACAGATCTGCTTCAAATTGATGTTAATGTTGGGTAGTGAACTGATAAGTTTTGAGCAGATACATTGATTACAAAGAAATGTGGTTTGCAGTCATTAAAAATGTGATGCTGGAGTATGCTAAAGTAATTTTTCTTGTACAAAAATTCCAAGGTTCATGAACAGCTTACATTCAGAAAGACAATTTTTTTAAACATTTGAAAATGCATTATTTAGTTTTTGTTTTTATTTTACTACAATTTAAGCCAAAATAAAGTGTCAAATGAGTTGTCCAGTCTCAAAACTTGTTAACTCCAACCAAACTTTTTTCCCACAAATGACAAAAAACTGGGGTTAGATTATAAAAAACAATAGCAGTTTAGTAATATTTCTATTAAATGTAAAAAAATCTATGTTTATTAATGGAACAGGTCATAAATCATTGATGTGAAATTTTTCAGTGATTTGAAAAAAACAATAGCACATAACAGGTTTTGCAGCAGTATTGGTATTGTAACTGGTTTTTGTATCATTATGAAAAATGAAGAGTTTTGTTTCAGTAATTTTCAAGTTATAAAAAAACGTATTACTTCACTATGAATTTCATAGGTGTCTACCAAATCCCATTTGACTTGTTTGTTGAAGCCTTCTAATTGTTTGGGGTGAAAAAAAACGGAAATTTAATAATTTAATGGAAACTAGATAAAATATACATTTTTATTAGAAGATTATCACAACTGGATCCATTGAACACATCAACATGGTTTGTATATTAACGTAGTTAATGGTTACTGGGTGGTGGTAACTTAGGTATTATTTGGTCAAGCTGAGAAGTCATCCTGGCAAAACATGGCTGTTCAAAGAATGTGTTGAACTACTCTTTATTCATTGTAATAATGAATTTAAGAATATACACTAGAAGTTGTGTGCAAGATACCAGTAACATTAAAAGTAAGAGGTTGTGTATTAAGTTATAGGCCTAAAACTAGTCTACTAGCGCTACGGTACCCGGTTGTGGGTTCAAATCCCACTCAAGGCATGTTTGTTCAATCACCTTTGCACTCTCAATTACCGACACACAATCGACAATAAATGCTTATGTTAGCATCATCTGCAATAAAAAAAGAAAAAAGAATGAGTTGATTCTGATGATGGTTCACTCTGTCGACTACATTTGATTAGGCATGTCGTCGAACCACTTCGTCATCAATTTGGCTCAGATCTAGAGATTCCGTCCCTCAAAACTTTTGAAACTTTATCAACTGACCTGAACATCTGATTTTCATTGAAAAGTAACGTCAAAACGTGGGAACACTGCGAAGTGCGAACTGCATTCGCTGCATGTGCATTTCGCATTCGCATTTTTCAATCAGATCAGTTTTCAACTTTTATTACTTTTTTTCAGTTTTGCACGTAAATTTGGAATTTACACACGTTAAGTTATAATAGAAATGTTATCATGATTGATTTCATAGAAGTCTCTCCTCAATAATCAGGTAATTAAATTAATAAAAGTTTTCAACTTTCATTTCTCAGAAGGAAAAATCAATCGTTTCAACTCAATTTTTCAAATCAATCTTTCATATTTTCCTAGCGTTTATCAGATGTCTGCGTTGATAACAAATTGCGTAGGTTTATAAAGAAATAGTTATCAATAATACTGTCTTAATCACAAAAATAATGTTCTATACTTGTCTAGAAACTTATCTTGAACTTTCAGCACTTGTTTGGATTTCATGTCATGCCATGACTGATTTATGATCAATAATTTAATGTGATGATATATTTTTTATTAATTCATTTAACTTGACTTATTCTTTATTTAATCGCGTGTAAATCCCAATCAACTTTATGAAATTTACTTCACGTGGAGATAGGGTACCGGTATTCAGTCGAGTAGGCTTAACTGGTGAAGAGAGTTCTCTTAGGCTATATAAATATAGGACGTATAGGATTTTTTTCTTAAGGCTACTGTACTTATAAAAGTTTTCCAATAATGCATATCTTAGATTCCCAGTAACCTTTTAAAATAACTTCCATTTTACATGACATACTTCGACGTTTTAGCTGTATTCAAACGCAAATAAATTATTTCAAGAGTGGATGGTAGTGGACGGCAAACTGCCGAATGGCAAAATCAAGCCCTATAAGAACAATGTATATTTTATCAATCTCTTGGAGCATCTATTTATGGACAGAATTTCATGTTCTTGTGTCATTGGAAAGAAAATTCAATTCTCCGGGGGCGTGACTTTTTACTTTTTCGATTTTAAGTTTATTTTGATAATTATTGTATAATTAATTAACTAAAAAAGTATTGAACTCCAATTATTCAAATAAACATAGAATCAAAAAAGTCACGCCCCTGGAGAATTGAATTCTCTTTGCAATGACATAAGGAGCGTGAAATTTTGTCCATAAATAGAGGCTGTATCTGCTCCAAGAGATTGATAAAAATTACATTGTTTTTATGGGACTTTGCCGTTCAGCAGTTTGCCGACTACTTCTGCCCACTCTCAAAAGGGTGCTGAGAAATACACTAGATGTGTATAAGTGTATAAGATTGATTTTATTACTGTATAATTTCATTTACAATAAATCAAGTTATGTTCTATACCATAATACCATTTAGTTGAGATTTTGGACATGAATTCTCAAACAGAACCCACAACCAGGATAGAGGACATCAATCAAATACATATTTAATACCATATAATTTATTCTTAAACATTTTCGTGTCCCAACTATTTTGAATTATTTGTTTCAGATCCTGATTTGACTTACACTTACAATTTTGTTTGTGTATTCGTTTGAAGTTGATGGCAACTGCATGAGAATAATAGGCTACATACGACACAATAAATAAACATTGAACAGACAGCATCCTACTATGCGTGGACTCCATACTTGAGGAACTCTTCTACAAAAAATCTGCTAATTATTCTCGGAAATTCTCATCAGGATGAGTTTAACTTGAATTATTTATTTGTTACTTTTTGAAAAAGTTGGAAAACTTTTCAAGTGATGACATAAATTTCTATTGTTGATGAAATTTTATTGACAACATTTCTTTTGCTTTTTAAAGGTTCAACTTGATTAGTTTTATTTACTTTAATTTATATTCAAGAAAATCTCTGATAATTATTTAAGTTCTATAATTATTTATTCTGTGTAGAAATAGAGTGTTCAAGGAACTCTCCAATAATCTAGTTGAATTCTCTATTTATTCTATGGACAAGTAGAGTTCGATTGAAATAATTTCTTTATCTGTTGATAAAGATGGCTTATGATAAAGATTTTCCAGATAGCTCTGATCTAGGTGAAGATAGGAATCTTGAAGGTAGCAAGGATAAGGGTGATAATAATTCTAACTTTCTCAAGGACAATTCGTTTCTTCATAGTGGAAATGGATGTTCTGAGATGCATTCGGTTTCTGAGAAACCTTCCCAGCAAAATTTAGGGGAAAATTATTCTCATTCAAGCTTTACTGGTACTTCTAATGAGGGGAATGATAAAAATGGGGATGAAAGAAAATTGGAGATAGATAGTAAAAAGGGAGATTTGATGAACGGAAAGAAAGAAATAGATGTTTGTATTGAGACTAATGAAGATGGCCTTTCTTCAGCAGAAGACAATGTGCTAGCAGAAATTGTGATGAATGAAGATGCAATGCAAATAAAATATGAAGAAAAATTAGATAATTTCAAGAAAGAATTGGGAGAAAAAGATATGGAAGAAAGTGAAGTAAAGAGGATGAAAATAGGAGTAGAGGTTTCCAATATTAAAATAGATGTTGAAAAGGAAAATGGAGAAGAAATAGTAGAGAATTTATTTGAAGAAAATGTGAGAATAGAGGAGGTGAAAGAGGTAGAAACAGATAAAGTTGATCGCAAGGAAGTAAGAAAAATTGAGATCAAGTGTGTTGAGGAGAATGAAGTTAAAGAGGGATATTTAGACAAAATTATGGAAATCAAAGGTTCAGGTGAAGAGAAAGCTAAGGAAGATTATATAGAGAAGGATAAAGATACAAAGAAGATGGATCAGAAAGATGAAGAGTTAAAGAAGGTGGAGGAGAAAGATGAAATAAAGAAGGATGAATATACAAAGGAGAAGAAATTAAAAAATGAATCCAACAATAAACTTTATATTTTGGATGAAAATGAGCATGAAGAACTTCTACTAATTGGAAATAAAGAAGATGAAGACTTGGATGAAACCGATTCAATAGATGAGGAAGAATTACTACAAGAATGTGCTAATATGAAAGTACAAAAATATGATAAGGAACTTGAGGAAGTGGATGAACATTTTAAATCAAATGGGAAGTTGATGAAGGATGAGAAAAATCCTAAAAAGGTCATAGATGATCAGTTGGCAGCTTTTTTTGGACACAAGACACTGAAAGATGGATTGTTACAAACAAGATCCAGTTTGGGCACAAGTACTCCCAACATCAAAGATGGTTCTTTGTATAAAAGAGTAGCAGTTGCAGGGACTGGTACACCCAACTTTGAAGATGGTGCTTTGTTCAAAAGAGCAGTTTCCAGTACACCCAACACTAAGCAAGACAAAAACTGGTCCAGCACACCAATCAGCAAACCTCTCCTGCAAAATACACCATTCTCAAAATCTGGATCCTTTTGCACCCCAGCTCAAACCGTACTGAAATGCTGGAAGCCAGCTGCTCTGAGACGCAGTAAACTTTTCACTTCCAATACAGAACTGAACAAATCTGCCCTTGAAGCTAACACACCTGGAAAATTCTCAACAATCCAAGAAGAAAATGAGGATGATGGAGATGACTTTGATACTTCCCTGATGAAGTTGGAACAGAAATTGGCGGAAATTGAGAACGAAAAGAAATTGCCATCATCAGACCTTGGCAAGAGTTTTTCAAAAATTGAGGCCTACCACAAGACAATTGTTGCCGAACGTGAGGAAGACAGCCAGAAATTGGAGGAGGTTATTATGGAGTTGTCCAGTCAGCTGTTTTCAGATGTCCGGAAAGGTCTGGTCCAAGGTTCTCAGGATGAATTGAGTGTCATTGAAGAAGGCAATGAAGATGAGGACAGTGATCTGGTGATGTTGGAGTTTCTGGAAGGTGGGAATGATGGGTTGAAGGTGGTTGAGGATGTCGATTTTGCCAATGAACAGAATGATACTGTGATTGAGATTGATGATGAAGAAAGTTTGTTAGAAGAAACGCAGAAGTTGATGATAAAGTCAGGTGTGAAAGAAAATGAGACTTTGGAAAAAGTTATGAAACCAAGTTCTGATGTTGAGTTCAGTACACCAGATTCAGATGCTGAGGTCAGTATACAAGATTCAGATGTTGATTTCACCACACCAGATTCAGATCTTGAGATAATATCTATTTATGAGTCTCCCTCAACGTCAGATGTCTTGTCGGGAACAACAAGTTCCAATGCTATTATATCAGGATCTCTTTCCAGTGATGTGTCATGCTCATCAATGAGCATTGATTCTGTCAAGCTGGTGTCTGGGACAGAATCTGATATTAAGCCAAGAACAACATTCAGTGGTGTTATGCTAGAGACAACATCAAGTTTGGATGTTGACACAAGTGAAATTCCTGAGCCAGAATCAACATCAAGGTTGGATGTTGTCAAAAGTAAAGTTCCTGTGCCAGAATCATCAACAAGTGCAGATGTTGTGCCCGCATCAACATCAGGTTTAGATGTTGTTGAGTCTACAACAGGTTCAGATGTTGTTGAGTCTACAACATTATCAACACCATCAGATGCAGAGCTGCCTACAGATGTCACAGCAAAAGCATCAAGTTCAAAACCTGCCCAAGAATCAGAGCCAAATGCAGACTGCCCCATACCTAAAGAACCCAGTGGAGTGTCGGATCATGAAGAAAGGAACAAGCCATTCTACAGTGATGATCCGTTGGAAAATCTGGATAATTTCAATCCCAAATGGGAAATTTGGAAAAATCTGACCAATGATCGAGATAGGTGAGTGGTTTCTTCATTTTTTATTTCTAATTTTATTTGAATCATTTGTTCCATTGATATTTTGTTTTTCATTTACAAAATTGTAGCCTACAGATAATTGTTGAGAACAACATTTTATTCTACAAGTTCATATAATTTCCAATGTATCGACTTGAGATGTAGGCTGGTTTATTCTGCCAAAGCCTTTCAACTAAATTATTTCTTTGTATTATTCCTTTCTTCATGAGGTACAACTTTTTATTTTTGTGAAGAATAAAGATGAATAATGCAGCTTCTTATTTGTTGTGAATAAGATTCTTTCAACCATGATTTATATTACTTCGGAGTTTACTAACTTATTGGAATTCATGAATTTTGTGATGAATAATAATTATTACATTCTTGGACAATTGGGACAAGTGCAAGACCTCATATTCGTTATACAATCTGTAGCGTGTAGCCTATGTATGATTTTAACTGCGTAGTGGATAATGTAGCCTACTCTCATTTCATTGTAGAAAGCTTTAATAAGGTAATTAATTGGTTGATAGAAGAAAATAAACATTCGTGTGAAATTATGCTGATAAATTTCATATAGGCTAATCATCTTATATAACTTTAATATCTTACATGAAATTTAGTGAGTGTGCTTATTCATTACAATATGAATGGTTCACTTTTACAAGGATTTATACTGTTGATATCAATAAATAGATATCTTTATTGATATAAAAACGCCAGAAATTCAGAGTGACTGTGTAGTCTGTCCAAGCAAAGAAGACATTTTGACAAGTTGGGAAAATAACTCGGTCAATATTGGTTAAAAATTATAAATTTGCCCTCACATTGTAAATCAGAATGTTTCATACAATTTGAGACCAATTTATAATTTTTGAACCAATTATATTTTTATAAATTTATATAGGCTAACTTTTATTATATTTATAAATTTATAATTTTTGAATGACCTTATTATTTTCTCATCTTGCCAGAATGTCTTCTTAATTGCTTGGACAGATGTATCTTCATATTTTACAATAAATCTTATCATTCAACAATCAATAATCAATAGACAATATTATCTGATTCGTCGTAGTCTACTGGTAAAAATACATTCATTCAAGCTTTTTGAGAATTGAGTTTTTTATGAATTTTGTATGCCATCATTCTATTTTTTGTTTATAATTGATGAAAATTATCTGATTTATAGTCTACTAGTAGAAATGTATCCTTTCAAGCTTTTTGATTTTTGAATTTTTCGTATTTTGTATGATTTCATTCTATTTCATTGTTGATGATTGATAACAATTATCTAATTCAAAGCCTACCTAGTTAAAATTCATTCATTAAAGTTTTTTTGAGAATTGATTTTTTATGTATTTTATTATAGATACAGAGAAATATCGAAGCGATGGCGAAATATGTCGATTCCAAATCCAAATGAGAATCTCTCCTTTCTGAAGTGTTTGGATGATGCCAAGAAAAGAGCTTCAAATCAAGTGCCCGAGCCGATGAATGACTTCAATGGAAATATGAATGTAAATACGGGACAAAACAAGAAAAAGAAGAAGAATAAGAAGAAGAGGAAATTCCAAGAGGTGAGCCTTCAACTAATTTTACCTGTGAATGAAAGTAGAATTTACTATTTAAAAAAGTTTCATCAATTTCACAAGTAATTTAATGATGGACTTTGAATTCACCTCAATTTCATTTTAAATCAATTCTATCTTCGTTTTCTGCGTTTATGTCTTTGCTGAGATAGTGTTTAGAAGTAGTAATCCAGAAGAGAACAACTTTTCATCAATTTTATAGATACGCAATATTAGAGGAGTGAGAATTGTTGATTTCATCTTGAAAGGCACCACCCTTGAACAGAACAAGTTTAATTAGATTCTACCAAGTACATTAAAATATTCCACAAACTAAGTACTTGTAATAATTACAAGGGTTTAATTATTAAACTCTCTACAATTTTACATGATTATACTATACCGAATATGATAATCGATCAATAATAAGATATCTTTTTTCTATAAGTTAGAAGCTGAAAAATTGAGTTTTCAGCATGTTTAGTTCATTTTCCAAATTGTAGTCCAGATATGGGAACCAATTGATCATTTAAATAATAATCAAATTTACAAACTTCTAACTCGGATATCTCAGCTAATTTTACACAAGAATTTATCACTCTTGTACCCTCATGAGGCCGTTAAAAATTATAAAATTGGCAGAAAAATTAGGAATCATTGGCCATTACTATCTCGGTATAGTCTGGTCGAGCAAAGAAGACATTCTGGCAAGATGGAAAAATGATTCCAGTTCTGTCAATATTGGTTCGAATATTATGCATTAATTTGGTCTCATATTGTAGAGAAGAATGTTTTCTACACTTTAAGATCAAATTTATAATTTTTGAACCAATATTGATCGAACTGGAGTCATTTTCCCATCTTGCCAGAATGCCTTCTTTGCTCGACCAGACTATACACAGATAGCAATAGAGCACTTTATGACCCATATTTATTAGGGCGTTTTCTTTATGTAAGAAAAAAAAAACAGCTCACAAAGCTTGTCAGTACATGTCAGAAACGCTATATTTAAAAAGAAAATTAGAAAAATATTCTGAATTTTGTCAACCGGCAATCGAGCCCACCAAACAAATTAAAGATAACCAAGTTTGTTTTTCCATGTCAGAAACATCCTATAAAAAATTGAATCAAATTTTCCTCCTAACTTTTGTTAACAGGTATTCGAGCCTGATTGGTCGAATTGAAGATGGTCCTCAAGAAGTTTGTGTCAGAAACACCCTGTATCAAAACAAAATAATTATCAATTTTTTTTTGTCATCAGGCATTCGACCCCAACAACCAAATCGAAGAAGGACCTCCCACCAAGCGTCAGAGATGCACCGTGGCCACCGAGATATTCGACATTGAAATTCACAAACTGCTGCGTACCCTGGAGGGAAAACGCTATGCGCTGCAGTCGGAGATGAACGCAGAACTGAACTGTCTGGCCGCCCGACAGGAACGCCAAATATACGACTGCATCTTCAACTACAACGCCAACCATCATGAGCTGCATTTCTTGCAGATTAAGGTACGTTTATAGTCTTTCCAAGCAAAGAAGACCCTCTGGCAAGATGGGAGAATGACTCCTGCTCGGTCAATATTGGTTCAAAAATTATTGAATTGGTCTCAATCGTAGGAGACATTCTGATCTACAATTTGATTCTCAGCTAATTTTACACAAGAATTTATCACTCTTGTATAGTCTGTCCAAGCAAAGAAGGCCCTCTGGCAAGATGAGAAAATGACTAGAGAGCAGAATGTTCTCTACAATTTGAGACTAGAATTATATTTTTTGAACCAATATTGACCGAGCTGTAGTTATTTTCCCATCTTGCAAGAGGGTCTTCTTTGCTTGGACAGACTATATTCATTGATTTTTATCATGAAGTGTAGTTGACGCAACGAAGTTGGGCAGTTTTGAATGACTGTTTTCAATACTCAGCTCCATCAGGACAGTCTGAAGCTGTCTTCGAGGGCGGATTACTATATATGGTAATGATCTCGTTCAGATTTACACTCGCAGACAGCTCGCCGACTATCCTGACAGAGCTAAGAATTTGTGAAAATCATTTGTCTAACTTTGTGCCGTCAGCTATATCATTTCCCTGTAATAGAATCTTTTGATGTGGTCATGCCTATGGAGAATGTATGATTATAATAGAATGTAGACTCAAGGATAGAGGCATATGAAATTACATTGGCGCTAAAAACTTGATAGGTTCGTCTGCTCCTTTTGTGCTCCAACAGCTGATGTTGTCAATTGCATGTGTCATTTAGCTATGTCTGGATGATGGTTTTAAATATCAGAAGAGACTTGATGTCTTACATCAGCTGTTGGAAGGTTGCATCACGTACAAGAGACAGACGAAATCACCTAAATTTTGGTCGTGCGTTAGCTAAATTAATTTTTTGAAATAGAATTTCTTCTTGATGGTGCCTACAGATACTGTATAATCACAGTTTGGCCATTGGTTTGATGTACAGAGATTATAGACTGTAGACTCTAGGATAGCGGCAAACGCTAATTTTGAGTTGGAAGTGTATCACTTCCACATTATGATTGATAGATGATTCCACAGAAGATGAACCAAGTTTGTATATTTTCAATATTTTTTTCTTAATTGACTCGGGAATTTGGACATATTATAATTATTATGTTCCTTTTCCTATGTAGTTTCTTATGACTAAGTTGTGCCCACACTACATTGTTGCATCTCTCGTTTCTAATTAGTTTTTCAAGTACTGTAAAGGTTACTGTTGTATAGTCTGGTCAAGCAAAGAAGACATTCTGTTAAGATGGAAAAAATGACTCTAGCTTGGTCAATATTGTTTCAAATTTTGTCTCAAATTGTAGAAAACATTCTGCTGTACAATTTGAGAACAAATTAATAATTTTGGAACCAATATTGACCGAGCTGGAGTCGTTTTCTCATCTTGCCAGAGGGTTTTCTTTGCTCGACCAAACTATATCAGCTGTAGTGTCTAATGATATTTTTCTACAATGGGTATTGGTCTCTCGGTGAGGGAGATCTATAGTCACGAACACTGTGGACTGCTCTTGGATGGGTAACCGGTATTTGGCCAAGTACACAATGGCGAGGTGGAACTACCCGTAGGGGTCTCCCCACCATTAAGCCATACGAATATTTTTTCAATTTTTTCTGTAATTTTCACAGGAAGTGGAACAGTTGACGAACTTTTTCCAACAGAAATTACTGGAAGCCGAAGAAGAAACCTCGAGGGTGGTTACCATGCTACGTATGTCGATTGATGAGGTGAGAACGTTCCACGCGTTTTACGAGGATTTGCAGGATGACAACGGGGAGTCCCAGTTCATTACTGTCAATCAGCTGGACGAATTGCTGGAGACTGAGTTTATGGTAAGCTCTTACCAACAGCGTTACGGAGAATTTCAGTAACAGTATTTCATTTCATATTCAGGATTTATGACATATATCCATGACAGCATTTCATGAAAAGTTTTGAACGGAGAATTATAATAGTTTATTAAGATCAATGGAATATTTAAAAGAAAAGGTTTGTGAATTTACTGAAAAGTATTCCATGACAACATTTTTTGAATAGTTTTAAAATAATATTTTTGAATAATTAATATTCAAAAGAAAAGGTTAGCGATTTGATTGAGAGGTTTGCTGATTGATCAAAACTGAATTGTAAGTTGATAGTATTTCATGGGAAATTGTTAAATATTCTTGAGATCTTGAGAAAGTCGACAAGTTGAATAACTGATTGGAACCGAATAATTATATTTTATAAAATTTGTTAATAATATTATTCGTAAGATAGTTGACAGAATGACTGAGCTGTTGTTGATTAAAACTAACTGTTAATACTGCTGCCTAGTAAAAGTAATACATTTCATGAAAGTAGTGGAATATTTATAAAAAATCTAAGGAATTGACTGATACGTTGACTGTCTGAGAACTTGTTGAAGAGAATTGTAATAAAAAAAGTACTATTAATTATATTAAAATTATTATTGATAAGAGAGTTGAATTGACTGATCATAACCAATTTTTGTACAAAAAACCACCAATAAGTAATTATAATTGATTGACCAAAGATGTCGATGTAAGGGTTTTATTTACATATAATTGTAATAATTTATCAGCCTTATTATGAGTATTGGTCCATAGAAAATATGCTGACCAAGAGATTTAGCATGGATGGGAATTAATATTTTATTGATAATTAATTGACCTTCCAAACAAACTCATCTTTTAATAAATTTGGACGTTGTTGGCTAAGTTATTTTGTTGCAAAGTACGGGTTTTAGAGATAGTTTGCTACAAATATTGTTGAGGAGAGTCGATTTATGCCCAGTTTATGTAAAAAAAGTAGATAAAATTGTTGACTGATTAACGGTACATTTTGATTGCAAAATAGTAAATCTATAGAACTGTATTGATACTTCTATGCAACCATATAAGTTACTCGTATATTCTAAGCAAAGAATTTTGAAAGATTTTGATGTTTTTCAAGGTTTTGTTATTATACAATTTTTGAAGTCGATTATGTCGAATATTATCAATTTTGATCAGTTCTACAGTATAACTACCAGTATTTATCAGTGTTAAATAACCCTTTTATATTGTATAGATATATCATTAATATATAATCTCATGAATTGATAGTGACGTTCTGTTCTCATCTTAGTCGAACATTCTTACAAGTTTTCATACTTTTCAAGTTTCTATTAGTATTTAATAGTTTTAGGCCTTTTGCTATCATATAATACAAAAATTCATTCCGGTTATACTACTAGTCTCATTATTCCTAGCCAAGGTGCATTTACTTGAATTCCAAAATAGTAATTTGTGATAATTTAGAAGGTAGAACGTAACATTGTTACCGTATTAATGATTATTTTCTAAGTAAATTTACTTCTGATGGATTGTGTCGTAGGTAATAAAACCAAGTTAAAGTTGTTGCAGATTTTTTAAAAATTTTACAATATAATTAATTTTTTTCTCACTTAGTTTATAAATAAAAATAATTGATGATTGATTTGAACTATAGAGACTGTATAAGCAGCCTGATTATAATCTATAATTTGAACTATATAATTTATAGGATTCTATATAATTATAACTATCCTAACCTCTATAATTTGAACTATCGATAACTTAATTAATTCTATCATTATGATAATAAGACATAGTTTGTACCCAAATCTAGTAATTAAATTCAATTACGCTTAAAATTTCTTATTGAATAATTTTTATCTGTTACTGTTGGATAAGAATTTTACTGTGCAATATTATCATTATTTTATAGATTATTTTTCACCTTATATTGATGGGATACCTAGAAGTGTTCGAGTTGACTGGAATAATATTAATAAGTACTCGAATTAGTTTGAGTTGAATCTTTCTCCATAATTATTAGAATGGTAGCTCTAAGATAATGTTGGTAGTTGTTATTTGCATTTAAAATTAGACTACCTCTTAATTTTTCAATAGATCTCTATATTTGTAACAAGTATTGGAATTATGAGATCTCTGTCACTGGCAAATTGTCATATTAAAAATACTTGTACAATTCTGTAAGTTATAAGATTCACTGCCATCCAATAAATATTATATCCAATAAAATTTTAGCTTCTAATTTTTTTATTCAATAATATGCATTCTGAGATTGTTTATTCACTTATATTCACTGATCACCACAATTTACAAGAATAACCATTTTCTTATTAACATAATGGATGGATGAAAGGGAACTTTAATAATACCTAGCCTAATTATGTTAGTATTTTTTTATAAACCTCAGTATTTTTCAATTGTGTACGTTGAAGTTTTTACAAACTCTTTTTTCAAGTACAATAATGTAACCGATGTGTATTGTGTACATCGAACATTCCATACTTTTTATGTTTATTTTCAACAATTTACAGTTGTAGATTGTATCAAGAGTTTTGTATTCTTCTTTAATATTTTTCAATAAAAATGGTTTCCCAAATCTTTCCTCATTTATTCGATCCTTCCCATTGTAAGAAGTAGCTGGCGGTAGTGATGTAAAATACCCGGGTATTTAAAACTCGGGGTAAATACCCAAAATTCATAAATACCCGGGTATATTGGGTATTTATTGAATCATTGATGTTTGTACCCCTGAATATGTTATCATTGGCATTGATGATATATTGGCATAGTAATAGTATTGTTATAATATTATAAAAACTTATTTGCTATATTTCAATGACTATATATTTTTTCAAGTATTACTTGAAGTTTTGAATGAATAGGATTCTTCATGAAAAAAACGGGGTAAATAAGACTAGACAAACTCTGCAGGAGTTTTATGCATATATTTCTACTCTAAACTATAGGCTACTAAATAAAAATAATAAATTAGAAGAAAATTAAAACCAATAGTTACAAACTTGAAAATCTCGTGAAGCATATTTAGGCTATTTAAAAACAAAAATAAGAAATTGCCTCTTAGAAAATGTTTTTGAGAATTTTTTGTGTTAAGAAAAACCTATGGAAGTTTTATGCATATTTTTATGTATCTACTTGAAATTGTAATAAATCTGTAATTTTAATTCAAATAAATTTGTAATTCTGAAGTTGGAATCATTCTCTCATCTTGAGGGTCTTCTAAGCATTGAACAGACTATACCTATTTACACTTCACTGATTTGGCAATGAGGGTCACAGTGAAACAGTTACAGCACGCTTTTGCAGTCGGCGGATCTCTCAATTAGGAGGAGGCATTCTAATTATTACGCAAACAAATGTAGCCTAGACTCTATTGGATGATATGAAGATCTTCTATAGTCACTAAATATCTTCTATTATCACTCACAGTGGACCAATATTTCTTGAAAAATGCTGAAAAACGCAATCCAAGTTCCAAGCCGTGGTACAGTCTGTCCAAACAAAGAAGACCCTCTGGCAAGATGGGAGAATGACTCCAGCTCGGTCAATATTGGTTCAAAAATTATCAATTTGATCTCAAATTGTAGGAAACAATTTGATCTACTTTTAAGACCACATTTATATTTCTTGAAGAAATATTGACCAAGCTGGAGTCTTTTTCCATCTTGCCAGAGGGTCTTCTTTTCTTCGACAGACTATATAAGAATACAATAAGTGAAAACACTTGGTGAGAAGAGTGTAACATTGGAAACACACAATAGGCACTCAGGTGATGATAGAAAATAAATTATTTTGATACCCATTCATTATTTAATTTGAAAAACATTTCATACAATAATTGTAACATACCTAATACATTGATTGATTTCATTCATACCCAATTAAAAATTTACTCACCTAAACAATACATTAATAATCTCGATTAACAAAATTCATCAACTGACTTACATTGGCCGACCTGAACTTAAATTAAAATAAATTAAGAAATATCGAGGATCATATAGTCTGTCCAAAGAAGACCCTCTGGCAAAATCGGAAAATGACTCCAGCTTGGTCAATATTTGTTAAAAAATTATAAATGTGATCTTAATAGTAGATCAAAATATTTTTCTACAATTTGAGATCAAAGTGATGATTTTTGAACCAATATTGATCAAGCTTGAGTCGTTTTCCCACCTTGCCCGAGGGTCTTCTTTGCTTGGACAGACCATACCCACAGTCAAATTTGATTAAAAGTGGGTGACCTGAATTAAAATCGAAATAAATTAAAAATTGACGAACATAAAACATTTATAATCACATTCGTTTTCCTCGATATCGTTTCTGTACTCCATTAGAAATTTTCTTCACTACTTTGCACGGTTAATCTCAATTTTGAAATATAAATTGGTTGTCTAAAATAAAATACATTTGCTATATAACTTAATCCAATATTGAATAAACCAATAACACGTTTTGTTGCAATACTTCCTAACTTAAAATCTTACAGACTAATTGGAGCTAGAATGTGGTATTTTTGTTTTGAGAACATAATCATCTATCAAAATTACGGTATATCTTGAAACTTAGAAACTTAAAAATAAAGTGGGCGAGATACTCAAGAGATAAAAGATAGTTGGTAAGATAGAATAACAAGAGCAAAATAATATAGGTAATATTACCTATACAATTTTCATAGATCTTGTCATAGTCATCAATGACCTTTATGCTATCAAGCTTAAAATTGAAAAAAATGTCGAATTTATTCACTCATACATAGAAAATGGACCACTAAAGTGAGTTAGATAGAATTTTCATGCTAAAAATAAAATCATCTTTGCTTTTTATAGTACACAAGTCAAATATTAGAGAACCAACATAAACATAGTGAAACAGAATAACCTATACTATTTTAAAAATGATTGGTTTGAGTTTCAAGGTCAAGAAATTATATTTATGTTCAATATATTCAGATAACAACAAATAACCAGACAACATGTCAATTATAATAAATTAAAATCTTCCCAGAAGAATCTAGAAACATTGAAGAATATATTATGATTTATCATACCTTACATTCAGAATTAAGCAAGTATTTCGTTGACATGGGTGAGTAATAATATAAATTAGCATAGATTATCACTTTGATATGAATAATAGAAAAATAAAAATAATATAGAGGAGCATGTGATGAAACCTAAAGCTAAGAACCCGATGATAAGTTAAATTTGTTCGATTCTAAAATAATTCAAAATTTTATTCAATTCATTTACATTTAGCCTACTTATCATTATATTTCCGGTGATATAAACCATCGCAATAATTGACAATGGAAGTACTAAAAGATGAATTACTCAAGTTTTGTTCAATTATAGTCTGAAAAAGCAAAGAAGACATATGACAAGATGAGGAAATTACACCAACTCTGTCAATATTGGACCAATTATAAATTTGGTCTACAATTGTAAAGCAGAATGCTTCCTGCAATTTAAGACCAAATTCATAAGTTTTGAACCAATATTGAACGAGCCAGAGTCATTTTCCCATCTTGCCAAAATGTCTTCTTTGCTTGGAAAGACTATAACAGTAATTCATCAGATTATAAATGCACCTTGCCTTTCATTCACCTAATATTACTGAAACAATAAAAAAATGAAATAATAAATAATTTATTAACTATCTAAAGCTACATTTCACTGACCACTGAGAACGAAACAAGAATGGAAAAATTATGAGAAAATTCTTGTCCAAATTTCTACACACATATTGTAAATTTTTGAAAGATGGAATATCAACTACTTATTGATAACTATTCTTGTGTCTTTTCAAATACTTAACAAGGTTTTCATCAGACTTAAAATGTTGGTTTGAGTCTTTTTAAGCCAGAATTAGACGGATTTAATTCATTCTCTGGAAATTTGATTACTAATTCTCATATGATTTTACATGACAGATATATTACCATCTACAGTAATACATACAGTCTGGTCGAGTGAAGAATACATTCCGGCAAGATGGAAAAATTACTCAATTCCAGTCAATATTGGTTCAAAAAATTGTAAACTTACTTTCAACATGTAGAGCACAATGCTTTCTATAATTTGAGACCAAATTCATAATTTTAGAACCAATATTGACCGAGCTGGAGTCATTTTCCCATCCTGCTAGAATGTCTTCTTTGCTCGACCAGACTTTACCGGCCTGAAGGTTGTCACAGTAATGCGCGTCGATATATTCCAAGTAACTTTCAAGAATATAATTTAAAAGTAGATTTTATTGTTTCAAGTGTTATATTATTTATTTTTTTGTTATTTCAAGTGTTTTAAAGCTCATAAAAAATAAAATTATTAATGAAAATTCAAAATACAAGTCAAAAATAAGTTCTTGTTCAGTTCTCTAGCAGCCAGTGAATAATAGCCGAAACACAATACAAAATTACAACAAATTATTTCGTATCATTTTAAAAGATACGCCACTTTTGTAGGATACGCTCTAATTCATTCATTTGATACACAGCTTCACTTTCGCTCACTGCCAATACTCACTCATCCAACGCCCACGGTTCAATTTCCTGTCAACAAGATACAAAATATCAAATTTGATACATAAAATTATCCATCAAATTTTATACATAACAGAATAAATAACAGACAAAACAATGCGATACGTACAATAATACATAATTTCAATTGTATTGTTTCGTTTAATACAAGTAAGCCATCATCATTATGAATTTTACTGAACAAAAATTGAACCATGTACACACAGCTAAGCAAATGCTTGGCGAATGCATGTTCAGTCAGGACAGTCTGACAGCGGTCTGTTTATTTGAGGTCGCTCTCGACTCAATTTGCTCTCGCAGATCACTCGCTATCCTGTCAGAACTGAGCATTATTATTATGTCATTCTACATAAGCCAAGTAGGAGTTTGCTATACATTTGGAACTCTATTGCCGGGGTTTTCCAAGCACACTTGTACTAGGGACCCTAAAATTTCAATAGAACAGCTACCATTTTTAAGCCAAGTATAGAAAATTTAAACTGCTTTTCAATGTAATGTAAATTTTTAAATGTAAACTTGAGGGTCTCTCAAGTTTGAGAGTGCTTAAAAATATCCGGCATATGACACTCAAATTAACAAAATTCTCATCAAATCCTACACAATAAAACAGCTTTGAATAAAATTATCATCTGCTTCCCTTGGTAAACATCAAGTAAATCTTAAGGTAGGTTTACATTACTACAAGTCGCGGGCACAAGATACAATAGAAACACAGAGTTGTATAGAGCAACGCAAATAAAAAATCAGCTGATTAGTGTGCGTTGCTCTACACAACACCGTGTTTCTATTGCATCCCAGACACATGTTCCCGTGCGACTTTTGCCGTAGCAATGGGAACGAGGCTTCAAATTTTTTATTCAAATCACTTTAATGGCTCAACCATACGATGTATATGGTCGAGTCAACTTCAACCAATAAATATAACGAAAAAGAAGAGAAAAAATGTCGATAGAATAGACAAAACTGGAGTCAAAATCATATGCACACACACCGTTATCAGCCGCCGTCGCAATGCCTCAGCCAGCGGCCCTTGGCCGTGCGTTACGTGATTGACGGCGAGTCGGTGCCGCTCCCGCTATTGTTTGAAGACTCCTTGTCCTTAGCCGCCGCCGCCGCCTCCTTCGCCTCTTTCACCGCCGCCGCCCCCGCACCGCCCAGCGACGTCTTCTTGCCGCTCGACTTGGACAGCGTCACCACCTCTTTTTGCAGCGTCTTGATTTTCGACGCCATCATTTCCATCTGCAAGTAAATTAAATTTATTTATTTGGAAGAGAGAATACAAAATATTTATAGGATAAAACACAGACATTCAAGTCAAAAGGTCTTACCAAATTGATTAGTAACATTCCAAATTAACTTACTGAACATAGTTTTGGAAGATTTAAAACATTTGTCAAATAGTTGTGAAGGTGATATTATGACAGTTTTCTGATACGTAGTAGTGATACAGAGTCCAAAATTAATATAAGAAGGAATCTATTTGATATAGTCTGTCCAAGCGAAGAAGACGTTCTGGCAAGATGGGAAAATTACTCCAGCTTGGTCAATATTGGTCCAAATAATTAAAAATTTGATCTTAAATTGTAGAGCAGAATGTTTTCTACAAAGTGAGATCGAATTCATAATTTTAGAACCAATATTGACCGAGCTTGAGTCATTTCCCCATCTTGCCAAAAGGTCTTCTTTGCTTGGACAGACTATACGAGGCATTTGCAATGGTCATGGATCGCTGCCGTTTTGGAAATAAGCTGATTCTATTTCTCAATGATTAAACATTTTGAGAGCATTTAGGAATTTTTCAAATTGTTGAGTAGTTGCGAAGGTAAGATGGTGCTAGTTATCCATATTAAATGAAAAGACAAGATACTGTATAGTCAAACCACTGATTTATAAGAAAATCGATATACCGGTTTCGGTTGCTACACCATTATCAATCTCTGATAAACTAAAACTAGACGTAAAAAGGAACCATTTAAAAACTTGTTGAGCACCGCTAGTGGTAGACGCCTTTGGCCTAGACAAGCTCCTCCCCGATTTGCGGTTCATTCAAACGTTACAAAATTGTAATTACTGTATAATCATAAGTATGGCAGACGTTTACTGTTATTAGTTCAAGTTTAGGTATCTTACAAGTTACAAGTAGCTAGAAATAGTTTTCAAAACTTTGAATATTCATGAGTTCTCCTAGCAGATTAGGTAAGCTTCACCTTTTCTGAGCTAATAGTAAGAAATTGATGATTTTGTAGAATGGAGTTTGCTTGGACCTGAATGCTCACCTTCTTTTCAAAGTCCTTTTGTTCGCTGTTCATTCTGCCACGCAGCTCTTGTTCGGCTGTGAAAAATTTCGCTTTCAGCTCGGTTATCTATAAAACACAAGAATCAAAATTATTTATTTTTAAAATTTACTTCAACAACATTTCTCATGAATAATTGAAGAAATTCGTGTTGATTGAAAACATATTTCATTACAGTTTACATTGAACGTTTATTGTATATTACTGTACCTTAATACTGTCGGTTTCCCCATCCACTTACAGTTTTCGACTGTCACAGTCCGAACTGTCAGTACAAATTGACGGTGGAAGTGGACCCTCATAGTCCCGGACTGCAGTCCAAACTGTCAGTGAATGGGAGTCCTAACCAATTGAAAGTAATTGACACTCAAGGGCAACACTGTGATTATGATTATTATTATTATTATTATCGTATGGTTTATTTGAGGGGAGTTCCAAAGAAGTTTCACAGCCGACATAACCACAATTTCCCATGATGAGAAATTATTGTGGTAGTTCTTGATATTACAAAGTTATTGGAATTCTGGTGAATTTCTTCAAATTTCATAGAGCCAAACACAAAAATAAGCACTAATTCACTGAGATTATGCAGGCTATCTAAACAAACCAGCTCACCATCTTATCTTTGGACAGTATCAACGCATCCTTCTGCACAATCTGCTTCTGTAAACTGGCCATCTGCTCCTTCAACTGCGTCATAGCCACCACGTGATCGCTCGAATTAGGATCCAGCGGATCGCCCGGATGATGACTGCGATGGTGGTGATGGTGATGATGATTACCACTGCGCGCCACCTTGTTGGGGGGCGGATGGCCCCCTGAATTGGCTCCCCCGCCTCCATCGGGGGCCGTGCCCCCTCCCCCTCCGCCGCCCCCGTCCTGCTGCTGAGCGCCGCCCATTTTGGTCACGTCGGGCCGTTGCGGACGCTTGTTGTGGCTGCGCAACCTGGCGGTAGATAAAGAAACTAAGTGAACGTTTGCTTAATATAGTACGAGAACAATAATTTGTATTTGAAGTATTATTTTATGCTGCAACAATTGTATATATAGTCTTGTCAAGCAAAGAAGGCATTCTTTCAAAATGGCAGCTGTTCTATGTCGAAATCAAGATAGTCTAATCATCTTCTCTCATTACATCTCAAAATACGGTATGTTGACAGAAGTTTACACAAAAATTTTACACATATTATTATCAGAATTTTACACAAAAAATATCAGATCTGCGCATATTGTATCCACCAAACTTTTGCAAACTCTCATTTGAATTATACCAGAATCATACATGTATTATGTTACGATCCATCATTAAACAGTGCACATTCTACAAATAAAACCTTCTTATTCCTATTTAGTAAATTATTTATTCGAGCATAATAAGATTTCAACTCATGAAACTCATTTAAAACTCGAAAATCAATTGGAAAACCAAATAATCACTACAACTCACTTGGGTTCCTTGTTTTTGTTGGCTTTTTGAGCAACCATTTTCATGTGAGCTCTCCTCTCCGCATCGCTCTGCTTTGTCTTGGCCAGCGCTCTTTTAAACGACAGCGTACACAACCAGCATAACAGCTTGCCATCAACCTAAAAAATCAAAATATAATTAACATCAACCATTATCTGATTTCAGTTTTTTGTTCAATCATTTATTGGATTACACAAATGCGAAAGTACCACACAGATTTGTCAGGTAACTATTTTAAGAACAAATAGCCTATAGAGAAATGGACGAGATAGATTACAGATTGAGGCATAGAATTTATAGGAAGAGATGTAATAATGCCTATCTATCTATCTATTCTTATGCCATATCGGTGGGGAGTTCCAAAAGGAAGTTCCACCGGCACCATAACCTTAATTTCCGTCAAAGGGAAATCATGGTATTACTTGATGTGATACACTGAAATTTGAATTTTTAAAATTCTTCCGAATCAAGAGTCCAAAAACGCAAGGAAGATCACCAAAATAACCATTCACTATCAAAAAATATGGAATTTCGAGAAAAATTTGAGCACAAAAATTTTAGCTTGTTATAATTTCTCCATGACAACCAAACTTGCCTATAATAATAAATAATGCCTATGATAGAAGAGCTCCAGAATATAGAATTCCATTTGTTTCGAATTCATTACCATTGGAGTTGAGAATGTTACAGAGTGAAAATGAGATTAGAAAAAAAGTTTAGCTTTACTTTTATATGTGCAGTATGACTACTTGTAAAATGTATAACAGCACTTTTAAACTTTTATGAAACAGGCTCCTAAACTTTGAACATAATTCTTAGTTTAAATTAGAAAATACGGAATTACAATTCAGAAATACAGTAGTAAACATAAAACATTGAATTAACTTTGAATAGAATTCTCAGTTCAAATTAGAAAATGCAGCATTACAATTAAGAAATAGAAAATGAACAACATTAAAAATTATGAAATTGATACAAACATAGTCCTGGATTTCTTTGCATTGGCTAATAATCTCTCTCTCCTTTACTACCACATTATTCTTCCAAACTTCTTTTCTCTCTTTATCACACAATTCAGGAACAGGAAGCGGAACCAGAACAGGAAGCGAGGCAGAGTTGGGTTCAGGATTAGGATGGGTTAGATTGGTTGAGGTTTGTGCCTAGAGGATAAGACAATCATTAATTTATCATGAATTTAAAATAATGGAGTAGATACTATAGCTGTCGCAAAAAAGTTAGGCAGTTTCGTCTGTCTCTTGTACATGATGTAACCTACTAAAAGCTATGTAACTTATCTATTATCTCTTTTGATTTCGAAAAATCATCTAGGCATAGTTAAATGATAACTCCAACAGACAAAATCAGCTTTTGGAACGCACAAGGAGCAGAGCGAACAGCTCAACTTCTTGGGTCACATCTGAGCCCACTGCAAGAAGAGACAAATATTTATAATGAAATGTTTATCAATAGAAGTGAAGCAATGAGATAGCGTAGCCTATAGCTTGATAAATTCCTCTTAAAAGGTCGAGTAACCAGAATGTGACCAAAATAAGTCGAGGTGGGTCTGTAATCCACCTTATTACCATTGCGTTATCGTTGACCAGGGTTTTTTTTGGATAGGCTGTCTCAAACTTGCTTACGCCTTGTTCTAGGTCTGTGGTCAGAATATTGTCTCCTGGTTATACCTGAAAGGGTCTCCACTCCCCACCAATAAAAGCTATTTCTCTAGTACCTACTTGTCGCCAACATTGAGAATAATAAAAATAATCTATACCCTATTCACGATCACTTGAGACGAAATGAACAAATTTTTTGCGCGTGTGTGCGGGTAAAGGGAGTTATTACTTCATACGGCCGCAGTCGAACAGCTGTAGTCAATCACAGTTCTTGGCTTTTCATCAAGCTCAAACAAAAATAGCTACCTGTACATGCAAAAAGTTTTTTTATTTCGTCTCAAGTGATCGTGAATAGGGTATAATGATAGGGAGACCCTTGCGGGTAGGTTCCATCTCGCCCAAGAGTACTTGGCCGCGTACTGATCATCTATCCAAGAGAAGTTCACAGTGTTCGTGACTCAACTTCACAATCATATAGCAACCTCCCTTACTGAGCGGCCAATCCCCAATTAGCGAATCAAATCCTTTCCTTAGGGAGATTGGTTTGTCGATAGTCATTTTCCGTATCTAGAAATCTGGAGGAACAGTAATTGTTGCATTACACTCTTACTGGCTAACTGGATGTTATTGAGAGGTGTTCTGTGCCGTCAATTGGTTACGGAAGCTAGCTTACGGTTGAGAGGACCAACGTGCTAACCACACGTTACCTCTATCCTGATTGATGATTATTTATCTCTGCTGTATAGTGAAGTAAATATGAAACTGGCAACCAGCTGGTAGCCCTTCATGGGCAGTTGAGCCATTGTAATACATACCTTTTTGTCGTCATCTTTCCGGTCGAAGGCGCACTTCTGTTTGCACTGTTCACAGGTGACGGGCGGTCCGTACTTTTTCTCTGAATTTGTACAGCGCTGGCATTTGCTGCCAATGAACGCTGCAATTATGTTGCAGTTCTCGCAGGCTGTCGGCTTGCCGTACAGTTTCACATTGTGCTCGCACTTGTTGCAGATTGTACTCGTGTTGACTTTGCTGCAAAATACAAGAAAAACTGTTATAAAAAACACTAAAAAATTAAAGTAATGGGAAAAGTCACTAAAAATTGCAACTGGATAGCTGGAAAATTGTTATAAAAACCCCTACAAATAATGACAAAAGCTAATAAACAGAGACATACTACTCCATAAAGAAGTTCTGGGAGGAACGTCTGACCTTCAGAAAAAACCGGACAAAAATGACGACCACTAATACAAGGCTTCTAGTGGATTTAATACTTGTATATAGTCTGTCCAAGCAAAGAAAACATTATGGCAAGATGGGAAAATGACTACAGTTCGGTCAAAATAGGTTCAAAAATCACAAATTTGGTCTCAAATTGCAGAAAACGTTCTGCTCTACAAACTGAAACCAAATTTATTATTTTTGAACCAATATTGACCGACCTGGAGTCATTTTCCCATCTTGCCAGAATGTCTTCTTTGCTTTGGACAGACTATAACAGTAATTCATTAGATTATAAATGCACCCTGCCTTTCATTTTACATGCACCTACCTAATATCACTGAATTAATAAATAATTTATCAACTATCTAAAGCTACATTCCACTGACCACTGACAACTAAACAAGAATGGAAACATTGTGGCAGAATGTAAGTATCATGGAAGTCAAGAACATTGTTCTAGATAAATATTGACAGTTAAATCAATTACAGACCTCATTTCATTATAATTTTTTCTATCATGTCAGTTCACTTACTTCATTTGCTGGAATTCTGATCGGCAGTAAGTACATTTTACTATTGGATACGACCCTCGACATTCCTGTGGAAAAATAAATATTCATTTGACAAGAGTAAAAAAGTACCTAGTAACTTACGTTAGGCAAGTGTAATAGGATTGTATTAGAAACCAGTTTCAAACTCAACTTTCCAAGGTACTGTGATGTCTCATAAGTTAATCAAGCAACCGACTCATGGTGATTCATAATAGTGGAATAGCCAATGGAAGTCATAAACAACTGTCTTTTAGCAAAAATGTATTAGCAATGCAAACTCGTTGAATTTATGAGTTAACTTATAATGAAAAATATCACAAGCCTTTTATAGGATGAATGAGAAAATTGGTGGAATATAGTCTAAAATAATACAAAAGACCAAAAAAACTAACCAAACAATTGAATTACCAGATTAAAATTAGATACTTTGAGGTTAGGAGAAAGTCAATAGTTTGGCTTCACTTCAACAATGATTTTGCAACAATTCAATTAAAAAAAAATAGGATGAAAGACGAATTATATCCAACGTGAAGCTTACAAACAGATTAGAGTATCAATGTTATGTGAATAAGGCTACAGGAAAGATAAAATAGACAGAACAGCACGTTGTAACTGTAAATCATAACTATTTTTGAGAATAACTTTCAAAGTTATAAACATCTGGGTAACGAAAGGTCGAATAAGAAGGAAAAATAAATATTGAATAGTTTGGGATATTTTTATGAACAATATATACTGCAATTATTTGTTAAAAATGGATTGGTTATGTTTATTCCTTCAACAAGCTATCATGTGTCAAAATATTCAAAACAAAATTGTACCTTACCTTACACAACTGTTGCCCAGACGATAAGTCTTCGAAAGGATAACGTTTGAAACACTTGGAACAAGCAAATAGAGCCGTTGAATTATTCATGATGAATTAACGTTACTATAGGCTAAACAATGTATTAAAAAGAAAGCTTTTGACAATTCAACCGCTAAAGATGCCGAGAGAAGTCAAATAAACTTGTCAACCATTTTGTTGAGCAAGTATGAATGAGTGACGTCACGAATCAGCAGCTCATGTACAGCGCTCCTGTGGAGAGTAGTAAAACTATTGTTACGTAGCCGGTCAATTACAAGGAATTCCACTTCAATTTCATTTTTTTGAAACTCTGCATTTTTTTATCTGACTATTGGCTAAGAGAAATTATTGAAAAATATAGAGAATATAGTTGACTCTTCAATATTGGCGAGGCTACCTTCAACGGGGCTCAAAACGCTAAGAAAAGACAAAAAAATCTTCTTTGTACAAAGGAAAATATTTTTCTGTAAATTTTGCTGTTTTGTATTTGCAAACAAAATTTCCAAAACCAATATTACTTTTTTAGTTTGTGATGTATCCGGTAGTAAAGTCTGTGCAAGCAAAGAAGACCCTCTGGTAAGATGACTCCAGCTTGGTCAATATTTGTTCAAGAATTATTAAGAAAATGGTCTTCTTTTATAGTGGATCAAATTATTCCCAACAATTTTATATCAAATCGATAAATTTCAACCAATATTGACCGAGCTTGAGTCATTCTCTCATTTTGCCAGACTATACAATCGCAAAACATGGTAGGTTCCGTAACCTAGTCTTATTGTTATTATGGATGGTTGCAATCGTCTGCTCGTCGAACTATAAAGCGATAAAGGTGGGTTTTCCTCTATGCCGGTCCGCCTGTCGTCCAATCACAGCTCTTGTTATTAAAGTTTAAGGAGAAGACAATAGCTGTGATTGGCTACAGCTGTTCGACTGTGGTAGACCGTCGGACCGGTATGTAGGCTTTGGAGGAAGGAAAACTTACCTTGAGCTTAATTAGAGCGTAACATATAATTCGAGCTGACATCTTGGCCTATTCAAGACCAAGTGACCAACTACAATACAAGAACCAAACCAAAACCAACAAAAAGAAGATGGCCGCGATGGCTCGAATGGAATAGCAAATCCCATGTAAATTGTTGCAGACGACAATTTCACGATAAGCTGTTCATGGGATTTCGTATGCTACTAGAAAAGCTCTCCGCCATTTTAATTTCAAGTCTGGGGCATGATTCTAGTTGGTATTGGCCAATCATGTGTCATCAACTTAATTTCAGTTTTCCTAAACACGACAAGACTCGACGGCTGGCCGCAAGAGCCATTCACTGCTATCGTTGCTTGAGCTCGATGACAAGACAAGACTCTCGCGGCCAATCATCATGTCGTTTATGGGGAAACGTAAATGAGATGAGCAGCGATTATCGATGTTATCAAATGTCGAATACATCGATATTTTCTATTACGGAAAACATCGATGTATCAAAAAAATCGAACATCGATGCTCATTATCGATACTTTCTAGCTGTGTCCACGCCCACGGATTGATCAATTTCCTTTCAAGAATAAGTTCATATGAGAATCAGATTTGATACTATAGTATTTTGAGCAAAGAAGACATTCCTTCAAAATATCCGACTTGAGAATGAAAAATTTGATTTTTAAAACAAGATGACTTACTTCAGCATTGATAGGTAGGCCTAGCCGCCTGGGTATAGGCCTAGGTCTACTATAAAACTTGATTGTTAAATTTTGAAACATAAGTAACTTATATCATCTTGAAAGGAAGTTGAACCATATAGGCATAACTTACAGACAGCTTCATTCAATAGCGCTTGGAAAACAGTGTCAGTCAATGCAACTTGGGAATTATCTTCAGCAAACAAAATGATATGTTATTAAATTGTATACCGTTAGTCTATCCAAGCAAAGAAGACATTCTGGCAAGATGGGAAAATGACTGCTCGCTCAATATTGGTTAAGATATTGTATATTTGGTCTAGAATGATTTCTACAATTTTAGACCAAATAGATATTTTTGTACCAATATTGACCGAGCTGGAGCTATTTTTCTTTGCTTGTATAGACTATAATATTCGATAGTCTGAAAGCCAATAGGCATAGGCTACTGTAAATGAAAAGACAAGATGTTGTCAAACCACTGATTTATTAGAAAATCGAGATACCGGTTTCATTTGTTACACCATTATCAACCTCTGGTAAATGGTGTAGCAACCGAAACCGGTATCTCGATTTTCTAATAAATCAGTGGTTTGACAACATCTTGTCTTTTCATTTATTATGAATAACTACCACAATATCAATTTCACAACTACTCAAAGATAGGCTACTGTACTTGCCAGCAACTTATTATCAACGCAGTTGCTGCCGTTTTATCAAATAAATTAATTATAGTCTGGTTGAGCAAAGAAGATATTCTAGCAAGATGAGAAAATTAATGACTCTTGCTTGGTCAATATTTTGGTTTGAATATGATTAATTCGGTCTCAAATCGTAAAAACATGCTGCTCTACAATTTGAGGCCAAATTTATAATTGTTGAACCAATATTGACCAAGCTGGAAGTATTTTACCATAGTGCCAGAATGTCTCCTTTGCTTGGACAGACTATATGGTCTGATAGGCTATATCGTATAGGTTGCAAATATTCAACACTGGAAGCTGTTGAAGTTGGCTCTCATCATTTTCAGGAGAAAAGTACCTAAAATGAAAAGATTGGTAAGCTGAAAACCAGCAGATGAGTGGCAAAATTAAAGAGGTCGAATCAAAAGATTTTGATTCATTGCAAAATGATCAGAATTAATTCAATTCTGAAGATTGATTTTGAAAAATTCTCAAAACCAGATATTAAAGTCAGTCCAAGCAAGGAAGACCCACTGGCAAGATGAGAAAATGACTTCAGTTCGGTTACATAATATTGGTTCAAAAAAATTGATTTGGTCTCAAATTGTATATCAGAATGTTTCCTACGATTGAGACCAAATGAATAATTTTTGAACCAATATTGACCAAGCTGGAGTCATTTTCTCATCTTGCTAGAGGTTCTTCTTTGCTTGAGCAGACTATACTTTTATAATGTGTGCACGCTATTGTACAGACAGGCTGAGCAAGGAACACATTCAGGCAAGATGGGGAAAGGACTCCAGCTCGGTCGATATTGCTTCAAAAATTATACATTTGGTCTTAATTGTAGATCAGATTATTTCCTACAATTTGAGATCGAATTTATAATTTTTGAACTGATATTGACTGAGCTGGAGTCATTTTCTCATCTTGCCAGAATGTCTTCTTTCCTAGGACAGACTATAAGTGTTATATTAGAATTCATTATTAACAGTGAGATTAATTTACGTAACAAAAGTAATAATAATGTTATGATGCTTCATGAACCGAGAGCTATTACTGAAGCCTAAATTAATTTGAACTCAATGAAGCTTCTTCTCATCACTCTACCAGTGGTTTTGGAATACTGGTACACCTGAAATCAAACTTTCATAATCATATGACACAAGGTGGACAGTTATAGACTGTCCAAGCAAAGAAGACACTCTGGCAAGATGGGTAAATGGCTCCAGCTCGGTCAATATTGGTTTACAAATTATTAATTTGATTTCAAATTGAAGAGCAGAATATTTTCTACAATTTGAGACAAATTTATAATTTTTTAACAATATTGGGTGTATTGGTTGAATGTCTTTTACCAAACAGTATTTTGATTTTCCACTACTTTGATCCTCCCAACAGTCTATAGGTGTCCTTTTATTTCTATACAACTCATCATCCTTCAATGAATATCAAAATCAAATAGTTAAACTGGACTTTTTGTATAGTTGTAAAGGTGATATAGCGTAGGCTATAATACAATAGTATATTTAATAAAAATAATACAAATTATCACGCCACTGATTCGAAAATAATAGCCCAATTGAGATACAGTTTAGGCATTGAGATTTTACCAGAGATTGATAATGGTGTAACAACTGGAACCAGTATCTCTATTTCCAATAAATCTGTGATTTGACAATAAATTTAATGTAGTATTTTCTTTCAGCAGAACAGGAGTTGAGTAGGAAAGACAAATAAACATTACATAAAATAGAAGATATTTTATTACATATAGGTAGCAAAAACTCACAAATCTGTAAAAATTGTTTTAGTTATGAATCTAATTTTCGTAGCACCATGATGTAAATTGGAAATTTTTGATCCACTGTCATTAATAATTCTTGATAGGCGATATCAATAGTTTTGAAGTAAAAATATAAAAGCTTATTCCATATTGATAAAGTTTTCATAAAAAGAGAATAGTACATAGGTAATTAATTAAAAAATTATTACAATTTTGATAAAATTTGACAGCATGAAATACGTCATTTGTACAATAAGAAAAAATGTCTTTTATAATGGAAGACAAAAATAGTTGAATCTGAAACTCTCATATAAAGCTAATAATAAAGCTATTCCCATTGAATAAGCTGCTCTAGAGTTTAAAAATGGCTGCCAAAATTTGATACTCTCACTTATTCAGATTCGATTTCAAGTATAGAAACAGCTAGGCCTATAATTTCTTTTTTAACTTGTCTGTAAAGTATTTCTGATGAAAAGTAGGTTCTTGATTTCAAATAATATGGAAATTGTACACAATTTTAAAATTAACAGTTCAATATACCTATTTTTAGCCATGTAAATGCTGATACAGGTACAGTATTAAAGCTAATAAATAGTTAGGCTCATTCATAATTAGAACGATGGCATCTAATTTCGGATGTTTCTGAATAATTTCATGAAAACATTTCAAAACTAGAGCCAGATTAAAATTTGGAAATGAAAACATGAACACATATCTAACAATCTTTATTCTATTTACTCGAAGTAAATGGGATAAAAGATACGGTACTGAACTAGTTTGAGAACATTGAGAATTTGGAAAATTCTGAGCATCAATCAAACTTAAATTTGAATAAATGGATTGATGGAGCCAGAATATACACAATTGCATTCAACTGTATGCAGACTTTTATCAATGAAGAATAATAAACATATTTTGTGACCAATAATATTGATAAATCTTTTCTATAGCTGTACCGGAATAGAATTGTTATCTGATTGAATGCTAACGTTTATTCTGATTAAAAAACCAATGTAATTGATTGATTTCAACTTTCAAGATTTCAAAAATACTAAAATAGCACCAGTTAGGTATACATTTTCCACAGTAAATTACTATACAATATTAAAGTTATAACTTCTAGTTATAAAAGTACACAAATTCAAAATCACATAGTGACACAAATATAATATTAATTATACATTATTGATTATAGTGAACACATAGGTTTACTACTCAATAAAAATTAACAATATTGCCTATTTACAATTTGATTAACAGTTAGAATGTCATTTATCACAATTATTTCCAATAAAACAATAAATTTGATAAATTGAATGAAAAAAGCGCATATTTCTCATCTCTAGGGTAACTCTCTCAGCAACTTATGCTGCAATTTTCGTATAGCTTAGTATCTAAATAACAATATAAATATGGCATCATCAAAAATATTATCAGTGAACTGATTAAACAATAACATTTTCTTACAAAATATGTTACTAGCTCAATGATCATTAAAGCATTAAAAATTGATAAATTGAAATATAATTGGAAATTATTTTTTGAATAATTGAATGATATTTGAATAGAAGTCTTTTCCAATAATTCCCACTGACTGATAATATGACAAAACTTTTAGAAATTGAATGATAGTAATAAAGAATTCCGAACTTATTTTGAATACACATAAATAATAATTATACAGCTTGGGTTTAAATATGAGTGAAAACCCTCTATTAATAGGATCAATTTTTCAATGAAAATGCCAAAAATTATGCAGCGGTTCTATACTACTTGCTATGAATACCAGATTCTAATCTTTGATTCATTTTTTTCAAATTTAATTGTTTAGTCCCAGAAATGAACACATCTTTTATTATTTTAGTGCAATACAAAACATATTTTTATACAATAATAACATAAATATTTATATAAATATGTTATATAAAATATAACATAAATGAAATAATGAATTCATATCATTTGAACAATCAATTACTCAGTAGGCCTAATGGATGATGTAGATCATGGTAGGACTCTATAAACGAATTTTATCGATTTTCTCAAGATATTAGATCATGGTTCATTTTTCAGGGTCAAAAATAACTCATTCAACATTTCTATATAAAAGAGAATATTAAAATAACAAACGTTTTATCGTTCATGGTTACACACTGTCATAAAAAACTTGTGAAAATATATTTATAATTAGAAACCAGTTTTTTACCTACTGGTTCATCATTTAATAGAATCCATTTTATTCAATTAAAAATTACAAATGAATTATTGTTGAATCACTTTTGTGAATTCAAATATGTAATAAGAATGAAAAAAAAACGTGTTGATTACTTTGTTAATGATATTTCTTTTGATTTGAGAATTTGATTGGAAATTTTTAAGGAAGAGAGCATGGACATGAAATAATAACACTTCAAGAGCAGGGAGCCATGTGAACATTATACTATTTACATAGGTGAATAAAAATAATAATATTACCTTTCTAAAGAACAATAATTTACACCAAGAAGTCAGAAATGCTGCGGCGGTTGATTTGCTATCCTTGTTCATTACAAATCAGTTTCCAATAACTCAGTCCTTCTCGCACTGTAATTAATTGTGGTTTTCTATCCAATATTGGACAGGTTTAACACAAAGAAAATGGAGAAAAATTATTATTATTCTCCTCTCCATTCAAACAGAACAATAATGACTTCTTGAAAAGCTATTGAATCATAGATTTGACAAAATATATCATAATACGGTTTCACATTTGACAAAAATGCACCATACACATCAATGTAAAGTTTCATAAAGTTTATCATTCACGAGATACATCCACCTCGATTAGTTGAAGGCGGTGGTACATAGTTGGCACAATATGCACTGTCAGCACTATCGTAAGGCCGGTAGCTATGCGACGTAGCCAAAGTGGGACTATCAACAATCTCAGCGTTGCTGTCATAGTCGGACGTGCTCACGTCCAGGCTTGTCGGGCGACTGAAAATCGCGCGTGTGTATGCCGGATTGGCGTCATCTGACTGCAGGTAAGGCATGGGACTGTTCATACCGGACGACGACAAACTCTGTTGACATGAGTAGCCCGAATCTGTCGTGCTGATTCGGCCAAACTGGGTGTTCAAACTTGACCCACTGCCCGATCGCCACACTTCGTCGTCGTCCTTAATTGGCGCCGTTTCGTCGTGGTAGGACGATTGGTAGTTGGGCTCATAGGGTGATTGAACGCCAGTATTGTAAGGTGAATGTCCTGTTTTGTCGTAGGATGACTGTACAGCCGTACAAGGCGACTCAATGCCTGTATTGTAAGGTGAATTCACCGCTGTATTGTAAGGAGATTGTACAGTTTTGTCGTAAGATGACTGTACAGTTGTACAAGGGGACTGCACCCCTGTATTGTAAGGCGATTGTACCGTTGTACTGTAGGGTGACTGTGCAGTTTTGGAGGAGTCGTAGGTTGAATGCATGGTTTTTGTGTCATAGGATGTCGTGTTGTCGTCAAAGGGTGGCGGGGTAAGGTTGTCGTTGGTTTGTCGTGGGTAGTCACTGGCAGACACCTCCAGGCGTCGGTAGGACAACCGAGAGTCAAGGGTTGTCGTGGCGGGGTGATTGCAGATGTTTACCCTCTGGTAGACCATTGTTTCCACTGTTGAACTGGATCTGTTAAAAAAAATACAAACATTGTATAATGGATTCATTTATCATATAAATATATAAACACAGAGCGAATTTTTGTTATCTAAGTATAGTCTGTCCAAGCAAAGAAGATCCTCTGACAAGATGGGAAAATGACTTGAGCTAGGTCAATTTTGGTTCAAAAATTATCAATTTGATCTCAAATTGTAGGAAACAGTTTGATCTACTACTAAGACCACATTTATAATTCTTGAACAAATATTGACCAAGGAGTCATTTTCCTATCTTGCCAGAGGATCTTCTTTGCTTGGACAGACTATAGAGTGTACTTAAACTAAAATCACAATAATTCTTAGGGTCCAATGTTCAATCTCCTTCAAAAAATTTGAAAAACAAGAGTTCATAAAATTTGATACATGATCAATAAACTTTAGGCTAACTATAAGTAAAACTCAATGCAACAAAAAATATTCCAATTTTATTCAAATTTACTATTTTGAGTAATTTTCCTGGATAATTAATTGATGTGGAATTGACTTTCAAGTTTTAAGTACTACCATTTGCATGATATTCTAAATCAGCTAGAGTGGAATACATTTTCAATTATTGATAATAAATCTTTAAAATCTATTGGATTTCAGAAAGGAGACATTGTCAAGTAAAAGAGACATTCCTTCAAAATGGCCGATTTCAACAAAAGTGTAACCATGCTTGTGCAGTTCTGAAAATTGTAGTGTAAGATAACTTCTGCCAACATACCGCTGGTGAGATATGATGGGAGACAGATGTTAAAATTGGGACTATTCTCATTTTGACAGTTGGCAGCATTGAACAGCTGTCATTTTGAAGGGTCTCATTCTTCTTTGCTTAACAAGACTATAGGCTACTGATATCTACGTAAGGTGTGATAATTTTTAATTCACTATGAATCTTTAAAATTCATTTAATTTTGTAAAGCACACTGTACCTGGAACATGATGACCCAGAAGCTTCCAAGTGGTGATGGTGGTAGGACTGTTGTTCAGAGGTTGAAAAGTTGGCAGCAGTAGCGGTCACTGTACTTCCCCCTACCCCTCCAGTCTGCTTGCATGTGGGACGATGTCCACTCAGCATTTCCACCAGACGTTTGCGCTGGATTTCCAGCTCTTGGATTTGTGATTTCAGGTCGTGGTTCTGTGTTTCAAGAATTTCGGATTCCTGGAGAAGAAATGAGTAGAAAATTTCATTTTAATCAATTGGACAATTTCAGTTATAATTTTATGATATATTTATTTATGTAACATTTATTTTTGTATGATTTTTCCCTTGTTGAGTAGTTGTGAAGGTGATATTGTGGATGTTATCCATATAGGAAGAACAATATATAGTCGAATGATCAAATCGCTGATTTATTGAAAAATAGAGATACCGGTTTCGGTTGCTACACCATTATCAATCTCTGGTAAACTAAGCCTCAAAATAAAGAACAGCAGTATTTATACTAATGGTCAGGCACGCTATTGGTAGACGCTAGAACCAATCACAGCGAACGTCTTCCATTGGCCTAGACAAGCTCCTCTCCGATTAGCAATTCATATAAACTTTAGAAAATGGCGATTCAAACAATAAACACAATTGCTTATGCAATGATAATTGTTTCAAATGAAACAATAGAATAAAATCATAATTTTCTATTATAATACCTCTTATAAATACAATTTAATTCGTCGTCTGTTTCATAAGATACGGTTATAACCATGAGTATCTTCTTAAAAGGGAATTGTTTCTTGGACACACATATTTACAAAAAAGTCTCTCATTTCCCAACGTATCGTTTCTCCAATATTCTAGGGATCATTCTGTGGCAAGTACAATATAAGTTATGAGAACTACAGTAGGCCTAGCAACAATGTAGGCTAAGAGTTTAGAATTTAGAGTTACAGGTAAATGTAGAGTATTTTATTATTTTGTATTGTTCCTCAAGAATAGTAGAATAAAATAAAATGGATTCTTACTTGTACTAAATTAACGGTTCTCTCTCTCTTCTTCATCCGGCATTTGGTAGCAGCTATCTTGTTTCTTTCCCTCCTTCTTCGTCTTCTTTCCTCGTCTTCAGGCGTAAGCTGCAATTAGAATAAAGCATAAATAATTAAAAAATAAAAACTCATTTGTAGAATTTTGGATCGACAATAATTTATGTAGAAAGTTTGGCTAGACACTCGAGTTTTTCAAATTGTATTATTGTAATCTATTGATTAATTATATAAACGCTTAATTCTCTGCATTGAAATATAGCAAAATATAATTATCATTTTTATTATGATCAATCATGATAGAGATCTTCAAACACTTTATCTGCATGAAGGAATGATGAATAGAAGATAGGTGATGAAAATGCATGCAACTGAACTTATAATCAAACATAGCTTCTTATCAGCCAAGGAGCTTCTTCTCCCATTCAGCCAATCCCCGAAATCATTGATAAACAGTGAGAATAATAAGGGGCCGGATAGGCAACACTGCTCAACGCCGGTGCTATTGTATATACGCCCCTGATGTATTCATACTGTTTGTTCAACGAGTATTTGAAGCCAATTCTATGAAGATATTCTCTCTAGAATCTCAATCTCTTAATAATAGAATCTAGATAATGGAAAAAGTCTATACCTAAAAGTAATAACTAATGCCACGTTTACACCGGATTGTTAATAACATTTGTTATTAACTTTCTTCAATAACGTATTATTATATAGACCTATGTACTTTAACGTATTTGAACTCAAGAGATACCTAAGATACTCGTATAAATATTATAAGATAGGAAGAGAAAAAAGATATAGGAATTAGGACCTTTCCCAGAATCATGCCTGTATGACAGTAATCGATGAAGGAAAAATTAACTTTGTACCACTGGCGGCTCGTGCCCACGAAACAGGTGAAGTGCTGTACAGTGAAAGATACGGGCACTTCACCTGTTTCGTGGGTACGAGCCGCCAGTGCTTTGTACCCCATGTTTTATTTCCTCAAAAAAGGTATAACGTACTTGAACTTACTAACTCATAAACGTTTTTCCCCCGACCACATTGTTCAATAAAAACATTCATGATATTGAATATAACTGTAAAATTCATCTAAACTACTACTTCTTACAAAAAGAGATCAAATTCAATTGCGATTCAAAAACAAAACATTTTTGAAAACTTATCTTTCAGTTAAAATCTACATCCACTGTCAGTTGGAACTGTGACAGTAAAAAACTGTAAGTGAATGGGGAAACCGGCAGTCTAAATTTAGCTTTATTCAATAAAACAAATCGTGATGAACGTACAAAGGAAATAAATAAAAATTGAGAAAAAAGTAAACCAACCTCCTCAGTTTTACAACTCCGGCTCCCGTCTTCAATCGACGACAATTGTGCGTCGGAAGACACCGAATTGTTGCGTCGCTTTGTCTGCAAAGTGTGTCGCAGGCCTTCCTTGATCAGCTTGGAGCAAGTTAGCTGCACACTGGGCGGAGATACACAGCTGGGCGAGCCGGAACTGCAGGTGCTGTTAGTGTCCGAGCCGCTGGGAGGAGATGAGGCAAGACGAGGCCCATGCGTGCCCCCGCGATAGGAGTCGAACGGGTTGGACATGGCGATTAGCGAATTCAAAATTTCGGGAGTTCGCGGGGTCGACGAGCTTTCGCCCTGCGCCACAGAGAGCAGGTTGCTCGCCGAAGCGCCCGCCAAATTCAAATTGTACATGTTGAGTAGCGGTCTCATACAAACTTCACTAAATTAATATTCCTTGAACTGAAATTTCTGATTTTGTTTCAATGTAGACAATTATACAAACGTTCTGCACAATTATCACAAAATCTATTTCCTTCACAAAATAGATGGTCCTTGAACTATTGAAAGTTCCGAGGACAATGTTTCAAATTTGTAGCACAAAATATGATGTTTTTTTATTCAAAGTTCTGTACTCATTGTTATTGAAGGTAGCCTACAAACTTTCAGTAGAATATTGTTTTATTTCGTAACTTCTCCAAAGTTTTCAAAGTTCCATAAATGAAAACTGTCTCTGTATTCTTTATGAATTCCGATAGAAACATGGTATTTTCTACTTCCTTTAGAAGTGTCCAATAAGTTGTCAATGATACAAAGATACCTTGTCACTTTAATACAAAAATATTATGGAAGTATACAAAATGTCTTTCATATTCCACTAAATTTCAGATCCACTGTGTCTTTCTTTACAAGTTCTAATTTGAAAAAAGGTTCGAATTTGTAGAAATTTGATTAAAAATTCTATTTTCCTCTTATAAACTCTCTGAAGATAAAAACAGTAGCAAATGTATAATTTTATATGACACTAGAGAATATTAGAAGTATTTCAGGTACAATGTTGGTCTTTGATTGATAAATAATTTGATTTTTGATCGGTAGGTATTTTGTTCGTATAACAAGTTAAGAGTCTAATACTTTTGTAGGCTGACTGAATATCACAATATTTTAGTTGCAATTCACAGTCTTTTCTGGGTGTAAGATGTTTGTCTTTGAGAAGACTTATGGCCAGGAGTAGAGAAGCTCTGGGTTCGAATTCAATTTTGACGTTTCTGCTAACTCGCTTGTGAGAAGACTTCGAAGGAAACTTGGTCCTGAAACAAAAAAAAAGAGAAAATATTTATTTACAAGTCGAATTTAATATGATAAGACAGTATAAATTCAGTTCACAGATCAAATAAAATTTAACATACAAAACATAAAAAACATACAAAACGCTCTATTAAGGACTTGGAGTAATAGACTGTATATTATTCATTGAGAGGTAGTTATTATAAGGTGAATAACAAACATTTTATGGATATAAATATCACATAGGTTTATTCTTGTTAAGAGTGAATCACTTACTCTTATTCATGACAAATATCAATAATAATTTTTTTCAGTCATAATATAATTAAACATAAGAAAAGCAAGTAGTATAGTGCCTCCCGTCTTTCGGAGAAGATGTAAAGCCGTCGGTCCCGACTGCATAAAAACAATCGTCATTTCTCATCAATACCCTACTCATTACCCACAGAACTAGAGGCATAGAACCTATAATAATAATTTTATTATTTCTATTATACATCATACCTATAATATTTTTATTTCTATTCTCTCTGGAACAATCTCAATGTTGTCTACATAGAACCACTGGCGGCTCGTGCCCACGAAATAGGTGAAGTGCTGTACAGTAAAAGATACGGGCACTTCACCTGTTTCGTGGGTACGAGCCGCCAGTGCATAGAACAATAAAAGCTTATTCAAGCGATAAAATTGATTAAATCAAACTATCTTCAAGCATCAATCATCGATAAATGTTCCAAAATCTTCAACAGAAATACCATCTACTGAACATGAAAAGAATCTCAACCTTATCTCCGATAACAAGAAACCGAATTCACAGCAACATTACTTTATAGTAGTCCCTCCAAGCGAAGAAGACATTCTGGCAAGATGGCAAAATTACTTTAGCTCGGTAAACATTTGTTCAAAAATGATAAATTTGGTCTCAAATTGTAGAAAACATTCTGATCTACAATTTGAGACGAAATTTATAGTTTTTGAAGCAATATTGACTGAGCTGGAGTCATTTTCCCAACTTGCCAGAATGTCTTCTTTGCTTGGACAGACTATATCATACTACACAAGGCTCCAAGATGTTAAATAATAATTCTTGATTTGTAATGAAATCAATCTTTCCCGAGTTTCATTCATGTTGAATTTGTGGGTCAGAATACCGAAATGTCAACATTTATAGACGTCATTTATTTTAATGACATTAACGTATCTATTTTAATATCGTATTATAGTGTTCACCTTACAAGTCTAATTCGAGTTTATACATTAAGTTTACGGTAATCCTTTATAGCACACACACTATTGTTTTCAGTGTATATCTCCCACGGCTTGTATAATCTGGTTGAGCAGAAAAGACATTCTGGCAATATGAGAAAATGACTCTGGCTCGATCAATATCGGTTCAAAAATTATAAATTTGGTCTCAAATTGTAGAAAACATGCTGCTCCACAATTTGAGGCAAATTTATATAATTTTTGAACCAATATTGACCGAGCTAGAGTCATTTTCCAATATTACCAGAATGTTTTCTTTGCTTGGACAGACTATTACTAAAAACTTGAATGGAATGGAGTTGACATTTTATGCAAATAATATTTTCACTAAAGTTTTCTTCTTCTTCTTCTTCTTCTTCTTCTTCTTCTTCTTCTTCTTCTTCTTCTTATTCTTCTTCTTATTCTTCTTCTTCTTCTTCTTCTTCTTCTTCTTCTTCTTCTTCTTCTTCTTCTTCTTCTTCTTCTTCTTCTTCTTCTTCTTCTTCTTCTTCTTCTTTTCTTCTTCTTCTTCTTCTTCTTCTTCTTCTTCTTCTTCTTCTTCTTCTTCTTCTTCTTCTTCTTCTTCTTCTTCTTCTTCTTCTTCTTCTTCTTCTTCTTCTTCTTCTTCTTCTTCTTCTTCTTCTTCTTCTTCTTCTTCTTCTTCTTCTTCTTCTTCTTCTTCTTCTTCTTTTTCTTCTTCTTTTTTTTTTCTTCTTCTTCTTCTTCTTCTTCTTCTTCTTCTTCTTCTTCGTCTAATTCACATTCTCTCCTTCTTTATTCCCTCCTAAAAAATTTAAATTGAGGCAAAAAAATCACGCCCAAAACTTGAAAACAAATGGACACGTATATAGTAGTCCACGCAATGTATTAAATCCCGTTTTTATTTTAGCTCAATTATTCATTGCAAAAGATTCTGTCTGTTCAAATAATTTTTGTCTGAAACTACTCGAGAAAACAGACATTTACATAAAATGCAAATTATCTGCGTTTTTTGTATGAACTTTCTGGTGGAACGTTTTTGACTTATTATGATATTATTGTGTTACTATTTTTCAACTCCTACTACTATGAAAATTTACTGTGAGTTTTATAAAATGTTTGTTTATTGGTGTTTTGAATGGTGACCTGGATTTAGAACACTTACACTTCAGGCTCCTTGAATTTGAAAAAGTCCTTGAACTATTTCTTGGATCGTGATACATAATTTCTTAATAAAAAACAATATAGGTCGAAATTCAAAATTTGTATAATACGGTATTTCTCCTCGACTATAAATTCTTGTGAAAGTGCAGCAAAAAATTATAACCTAGTTTCGAACTTATTAAAATTTGGTATAAAGACGTTTTGGACGTTACTCTGTGTTTTTGGCCAATAAGTTTATTATTTACTGTAAATGGATAAATAAATAAATAAATCATTGTGTCTCTAAGAATATCAAATACAATGATAAATGAGATAAATTGGGTGGACATATGAAGTTTCTAATTATTTTAATATATTGATTAAAAATTCGTTTAATATACAATTTATTATAACAAATGTATTTATTATGAGATAAACCGAAAAGTGAGACAAAGTTTTCAAAAGATTGAAAATGAGATCTATAAATTTGAGTTCATGACTGTTGAGATAGAAAATCCAAGTATCAAGACAAATGAAAGTAGCAATGCTGATGACGTAGAGTCCCAAAAAAGAGGCATTTGATTGGCCAATGAGTGAGCAGCCTCCATTTTACGATTCTGACCAATCAAGAGCTAGCAGCTCGTAATAGTCACATGGGCTGTCAGAGGTCATATGACGTTGAGTTCAGCTGGCTTCTGATTGGTTAGAATCGTAAAATGGTTTCCGACCAATCCGAAGACTCGTTGAATTCGAAGGCGTGGCATACTACTACAGCACACCCCTTCCTTTTCCACAATAAGGAAATGTTTAATACGAATTATAACCAGAGACGTTTCACATGAATTTCACTGCATACTTTTCGACATAATTATTCATGAAAAGTTTATATAAATCTATCATTGATATTATCTTCAATACTGGTATCTATGATCTTGTGGAAGAGAACCTAAGAATTCATCAGCAATGCTCGGTTTAATTTACTTCTAGATGATAGTCTAAATTCAAGAAAATCTCTTGATACGTAGGATATGAACGTATCCTAACTTGATACGTGAGCCAAATTGAAGAATGATAGAATAGAAAGTCTTGTTTCTAAAATGGAAGGTATTGTTCCAATATTGATTTATGAATTTTCAACACATTGTTTCAATTTGATACTCGTATCATCTTTTGTATCTACCTGAATGCACAAGCTTCAATTTCTTCAATTTGATACTAATAATCTTGTGTATCGACTTGAATGAACGATATTGAACGTGAATTGAAGCTTGTAAATTTGTACACACCGCTCAAAGTTTCAAATATAGAAACTTTGTAAGTTTCAAATATAGAACAGAACTAAGAGGTGAATTCCAAACAGAGAATTTATTAGAGAGCTAGAAATAAAATTTCACTCTAAAAATTGTTTTAAAACGCCTAGAGCTTCCGATAATAACTTTGTTTCTGACCGAACCTATTTCAATTCTATGTGAAAAATAACTCTGTTTCATTTACTTCTCCATGTTCTTTTGGCTTCTTGTTATTTTCTCTACTTCTTTATTGTTTGTTCTTTAAAAACATTTTTTCCGCTCTCTTCCTTCAATTATCATCTCGTTCTTTGAACATTTTGTCGCTTTCCTTTTGTTGCTTGTTATTTTCTCTACTTCTCCATTGTTTGTTCTTTGGAAACATTTTTTTCGCTTTCTTCCTTCAATATTATATTCTTGTTCTTTGAACATTTTGTCGCTTTTCTTTTGTAATTTTCTCGCTGTACTCTGTTCCAAAAGCACAAGAAAATAATTCAACAAAAGAGACAATAAATCTGTTTGTTGTAAGTTAACAAATTAGTCGCGGCCTAGTTTGGCTATTTGCAATGCGAAATAGAATTTATGTTCTTTGACTTTGTACAAGCAAATTATTCGAATTATTCTGGTGTTGAAGCGTGGAGCAATTACCGCAAGTTTCTTTATCTATATTTTCACTTTTTAATACATTAATTTATTAATACAGACAAAATCTAAACAATAATTATTATGTATTATGTTATCGTTTTTAGCTAAACCTGTTGTTTTGGTCCAGAATTTGGCTTTTTCCACATCACAGTGTGGATCGGGCTTGGATTGTACTGATGGAGATGTATTTACTGATATGAAGCTGTGTGTACTTTCAAGAAGATATAATATTCTGTCCAAGCAAAGAAGACACTCTGGCAAGATAAGGAAATGGCTCCAGTTCGGTCAATCTTGGTTCCAAAATTATTGATTTGGTCTCAAATTGTAGATCAGCATGTTTCCTACAATTGAGAGCAGATCAATAATTTTTTAACCAATATTGACCGAGCTAGAGTCATTTTCTCATCTTGCCAGAGGGTCTTCTTCGCTTGGATAGACTATACATTCAAGAAGATACGCAAGATGATAGATCATTGGTTAGGTATTCAAGTACCAATTGGAATAATTAATACAAAACCTCTCAATTAAATTGTTGCGCTCGTTTATGCATGTATAATGCATATAATCTTGTATAGCTGTATAATCTTGGTTATAGCTGATGCAAAAAAGGCGGTATCGTCTGTCTCTAATGTACGTGATGTAACCTACTAACATGTGATGTAAAAAACTTTATTGTCTCTATTTTGATTCCAAAAGCATCATACAGTATCATAATAAATAAACTTATCACAATTCTAACAGGCAACATAAGCTGTTGGAGCGCACAAGGAGCAGACGAAACCGCCTAGTTTTTGTCGTCAGCTATTTCTTTTTGAAGAGAAATTGGAACTTGGATCTTAAATCGTAGTCTTTCTTTGATCTCCTACATTGAAATTTCATTGAGCAGGTAACAAACCGTTATTCCAATACACAGTGATTACATTTCTAGAGAGTAGTATGTATAGGTAATTTGTGATGAAAGAGTTGCTACCAATATCATAAATTTCGCACAAGATTCACATAAATCGCACAAGATCAAACGATTCAAGATTGAATGTAAGTTGAACTGCTTGCATCAAAGTTTTAAACCTAAAAATCTTATAGCAAAGACAATATTCAATTAATCTTTGTTGACATTCCAATTGAAATAATTTGTTGCAATTTCAATTGAAGTGCTGGAGTATTTCATTCAAACTGCATGTAATTTCGATTCAATTTATTTGCTTTTTCATACGTTTCATTGGGTATTTTGCTTGTAAATTCTCGTGAACTGACAGCCAATGGCAATAGCTTGTCTAGAGCCTAGTAATCAATGGATGCAGTTCCTATTTTGAGTTCAAGTAACACAGTACAGTAAAGTTTCAGCTCTATGCTCTAGTAGTAGAACATTATATTTTCTACTCAGAAAGAACCAAAGAACATTGGGATTGAGCTCTAGAATAGAAAGTACCGTAATGAACAATTGGAAATAATAATGATAACAAGAAACTCATGAATCAAACAAGACTGACACATAGGTACATTGAATTATTAAAGTTTTCCAGTTCATGTATACACATAGATAATAGGCTACACATAGAAAACAATAAATTAAGTACAGGTTCTGAATGAAAAGAACCTGATATCTTGAGCTGTATTTCTGTAGCTTATTTACTTATTTATTTATTTAGCGTATGGCTTTTAATAGTGGGGAGACCCAAGGGTTGTTCCACTTCGCCAGATAACCTCATTTTCCACAAATGGAGACATGAGTTATAGTTCTTTGAAAAAGTTCATTTGAAAACATAATTTTTGATTTCAAAACATTGTTGACTACTAAAACTGAAGCACTTCACAAAATCACTACACCATAGCCGAAAATATTGAATTTTCACTATAAATATAGAGCACGAAAATCAAACACATTTGAATTTTGTCATGGCAACCAAAAACTTGAAAGAAGATACTCAAGACGAGACGTGTATCCAATGCAACAAAGAAAGCCATTTGTACAGTTTAATAATGATACAGATTACAGAACCTTGCAATTCGATTGATACATGTATCTTGTGTTTCAAAAATACACTTCAATTCTACACTACGTATCTGTGTCGTACTAAAAGTCTAAATAAAAAGTAGGTAACTTTAATTACGACTGAGTCGTTGTATGTAGAATACGTGAATTTCCCTGATAGATACGTGATAGAATTGTTCCATAATAAATTCACAATATCAGTGTGTTCTATTCGATATCTTCAAGTTACCTAGTAAGTTTATTTGAGAATTAAGAAATTATTAATGTGTTCCCATACATTGAAGGAAATCAACAATTTTCAAATTGATGTTGGAAACTCCAATCGGTTTTATTGCTCTAAATACTGTGGGAATGCAATTGATAATAATTTCTGAAGGTCAAGTCTGTAGTTTGATGAGTTTAACATTGCACTAGATTGCATTGCCGTATGTGAAAGCTGCAAGTATATAACAATAATTTTCCATTCGAAACTGAATAGCTGGAAGAATAATACTTATATGATAATATGTGCCCTATTACCCATATTCTCTCCTGATTCAATATCTTGTTTCCTCTCTCCTTTTCTTCTTCCTTAATACCTAGTCTCTTCTCTTTTCATAATTTTCCTCATTTATCTCAAACTTTATCAGTTTACAATATTACAAACTCCGTTTTCTGATAACGGACTTATTTCGATTTTACTATTAGAACATGTAAATTACAAAAAATTCTGATTCTCAGTTTTTGATTTCTGAATAATTTTGATTACTGAAAAATTCTGTTTACTGATTCTCAGTTGAGCAATGAGAGAATACTTATAGATTATCTGAAATTGGGCTATCACTAAAATAGCCTATTGCTTATGATTTTACAGTACTAGAACAGAAATTTATATATATTTTTTTCAATTCCACAACACAATCACATAGATACGGCCACCCCGCCTTTCGGAGGAGTCGGTAAACTACTAAAAAGTAGTCGTTAGCGTCTCTCATCATCAATCCTCTCATTACCCACGCACAAGCCTATATGGGCTTCATGTGGGCATCACCCTCAGAGAAAATAGCAATCTATCGAGTACTTACTATGCTTTAGACATTGGCTCACCCTGAACAAAGATACATCGTGAATATTTTTTGCAATAATTCGAGTTCAGCCTCAACAACAGAAAGACTCCATTAATTTATCATTTGAGCTTCATGATCTTCAGTGAACTTGATAAAAATCTAGTAATCCAACTGCAGAAGGCTCTCTAGGTTCACGTTTCTCCCGACAAATTTTATTTAGCCTTTCCCACGAAATGACTTGACTTCTGACAACAAACTGTCGTGAAAAATAATGAAGTACTGTAAATAAAAATATGGCAAAGCGCATTCTCTAGCTTCTCTATTGCACCTTCTCTCTCTCTCCCTCTGCATCTTTCTCTCTTTTCATACTCATTCCTCTTCTTTTTTCTTTCGCCTTCTTTCTTCCTCTTTCATTCTTGAAGAACGATAAAAATTAAGTAGAATGACGTTGAAGAATGACAGAGCGGAGGTCGTCACGGAAGATCGTGCTTTCTCTCACCTTATCGCTCTTTCTCTCCCTCTTCTCCTTTCTCTTTTTCTTATCTCTCTTCCATTCTCAACTAGTTTCCAAGTTTTTTACAAATGCTTAGTCTTCAAGTGCATTAGCTTGTGCAATACTGCAGTGTCATTGAATAGAGTGAAAAGAAAAATAGATGGAAGATTCAAGATAGAGTGCTGGAGAAAAAGTGAAAAGACATAAATTAGGGGGAAATGATAGTGATTACATGATGAAGATTTTGAGGGAATTGAAGCAATATTGCAAAAATCTCTTGTTACAACATTGGATATTGAAAATAACACACAAAGTTAGCTGAAAAAAGTTAGAAATGAATACTTTTCAGCAGAACTGAGTTTCAGAATGGCTGGTTCGAAATCCGTCTAAAGTTGTAGATGAATCTAAAAGGTTTTTAGATGCATTTTAAGTCAAGGCCAATTGAAAGCTGGATTCATTCCATAAAGTAATGAAATATTAAGAGATTTTTTATTTTATAGTCTGTCCAAGCAAAGAAGCCTTTCTGGCAAGATTGAAGAATGACTCCAGCTCGATCAATATTGGTACAAAAATTATTAATTTAGTCTCAAATTGTAGATCAGAATTTTTCTTACAATTTGATACAAAATTTATCATATTTGAACCAATACTGACCGAGCTAAAGTCACTTTCCCATCTTTTCAGAATGTCTTCTAAGCTTAGACTGCCTATGTCCTGTCCTTATATTATTTCAAGCTCATCAAATTTATGAATAAGATACACTCTTCATACTTGAATAAATTGGGTGAATATAGTTGAGAAGTATCGTTTCTCAATGGTTTGAAAGTATCGTTTCTCAATGGTTTGAAATCAATAATTACAATCAAGTTTCTCAAAAATTACTGTTAACAGTTCCTGTTTGTAGTGTACCTTTCAGTTCATGAAAAATAGATGGAAAAAAAGTTTTTTTCCAATAAAAAAACTCAATAAAGGAATAATACTTAGTATTTCAAGATTACGATAATCTTTGGAAAATAAGTAGAATTATTATAGTGGAGGAAAACAGTAATTCATTATTTATTGATTTATTTTGCGTTCAATCCAGGTAAAGTATTTCGATTATTTTGAAAGCATCAATGATTTATAATTATTACTTTAAATAAACTTATTTCTCAATACATAAATTTTCAAGTTGTCTATTAGTAACTAGTGATAGCCTGGAAAATTCTCCTCAACTTGAATTGAAAAACTTGAATTGAAAAATTGAAAACTTGAATTGGAATCTGGTAGGCAAAATAAATGAAGGTACTGTGTATAAAGATTTTTTTCATATACAGTATTTACTTCGTGATGTGTTAAATTTGATATGATTCTTTAAGTCTTCAATTTTATTGTGATGTTTTCCGCAGTTTCACAGTAGTAGGCCTCATAGCATATGGTACTGTACTTGGAAGCAAATGACCATTTCAAGGTTACTATAGGCGATAAATTTGTTATGCAATTGAAATTTGCATATTGCTGCTAATCGACTGACAACAGAAGTTTTGTTTTGGAGGACTTCTTGAAAAAAGCATTTCGCACCAAAGTGAAGATTAAGCATACAAACAAGCGGTCACGACAAAATAAAACAAACTTGAATTGGAATCTGGTAGGCAAAATAAATGAAGGTACTGTATATAAAGATTTTTTTCATATACAGTATACTTCGTGATGTGTTAAATTTGATATGATTCTTTAATTTCGCACATAATTATCTACCCTTTAATAAATGCTGAAAATTCAATCTATTCCTCTTTTTTACAACCTATTATGCAGTGCATGAATTCACAAAAATAATAATTTCAGAACAGAATCACTTGAAAGAGTAAGTTATCTTACCCTAAAAATCATTACTTTGTAGTTTGGCCATTTTGCCATGTCAATTTCAAGTGAATTTCACTATTTATTGATTGATAATCCATTAGTTGTAGCCCTAATAACGAAGTGAATATTTATAATATAGTTATGTAAATGGATAACGAAGTGAATATTTATAATATAGTTATGTAAATGGATAACGAAGTGATTATTTATAATTTAGTTATGTAAATGGATTTGTAATTGCTAGAGCTGCTGCTTGGGAATGCTACCTTCAGAAGCAATGAGAAATCCTGGTAAAATGTGTTTTACATTTATGTGTGTAGTGTAGTGTGTATACATTGTAGTGGGAAATGTAGTTGATGGATAAATGCAATACTAAAAAAATTATGGGATTTCCATTGCATTTATGTTAGTAATCACAATATTATCGAACATGTTTCCATAAAATTGAATCCATATTATTCCATTATTTCCATGATTGAGATCCATAAAATAATGCCTAGGCCCTTCATGGGCTGTTGAGCCATTGAGACAGAAATTCTTCCATAAAATTAATTCAATATTAAATTGAAAATTAAAATTTTCCTTGATACTGTTGTTTTCCTAGCTCTCCCTCCCACAAGCAACTGCAAGATTAATCTATTTTGCCCACAAACTGTATAGAACTTGACTCCCACCAGGTGAAAGACAGAGAAAGAGAATAAAAATACAAGAAGGAGAGAGAAGAAAAGAGAATAAAACTTGTTTCCCGCCTTCGATTCATCTCAGATAATAAATGTTCTTGAAAAACGTTTCGAATGAGAAATGATTCTCTAACCAGTAAACATTCAATAGCTGTTGATTATTTGCAAAAATGAAACAAGTATTCTTCTAAACAAGTATTAAGCTACTTCCCATTTTTGGTCCATCATTGAAGCCTATTGTGCAGTCTGTCCAAGCAAAGAAGACATTCTTGCAAGATGTGACAATGATTCTGGCTTGGTCAATATTGATTCAAAAATTATCAATTTGGTTTCAAATTGTAGATCAGAATGTTTCCTACAATTTGAGACCAAATTTCTAAGTTTTGAACCAATATTGACCGAGTTGGAGTCATTTTCCCATCTTCCCAGAATGACTTCTTTGTTTGGACAGATTATACGTTATTAAGCGGCAGTTACAAAAGTAACGTTTCCATAACTATAACTAATATTACCTGTTTTGCCAGTGTGAAACATTGAAGGAATAATAAGGTTGTGATATTTTACCATCAACATAACAAAGTATCACCAATGTTGTCGAGAAATATATCTGTGTAACATCGCTTTAAATACTATAGGTTATTATGATGAGCTTGAAAATCGCTTTTAGAAGTTTTAATAACAAGTTATGGTAATAATTATTGTTACTGATGAGTGATGAGAAAATAAGTTCATTTTATTTCACTCCAATTCACTCAGATTCCATCTCTAATTTAGCCTATATTCCCTCCATAAAATATTTCCTTAAAGTTGTAATATTTCACCATCAACATATTAAGAAAGTATTAAATGTTCATCAAGTAATTTAACAAATGTTCTATTACTAATCAGGAATGTAAAATAAGATTTTTTGGAATAAATTGATTCTTCAATTGGAATAAATTGAAATAATTGATTGGAATAAATTGAAACACCTACAGTACGTTCAATGAAGACTTAATTATAAAGCTGTCGTCAAATAGTATGGCGGTTTCGTCTGTCTCTTGTACATGTATAACTCGACTGAATTAGCATGACCTGTGAGATACATTGATTTCCGTTCATTTCACAGGCCATACTAATTTTGTCGAGTTATAAGCTACTATACTTATAGATATAGTCGAGTTATAAACTACTTATAGATGTAAAGCATCTATTGTTTCTTTCGATTCAAAAAACATCATCCAGGCATAGTTGAATGACAACTCCAATTGACAACATCAGCTGTAGGAGCACAAGGAGCAGATGAAACCGCTTAAATTGAAATCAGTGATACCATCTGAAAAAAATTATACTGTTTTCTATTTGTGTGTTTGATATTATAATGTATTTTCAGATATTCACACACTAATACTTATTTTCTCTTATATTGTATTCGTTAAAACTTTAAAATAATAAAAATCAATGTACCCTTTTTTAAAAATATTTCTAAAACTAGGTACTTTGATTTTTATTATTTTAAAATTTTAATTTACACACTTATATTATCTACTGAATTGCTTTTACATCAGTTCTATATCGAAAGTTTATGAAGCTCTACTAAAGGACTCGCGGTCTATGGCAATTATTACGGAGATTGGTTTAGTTTTTTCCTTGGTTTTTAGTCCCTCCAAGCAAAGAAGACCCTCTGGCAAGATGGAGAAATGACTCAAGCTCGGTCAATTTTGGTTCAAAAATTATCAATTTGATCCCAAATTGTAGGAAACAATTTGATTTACTACTAAGACCACAATTATAATATTCTTGAACAAATATTGACTAAGCTGGAATCATTTTCCCATGTTCCCAGAGGGTCTTCTTTGCTTGGACAGACTATATCGTATGATAGCAGATTTGATGTCTTGTGGGATCGGACTCTTATCACCCATCATAAGTGTGTCTGAGTTTTCATCCTCTTCTAATATCTGATAGAAGCTGTTTTATAAAACAGTTATATAATACAGCTGTATATACAGCTATATAATACAGCATTGCAATGCAGTTGAAACCTGTCCTTGGCGACAGACTGTCTCCTATGTTATCTACACTCATATATATGTATCTATTAATTCAGTTCTATCTATATACTACGCCAGCAGCTGTGTTTTCGAGTTCACTATTTTTGTGTCACGTGACCAACTTCTCTGCTCTTCCAATTCATCGTCTTATTTCATTCTATTTATTTCTTCTTTTTCCTCAACTAGGACTACATCTCCCCACTGTCTTTTTCTCAACTAACTCTTCTTAATCTTAATATTATCTTTTTTATTTAGTGTTGAATTGACTCTGAACCAAGGAAGTAACCTCCATGCTCTGAGCCTAGTTCTTTCCTTTTCCTTTGATAAATAATAAATAAATCATTACTTCGCATTCATGCGTTAATCCTTTGGGAAAAAATATGTCAAAAAGGTGAGGCTTATACTATAGTATAAGATGAGGTTAGTACTATACTATAATGGTATACAAACCATATGATATGATATATTATACAGATGTGAAAACATGTATAGTCCGGCCAAGCAAAGAAGAGCCTCTGACAGGATGGGAAAATCTCTCCAGCTCGATCAATATAGGTTCAAAAATTATTGATTTGGTCTCAATTGCAGGAAAAATTCTGATCTACAATTTGAGACCAAATCAATAATTTTTGAACCAATATTGACTGAGCTGGAGTCATTTTCCCATCTTGCCAGAGGCTCTTCTTTGCTTGGCCAGACTATATATACTGTGTAGCACCAGCAGCATAACCTTGAGCATAACCTTATTTGACATGTTCTCACACTTAGAATAAAGTACAAAGTACAAATTGACAATCAAAAGAAAGACCAATCAGATTAAGGGAAAATATGAGAAGTAGGATAGATAAGAGGAAAGATATCATAAACAAGAGCAAGTTATCTGAGATCCAAGTTAACAATAATTAGAATGGAATAGATGAACAAAGAATGAGAAAAACAGATCAACAAAGAGCAAGTCCCAGTTTGTAACCACGCTTAAGGATACGCCTTCAAGCTCCGCTCATTCTCTCTCCTGGTTGATCAACACTGAATGCAGCAAGTAGTTCAAAAATCTACCACTAGGTGGCAGTAGGTACAGGGTGAAGATCCAGTTTATAACCACGCCTATAGACACGCCTTCAAGCTCCGCCCATTCTCCCACCTAATTGGCCAGCACTGAATGCAGTGGGAAGTAGTTCACACTGATGCAGTTGGAAGTAGCCAACATTGAATGCAGCATGGACTCTTCCACCAGATGGCAGCAGTTACAGGGTGTAGTCCCACTCCCACTTTAAGCTCCGACTTCTCTCTTTTCTGATTGGCCAATGAGTTTACCTCCTTCTTTCCCCTTCCTTCTTGTCGAGCACTGCATCGAGAATGGAACAATCAAATTTGAATTCAAATATTCTGAAGACTGTCCAAGCAAAGAATACCCTCTGGCAAGATGAGAAAATGACTCCAGCTCGGTCAATGTTGGTCCAGAAAAGATTGATTTGGTCCCAAATTGTAGACCAGAATGCTCTCTACAATTGAGACCAAATCAATAATTTTTTAGCCAATACTGACCGAGCTGGAGTCATTTTCTTATCTTGCCAGAGGTTATTTTTGCTTGAACAGACTAAAACACGATTGATGCGTATCTTTGTTATAGTTTGATTCATTTTATACATGCATTTTATCTTGTTTATATTCTTGAAGGAAATTGGACCGTGGACATACAGCTTTACTGATGTTTAAAGTGAACTATGTGACTTGCATCTAATGCAATAAGTGGAATTCTATAGTTATTTCTTTCATCTCTTCTCTATATGTTGGTACACACTCTATATTTGTACTTCAATATGATAATTATTCTCCAAAGAATCAATTATATATAGTTTTTTTACTCCTTCTCTCCTTTTCCACCTTCTTATCATTTTTCTTCTTCTTCTTTTTCTTCTTCTTCTTTTTCTTCTTCTTCTTCTTCATAATCATCTTCTTCTTCTTCTTCATCTTCCTCTTCTTTTCATTTTTCTTCTTCTTCTTCTTCTTCTTTTCTCCTTTTTAAACACCTCCTCTCCTTTTTCTCTTAACAACCCACAGAATCTCACCCGAAATACACCAACACACAACATGCAAACTCTTAACTAACCTATCGCGGGCCTCAATTCTGAAACTCACAGTCCACCAGAATCTAACTAAAAAAAGCAAAACTGCCAGTATATCTATACAGCTATAGTCAATCCTAGCAAAGAAGACATTCTTGCAAGACGGGATAATGACTCTGGCTTAGTCAATATTGGTTCAAAAGTTTTCAATTTTGCTTCAAATTGTAGATCAGAATGTTTCCTACAATTTGAGGCTAAATTTATGATTTTTGAATCAATATTGACCAAGTCAGAGTCATTTCTCCATCTTGCCAGAATGTCTTTTTTGCTTGGACAAACTGTACATGTGGAATATCAAACATAGCCCATTCATTCATTCACAACTCTTTTACTCTTTCACCTCCTCCACTTACTCCTCCTCCTCCTCCTCCTTCTCCTACCTCTTCATCATCCTCTTTCACTTTCTCCTCCTCTCTCCTCCCTGCACCTCATCCTTCTTGTTTATTATTTTTATTTGCTTTGCTCTTGATCCCATACAGTTCGCACAGAATGTTCTAAAACATACAACACACAAGATCACCCAGTAGACATTTGTCTTTCTTATTCTTTGTCACTCCTTCTTCTTCTTCTTCTTCTTCTTCTTCTTCTTCTTCTTCTTCTTCTTCTTCTTCTTCTTCTTCTTCTTCTTCTTCTTCTTCTTTTTTCTTCTTCCCCTTCTTCTTCTTCTCCTCTTTCTCTGTCTCTCCTTCTTCTTCTCCTCCTCCTTCCTTTCCTTCTTCTCGCTTCTTCTTCTCCTTCTCCTCCTCCTCCCCCTTCTCCACCTCCTTCTTCTTCTTCTTCTTCTTCTTCTTCTTCTTCTTTCTTCTTTCTTCTTCTTCTTCTTCTTCTTCTTCTTCTTCTTCTTCTTCTTCTTCTTCTTCTTCTTCTTCTTCTTCTCGCTTCTTCTTCCTCTCTTCTTCTCCTTCTTCCTTCTTCTTCTTCTTCTTCTTCTTCTTCTTCTTCTTCTTCTTCTTCTTCTTCTTCTTCCTTCTTCTTCTTCTTCTTCTCCTTCTTCTCTTCTTTCTTCTTCTTCTTCTTCTCCTCCTCTTCTCCTTCCTTCCTTCTTCTCCTTCTTCTTCTTCTTCTTCTTCTTCTTCTTCTTCTTCTTCTTCTTCTTCTTCTTCTTCTTCTTCTTCTTCTTCTTCTCCTCTCCTTCTCCTCCTCCTCCTTCCTCCCTCTTCTTCTCTCCTCCTCCTTCCTTTCCTCTTCTTCTTCTTCTTCTTCTTCTTCTTCTTCTTCTTCTTCTTCTTCTCCTCTTCTCTTCTTCTTCTCCTCTCCTTCTCCTCCTCCTCCTCCTCCTCCTCCTCCTCCTCCTCCTCCTTCTCCTCCTCTTCCTTCTCCTTCTCCTCCTTCTTCTTCTTCTTTTTCTTCTGAAGCGCTAGCGCTCTTATGCTTTGATCGTCCCACATTGCATTGATAAAAATACTGGAGGATGTGTATTTGTGTAGTGTGTACAAGAGTCATATAATATTCACTATTCAGGGCCGAATATACTACTTTATTATGTATACTATATCTTTGTATAGTGTGAGTCTACTATGTATTGTGAGACACAGGTGCCTTCTAAATGTTTGACTGGTGTCGTTTATCATCATAGATTCAAGCTGTGTGTCCAAGTTCAATTTTATTTCAAGATTATACATACAAGATACCACTGGCGGCTCGTGCCCACGAAATAGGTGAAGTGCTGTACAGTAGAAGATACGGGCACTTCACCTGTTTCATGGGTACGAGCCGCCAGTGCATTATTCGTCATCAGGTATCAATAGATACCCTAGTATCTAGAAGTCACCCTACGCTGTGAGGCAGAAGGGGATCGAGAAAGAAGAAGAAGAAGTATCAATAGAAACAATTATTGAGATTGAGCGAAACTCAATTACGAAAATGAATGGTTCAATTCTATTTGAGTTGATACAACATGTATCAATTGAAACAATCGAGAATGAATGTACCTTACAATAATGATACAAACCTTTTAATGCGAAAGGTAATAATCGATGTTGTGTATCTTCTTGAAAGGAAATTGAACTGAATACACAGTTACACACAACTAAACCACTGGTGGCTCGTACCCATGAAACAGTTGAAGTGCCCGTATCTTTTAGTATACAGCACTTCACCTGATGTCTCGTGGGCACGAGCCGCCAGTGAACTAAACATACTAGTTTAAAAGGACTTGAATATCGAATAGCAATCATTTCACGGGAAACAATAAATCTAAAAATGTCATTAAATAACATTGTTGAAGACAAAAATATCAAGAATATGATTCAAACAATTCAATTTACCGTATTTTTTCCTAACCAGATTGATTCTGAAGAGCATGAGCATGAATAATAAAATTACATAAAATTAAGCAATACGTAAATTGAAGTCGTAAACAGTTCTACTCATCATAACACCGTAGCTTGTTCGTTGCATAAACCATCATTTAAAATACCTTCTCCTTCTATAAATTAATTCATATAAATATTAATCTATAATTCAACGTTTTTATATACCATTTGAATGGAAAAGATCTTTCACAAGACTCACATGTTCTAAGCCTATAGTCTGTCCAAGTAAAGAAGACCCTCTGGCAAGATGGGAAAATGACTCCAGCTTGGTTAATATTTGTTCAAGAATTTAAAATGTGGTCTTAATATTAGATCAAATGGTTTCCTCCACCTTGAGATAGATATTGATAATTTTTAATCAAATTTGACCGAGCTTGAGTCATTTTCCCATCTTGCCAGAGGATCTTCTTTGCTTGGAGACTTTACCAATTTATGAAAGGCTTTTATGATTTTACATGCTTTTTCAAACTTTTTCAAGTTTTATTATTATGTTAACAATTCATTGCCGATCTTCTACATGCGTTTATCCTGAAAGAATCATAATATATGCTTTCTAGTCAAACATATTTTCCTCAATTTTCAATGAATTTTCTCGAATTTCCATTTTTCACTGATATGAACAGTATTCCTGATAAACGGTAATTCCAACTTACCCAGCTCATAATCCATAACTTTTCCAATAAAAACGTTTTCTTTCAGCAGTTTTTATGGATTATGGAGACCTTGACGTGAGAATAATGGCATTTTGTTGAAGAAAAAGTCTATTGAATAGCTGTTTCACAGAAATTTTATTGAGCTTCACTGACTGTGTTCAATTATCTCACTTGTCACGGAGCATTAGCGTAGGAGAGATACTGCATTCTGATAGTTTTTTATTTAGATTTTTCTGGTGTTAAGCATTGCTATGCTGCAATATACAGCATTACCGTGCATTCTCAATGAACCTGTGTTATCTTGTCGAATAATATTGGATTTAGTAAAACCAACTGTTGCTGATAACTTTCTTTCATTTCAATTTAAAATTAAGTTTTTTCCTAAATTGGTATACAGCAGTATTTCCAATTTCATTTAATAATAATTGATTCCATGAACAGTGAGTAATAGTGTGATCTACTTCCCAATTATAATGATAAAATATCATGGATTTATCAGATATAAGATGATGATAGGAACAATCGTAATTTTATAAGAATAAAATTAAATTTTTTATTTTTATAAATTTTTTTATAAAATCTAAATGGCACAAAAATCTAAATGAATTTGACAACCATATAATTAGATCATTTAGGCCATTTAAAGGAAGAGGCCATTTCACAATATATTCTCAATTTATTATTTATATATTTTCATTTTGTTGAATAGAGCTACTTGTGTATTCATGGTTGAATTTTTCTTCAAATAAATCAAAAGGGAAATTTCATACATGACATTACAATAATGATGATGATAATGATATATGGCAATACAACAATGATAGGTATCCTATCAATCATTCGATTAATGATTTAATACAATTTTTTTTTGAGGGTGATGCCCACATGGGCTCTTTGGCCTGTGCGTGGGTAATGGAAAGGATGATGATGAGATATGAATGGACCTACTGCTTTGGGTGGACTCCGAACCACCGGGAAGCGATTTTTGAGGCTTATGAATTGAATTCAGAGGAACCGGTCACCGTTACTACAGTGGTGGTAGAGGCACGTCGCTTATCTAATCTCACCGATTAGACGCTCTCTACCACTGGGACAAACCGCTGTAATTAAATACAATTAAACAATTGAACCTTTCAATCATTCGATTTGATACATTTATCTATCTTTATTAAATCGTCTAGTTTTGGTTTACCTTCTCGTAACATTTCTACCTTCTTCATGTACCTTACATTCATGCATATTCTTGATAAATTTAATCATTAAATCTTGATATGATATTAAATCGTCTAATGTACTTTCTCAAATGCTTTAACTTGAATGATCTTTTTGAAAGTAAATTCAACTCATCCGCGTACACACTTCATTCAACTCATGGTACCAGGTATCCAGAATTACAAAACTTGTAAGAGGTCTCACAACCTGTCACCAAAATGCTTTACGAATCTTTACGACCTTGATAATCAGCAACCGGCATTCTTTTCACAATTTACAATCTACAATTCTCAGACCACTATTTACAATTCACAATTTACAATCCACAATTCACAATCTACAATTTACAATCATCTGGGAACTGGTTTTATCTGTGGGATCGCGTTCCCAGATCCCCGGCAGACATATTTCATCATTCTGCGCCTGGTAGAAAATTATTGTCATTGTAGGGTGTTTCTTTTCTCAGTGTGCTATCTCTCTATTAAGTTCAAATTTATTGTGCGCATTTGCGTCAATGCGCGTGTGTGAGTTCATGTGTATAGCTGTAGATGGGTGTGTTTAAGTTGCTAGATACATAGTTATACAAATTCGTAAAAATTTGATGTATTAATCCGATATATTGATCACAGACTCATCATAGGTATCTATATACATATACAAGTATGGTAACAATATACACAAGTATACAAGGTAATATTATACTTTCCCATGTATAAGAAATGTTGTACGACTGAGTAAAAATAGGTTAAAGAATGTGACTGTATGTTTTTAGGTAACCTATTATTACATACGTTCACTTGTAATTATTAGTACTAGTTAGTATTATCTATATTCTACAAGTTATATGAAAGGCCTGAATAAATATAAATAGGTATACAAATGAGGAAGGGTGGTATTCAACTAGCTATAGAAGTATCGAATGATTGTATAGTCTGTCCAAGCAAAGAAGGCATTTTGTCAAGATGGGAAAATGACTCCAGCTCGGTCAATTTTTGTTAAAAAATGATAAATTTGGTCTCAAATTGTAGGAAACATTGTAATATACAATTTGAAACCAAATTTATCATTTTTGAACCAATATTGACCAAGGTGAAGTCATTTTCCCATCTTCCCAGAATGTCTTATTTGCTTGGACAAACAGTAGAAGGTTTGAATGCATATAAATAGGTATACAAATAAGGAAGTTTGGTATTCAACTAGCTATAGAGACTGAATCTATAGTTGAACCGAATAGATTGCACATAAATAGGTCTATAGATATAGATTTTGTTGGTTGTATACAGTGGCAATAAACTTGAGTGTTGTTATTTCGTCGCTTTTAATTGCGTGATATCCGTTCATTTTATGACTTTTTTTGACCTCTCTTTTGTGCTGTTATAATGCAGTATTTGTGTGCTACTCCCATAAGGTCTGTTTCTCCACCTTTTTGTGTCATTCCTAATGTGTTGAATCTCTCTTTTTATTCTCTGTTCTTCTTCTATTCGTGTTTTTGATCAATTGTTCTCGTCTATTCTTAAACTCCTTGTATTATTCGTTAATATTTACAATTTTCAAGTTTCCAATGTTCATTTTCTTTTAAACGCTACCTTACAGTAATTAATTGGTTTTATTCAAGTTGTAGCCAATTTTCTTGTAATTTCTTTTCATATAATCACATTATCTCTCTGATGAGCCTGATTAGAATTTCTCTATTCACATTTTCTCCTTGTAGTACGGTGCAATTAGAGTCGAACCTCAATATCTACGCCAACTTGTTCTATGCAACCCCTTTATTGTTTGGTAAAAAGTTACACCCCTATGAGCGTCGGGTTTTTGGTGGAGGGGGTGAAAGGTGCAAAATTTCAGTTTTTTGAGAATTGTAGCCGAACCAAGCGTCGGACAAAAAAATTTCAAGAAAACAAAATTTGGAAGAGATTGAGAGCAATCACAACTCTGTATCATTAACCGTTTCCAAGTTATAATTTTATGAAAACTCCATATTTTTTTCACAGGAATTATTCCGTTACTTTAAAAGTTTGTAACTTTGAATTGGAAACTCTTGCATCCGTATTTCAAAATCCCTCTCGGCGAAATTCATTTCTCTTCAATTTGAGACCAAATTCACCCTTCTATGTTCAGTGGTTCATGTGCTACAGCGATTTTAAAAACCCCTCACATCCCCAGAATCCCCTAAAATTACATTTTATCATACAAAAAAATATTAAAAATTTTCGGATTTGAAAAACGTGCAAGGGCATGAGCCTGTTGCACTCACAAAAATGTAATTAGAATAATTAATGATTATTTGATTATCATGGATTAAAATTATCATTACCATCATGTACATTTACAACAGTACATAAAATGGGTCAGTAAAATGATCGATGGTGAAAAATCTATGTTTCACTATCGATGTTTTTTACTTATCGATGTTAAGGTGAAAAATATCGATGTTTTGATCTTTCGATACCCATCCGTGTATCTTTCTTTTAACTTTCATTTTAATTCATCTATCATTCCTTTTTTTATATTTCATCTGCTCCATTTTTACGTCCATTTTTCACCCATCCTTGTATGAGTTTCGAAACGCCTGCGAAATGTCAAACTACCACACAGCATATTACTATACATTACTATCACTATACAACCCACTGTAATAGTAGCCTCAATTTATAACAGTTGGTTTCCTGTGTAAGAACTACTGCTCAGTTACATCGTTCAATTACTATATTTCAAGTACTTTAGTCGAATTACTATATAGTTCAAGTACTAGAATTTATGCGCTTCAGTTCAATTGCTATAGGTTCGGTTCTATAATTTCATTGTAAATAGTATGGTCTGTCCAAGCAAAGAAGACATTCTGACAAGATGGGAAAATGACTCCAGCTCAGTCAATATTGGTTGAAAAATTGTGAATTTAATCTTAAAATGAAGATCAGAATGTTTCCTAGAATTTGAGACCAAATTTATAATTTTTGAACCAAAATTGACCGAGCTGGAGTCAATTTTCCATCTTGCCAGAATGTCTTCTTCGACTATACTAAGGTTCATGCACTTCTAGAGTACTGTATTATATTTGTGTTCAAGTAGCTATTGCAGTGTATTTGCACTATACATATAGTTCAAATATTATGATTGAATTACTATATAGTATATTATGATCCTGGATATATAGTTTATGAACTATAGTTCAAGTACAATAGTTTAAGGAGAGGCGGAGCTCGGATCATATAATTGCACACACAATCGAACTTATTTATCAGTGGCTCAAAGGCTGGTAGTTATAGTCTGTCCAAGCAAAGAAGACCCTCTGGCAAGATGGGAAAATTACTCCAGCTCGGTCAACATTGGATCAAAAATTATTGATTTGCTTTCAAATTGTAGATTAGAATGTTTTCTTCCATTTGAGATCAAATTTATGATTTTTGAACCAATATTGACTGAGCTGGAGTCATTTTCCCATCTTGCCAGAGAGTCTTCTTTGCTTGGACAGACTCTTTCTTTCTGCAGTCTGTTTTGCTCTGTACCAACTATTTAGACTTCAGACAATTGTCCGAGGCGGTTTTATTGCTGGGAATATCAGTTTCATACTATTGATTCTTCATGATGGTCTTGCTATAGACTGGTAAGAGAACATTCTGGCAAGATAGGAAAATTACTTCAGCAGGGCCCTTGCGTACTTTTTTGGCGTCCTGTGCGAGATTTTGGCTGGCGCCCCTCCCCCATTACCAGACAAATGCAATCCAACATATTATAATATATCCAAAGCCAAACATGATTCTAGGTGCCTTGCATGTTCACATTTTTCCCATAAGCAATCCCAATGTTGCATGTGGTGTGGCAAAAAGGATTATTAGGAACTTGCTTATTTCAATGTACGGTATCACAACGTATTGTTTCGTATTTTTATGTATTAGATAAATGCTTACGTGATAAGCCTACAGGAATTGATAAAAAATAGCAATGTACCGTATTTTATCATTGAAATATTAAATTTTCAATTATTGATTAATTTATTTTATAGTTAGTTTGCTTGAAAGCACATAAGGAAGGTAATAATAAATTTTGCACAGAAAAATATTAGGAATCGAAAATATTTCATTTCACTGGAAATAAAGATGTTTTAACAAAAAATCGGAACTCAATAACAAGCAAATTGAAGATCTCAGCCATTTTCACTGCTCTACCCAACTTTTTTGAATAACATTTGGAATAGTTCCTAATTCAGCCAGCAGATGGCAGTAGCAATAGGGTGACTTGCTTTGTCTTCCATTGGACATGCCTCCAAGCTCCACCTACGATCAAAATGGTTCGAAATGTTTCCAAATCCAACCAGAAGATGGAAGCAGTTGACGGGTAATGTTTCAGATTTGACTTGGACACGCCTCCATGCCCCACCTGCTCTTTTCTTATTGGTTGACAGTGTTTCGTGAGTTCTGCCTTAGAGAATGGCTTCTAGTGAGAAAATGGCGGATGTATCGGTTCGGAGGGTTTCCAAATTCGACCACAAGATGGCAGCAGTTGTCGGGTGATGTTTCAGTTTTAACTTAGACACGCCTCCATGCCCACCTGCTCTTTTCTGATTGGTTGACAGTGTTTAGTGAGTTCTGCCTTGGAGAATGGCTGCTAGCGAGAAAATGGTGGATGGCATATAAAAGCCAGGTTTTCATGATTGGAATCAAATGTATACTGGGCAATAATATTGTACTCTACTTGATGTAACGATCGATTAGTTGTTACACGTAGGCTATGATATTTATATGATATACAGACCGGAAGTTACATTGAATTAAGTATAACTGTCTTATAAACACCTCCCATCCTATTGATGGCTAATTTGTACTTTATATCGAAATTCGTTCAATACATAGAAATTTTGATTTTTAACATTTTCCAATAAATTTGCATCTTATTTATAAATATGTTGTCGATTCCCAGCATTGCGAATGTCTCGTATCAGCGAGCTTCCTTCCTGTATCAATTTTGGACTCTGTATCACTGCTGCATATCAAAAATCCACCGTGTAAAAAGTTTTCTCGCATATAATTAATTCTCAAATTCTGAGAAATAATTGTCTATTTTTATCAAGAAATAATAATAATCAAATCGGAATTTAGTGAATGGGTCACTAAATAAGTGATTTAAACTGTATTTTTGCAACCATTGCATGTACCGTTAGTTATCGCATCTTGTTCTCTTAATTATGACAAATTAATGATTGATTTTTTATCAATTCACTCATTTATCAATGGATTATTCAATGTTTCCATAGTTGTCGTTGGGTTTACTCCATTTAATAGCTAAAATACATTATTTTCAATGTCGAACCAATCCAATTGATTTTTACGGTTCGTATCAATTACTGAACGGAAGTCACAGATTACAGTTTTTTTACTAAACTTGGCAACAACAATAACTAATTTTTTTGTAAAATAATGTTTTTATAGGCAATAAATCTATTAAAAGCTTGATTTATAGTTCATTTATCGGAGCTGAATTGTCAAAATGTAGTGAACAAAAAATTAATGAGATTTTTTGAACATTTACGTTGAATATCACTATCAATAGCCTAAAAACTTTCTTGATTCCTTGATTACAATGATTTGTACTACAGTAAATGAATAACGTAGGCCCACAATAATATTTAGATATTATAAAACTTCCAAACGAGTTGAAGCATTGTCCAAATCGTTCTAAATGACTAAAATTATGGAGAATAAAGATCAAAGCTATCTACAGCTTTCAATATTGGATTATGAGAACATCTTCTAGGCATAACTATATGACGATTCTAATTGACAATATAAGCTGTTGGAGCGTACAAGGAGCAGACGAAACCGCCCAACTTATTGTCGTCAGCTTGTTTTGATTAATTATTGTTAAATTAATAATGTTCTACTGCGGTTATAACAACAGCCAGAACCATTTTTCACACACCTTGAACACACTTGGCAAACAATATCTATAGTCTGTCCAAGCAAAGAAGACATTCTGTCAAGATGAGGAAATTACTCCAGTTCGGTCAATATTGGTTCAAAAATTATTAATTTGGTCTTAAATCGTAGGGAACATTCTGATCTACAATTTGAGACCAAATTAATAATTTTTGGAACTATATTAATCGAGCTGGAGTCATTTTTTCATCTTAACTGAATGTCTTCTTTGTTTGGGCAGACTACTAGGTTGGCGAATTTATCCTGGCAAAATTAGTGTTTTGATTAATATTGTCATATCAATAATTGCAACAACTAGGAAGTTAGGGGCAGCACTGAGTAATGAGTTTCTTTCAAGTGTTTCTGACCTACTTGGCATGCTTGCAAAGTCCATAAGTATTCGAACTCACAACTTGACTGAGCTTTTAAAATTTGCGTTCAAATTTGCCTGCTCCAGCTTCTCTATGGAAGTTATTTATAGCCGATCGTTCAGCAAAAACCAGAAACAGAGGCGGTTCCCGGAAGTCTGTTATTAACCCTCAGCTCTTTCAGGGCAGTCGGTGAGCGGTCTGTGAGAGCACAATCGAGTTGGGAGCGACCTCAGCTAAACCGCTTCACTCTCGCAGACCGCTCCAGACTGTTCTGACAGAGCTGAGAATTAATAATAGACATTTGTCAACCGCCAGTTTATTTGGAATTTGCCGTTCAGAATCGGACATGCGGTTATTTGCAATCCACCAAACTGTAGTCTGTCCAAGCAAAGAATACCCTCTGGCAAGATGGAGAAATGACTCTAGCTCGGTCAATATTGGATCAAAAATTATCAATTCGATCTCAAATTGTAGGAAACAATGTGATCTGCTGCTTAAGACGAAACTTATAATTTTTGAACAAATATTGACCAAGCTGTTGTCATTATCCATCTTGCCAGGGGGTCTTCATTGCTTGAAAAGACTATACTCGCGTTCATGTTTACAGAATGGGATGGTAGACGGCCATATTTAAACAAGTTATGAATGAAGCGTAGTGATTTTGATTTTGAAAATGCGGTTCCCATTCATAATTTGCGTTCAGATTAGAACTCGATCATGTCCGTAAATTGATTTATCAAAAATAGACTAAAAGTCCACAACATTCTTATTCCATTGCGCTTCAATTATAGGCTAATGTTCAGGTATGAAAATTCAAGTTTCTTTATTATAGCTTAATTATTAACTGAAAATTAATGGTTTGTCTATTGAGACATGTTTCAATAACATTTATTTGAAAAAAGGTACAAAAACGCTCTAAAAGGAATTTCAAGGGTTGTACCCAAAAACCGGAAATGACCTCCATGTGTGTATTCTTGAAAGGAAATTTAACTCACAGTTGAGAATTATATCATATCACAATTATTATAATCATTGAAACTCACGTTCAGCAATTGCCTCTTTAGAAATCCAGTCTTCAAATTTTGATTTGTTCCTGATGTATTATTACCTGAAACGAAAAAATACATTGTGAGCTACCAATTTAAATATCAAAACCAATTTAAATATCAATACATTGAGTTACCAATTTAAATATCAAAACCAATGAACTACTTCAACACTATAGTCTGTCCAAGCAAAGAAGACATTCTGACAAGATGGGAAAATGACTCTAGCTCAGTCAATATTGGTTCAAAAATTATAAGTTTTATCTTAAACTGTAGATCAGGATGTTTCCTACAATTTGAGACAAACTTATGATTTTTCAACCAATATTGACCGGGCTGAAGTTAATTTCCCAACTTTCCAGAATGTCTTCTTTGCTTGGACAGACTACTATTACTACTACAGCAGACGCCAACAAAAGTGACGGTTAGCGAATTGTAAGTTTAAGAGGACCTGTGAGTCCTAACTTCGCCTTAATAGCGAGTAAATAAATGATAACAGTTTTATGTATGATAATACGGTAATGGTTTGAACGGAAACCAATAATCCGAACAATTATTGTTCAGCTCAGTAAACTTCCGACTCGTCAAGCTCTTGCAGACTGCTTGCCGACTATCCTGACAGAGCTGAATATTGATAACAGTCATTTGCCGACCACCATTTTAATTGGAATCTGCTACATCATTCACATGAAAAACATCTATGAACGAAAATCTGATGCAAAATTTGTAAAGATTAGTACATCAAGTTGAGATTTGATCTTGAAAATATTTCTACCTCTAAAATAGGAAATGATCCCATCAATCAACTTCATAACACACTAATTTCAAATTTATTATTACATACAGTCGACGCTCGATAATACGAATTTGAAGGGACCAGAGAAAAAGTTCGAATTATCGAGAGTTCGTATTATCAAAAGTTGGATGGAAGAGGAAAAATAACTCTATAAATAGCAAAATTGCTATAGAAAGTAAAATATTGTTTGATATTATGGTTTATTGAATGTTCAAATTTTCAAATGCAGTTTTGTAAAAGTATAGAAATGAAAATTATGAAGAATTGAGAAATTTAATTAAGGAACTAGAAATAAAGAAATAAGAAGTTGATAAATTAATTTGAAAAAATACAATTACAGTATTGTGCAATCAATCGAAGGTAGATCATTATTTTTCTCATTAAAAAGTCTGTAATTTTTTAGAGAAAAACAATATTATTGTGCATTTAGTCAAAACAAGATTATCATTTTCAGATGAAAGTCTGTTATTTTTCACTGCTTCACTGAATTTTATGCAGGTTTGATCATGTTTTGTAAATTTTATGCAAGTTTGATCATGTTCATGTTCAATAGAAGTTCGTATTATCAAGAGTTTTTGTAAAGAAATTCGAATTATCGCGTGTTGCAGTCGGATCAGGCTCTGTATTTTATTTTGTATTATCGAGAGTACCTAAATGCATTGATTTTGTTCGAATTATCAAGAGTTTTTCAAGGGACCAGGGATTTAGTTCGTATTATCGAATGTTTGTATTATCAAGAGTCAACTGTATCTGATCTAACAAACTAAAATTAAGACATTTATGAACAGATTCAGCTCTCTTATTGCTGAGAATCGCACTGGAGTTTAGTACATTTCTATGCAAATTTAGCAGCTCTACCGGGTTGATAACAGCAATTAATAGCAGGAAAGTCGTTAATTAAGTATCCAATGTTAATATTCAGTGTCGGTGGGCTCTTTTATGTGCAATACTACACCCACACCTTTATGTTAGACCTAATAACATAAGATAAATATGTATATACTATTACTTGATGTGTATTTATCACATAAATAGGTATACTAGTAAGATCACACAAACCAATACCACACTGTTCAGTCTGGTCAAGCAAAAAGACATTCTGGCAAGATGAGAAAATGACTTCAGCTCCGTCAATATTGATTAAAAAATTCTGAATATGGTCACAAATTGTAGAGAACATTCTGCTTTACAATTTGAGAATGGATTTATATAATTTCAGAACCAATATTAACCGAGCTGGAGTCATTTTCCATCTTGCCAGATGTCTTCTTTGCTCGACCAAACTATAATAATAATCATACATAGGATAAAAATGTATATACAATTACTTTGCTTATATAGTTGTATTCATTACCTACATGAGTAGGTATACTAGGGATTTAAAAATATCTATTATACACTAGGATACATGCGTAGAATGTTAAGCATCTATTTTTTTCTATGAGTATACTAGCGAGATTAAATTGTTATATTTAGCATGTCGATATGACCTATAGGTAGTTATGCTTTATTGTGTTTACTGTATCAAATTAGGTATACAGATAGGATAGTGTCTTGGATTATGATCACAGTAGAGCATGTAATAAGCCTACAGTTTGTTAGGAGATTTTGAAATTTTTGCATTCGTAAAAAGATAGACAATAAGCTATTAATTGACTTGATTAGCTATGGTTAATTAATGGAGAAAATGAACGTAGGCCTGAAAGTTAAAGGTTATATGGATATTAAAAAGGGACTCAAGGCTTCGATACATATATTAGGAATGGTGAGAATCGAGTCATATTGTCTATTAATTATTCATCAATACTTCTTCATCAAATTACTTCATCAATACTTCTTCATCAAATTACTTCATCAATACTTCTTATTGATACAAGATTCTTTCATGAATAAATGTTTGTGAATCAAGAGTAGATAATATGGCAAAACCATTATTACATTCACACCAACCTCCAATAATTTTAGAAATTCATCAGTATCAATGTCCACATCTTGTTCATTATACCATAAAATAATATAACTCTCTACATAAAGAGAATAATAGAACTCTAAAACCTAGAATCCTCTTTGATTATACTAAGGCATCTAAGTAGGCATACTAAGTAATACTTAGTATTAGCATATAAGCATATTAAGTGAGGAATACTAAGGCTATCTGGTAATGGCAATGAATTGATCATTATTGATGAACTAATTCACATCACAGCTTTCTTTAAATTCAAATATTTTGTAAATTGCTACCATTTTTAACGAAGCCTATTATTTAATTCAAAGCCTATTATCAAATTCAAAATATAGCTTTCTTCCAACAAAATTACATATTATAATATAGTCCAAATTCAAAGCAAATCTCTCGAATAACACAACAGATCAACCTAAATTAGAAAAAGATAATAGAAAAGTCATTAAAATGCCTGTGAGATAAAATTAGCGCCATCAAATGAAGTCTGTCCACACATAGAAGACATTCTGGCAAGATGAAAAAATGACTCCAGCTCGATCAATATTGGTTCAAAAATTATAAATTTTGTTTCAAATTGTAGTAAAGAATATTTTCTACAATTTGAGACTTAACTTATAATTTTTGAACCAATATTGACCGAGCTGGAGTCATTTTCCCATCTTGCCAGAATGTCTTCTTTGCTTGGACAGACTCTAGCCTACCTGAATGCTAACAATTCAGCTACATAGTAGGCGCCATCGAAACTGGCGGGTTTCGATTGTCTTTTATTACTGCTCAGCTCTGTCAGAACAGTCCGAAAGCGGTCTGTAAATGACAAACATTGTAGCTGAGATTGATTTCAACTTGATATCATCTCGTAGACCGCTATTAGATTGTCCTGAAAGAGGTGACAATTGATTACAATCATTTGCCACCTGCCAAAATTGTTGGAGTTTACTAGGGTAGAATTTTTCAAGTTAGAATGTTGGCGTGGTTTGATGCCTGCCTCTTTTAAGTGGATGCCAAATCAGATTTGTTCGACTGATAAGAAAGAGAGTTGATACGGTGGCGTGCGAGTTACCACACAAGTGGCATGACATGTGCTACACAAAGGGCATGCCGTATGCCACACAAGTTACGAACATTGTTGCAATGTTGCAATTAGCCTGATCTTGTATCATTTTACGTGCTATTGAGGCACATAAAGTATGAACACGGTTCAATATCAGGAAGATTGCCTAGGTAATGCCCTCAGGGGATTGCTAGGTCTGGTCGAGCAAAGCTAAGTAGACATTCTGGCAAGATAAGGGAATTCCTGCAGCTCGCACAATATTGGTTCAAAAGTTTGTAAATTTGGTCTCGGATTGTTGAAAACAATCTGCTCTACACTAATTTCGCTAGGATAAATTTGACAACCTAGTTGTCTGTCCAAGCAAAGAGGACATTCTGACAAGATGGAAAATGATAGTAGCACGTTCAATGGTTCAAAAGTTTATAAATTTGGTCTCAAATTGTAGATCAGAATGTTTCCTACAAAAAATTGAATCTCAGCGACTAAATTCATAGTTTTTGAACCAATATTAATCAAAATTTAGCCATTTTCCCATCTTGCCAGAATGTCTTCTTCGCTAGACAAGACTGTACAAAAATCCATCAAATATTACACTTGATTCGATTATAGGAAAAGACGGTTCAATAATGATACAAGACTATTCAATTGTTTCATTTCTTATCCAGCAAAAGTAAATTTTCGAAACTGAATACTATTTTTAAACTTATTATTGTCTGGAATACAGGGATGATTCCTATAGTATATTCTACAATCAGTATTCTTCATACCTAGTATCTCTTACTAGTATTTTCTAGCATTAGTCTTTCACTAGAATACGTCGCATACAGTAAGCAACTGTAATCGACCATGAAAACCCAGCTGAATTTGCACAATAGGTGTGAAAATTAGAAATGCATCGGCGATAATATATTGAAATTCAGTGTGCGATTCAGAAGTCGCATCTGGAAGCTTAGAACGTGTCGGGAATAGGTAATCAAGCAAAAGCTGGATTAAGAAACAGTGAAGGAAAATAATTATAGTGATCGGTGATAGTGGAAATTATTGTAGAAATAAATATATTGATATCCCTACCGGATATATCCGTACTAAATAGGAAGATTGAAAAAGAACTGTTCATACAGTTCAATCTATACTATACAAACAATATTTATACAATATCTATACAATACTATCAATCTGTACAATTATTACAGATCAATTCACTGGTTATATATGGATTGTGCTGTTTTCAAATTAATGTAGATCAAAAGTGCTGTTGCGGATCAATGGGAAGATTTTTCTCAAATTAAAAGCTCAAAACTATTGAGATATCTCTCAAATAATTTTTAAATGTCATGAATGTATAACCTAATTTATTATTGATGGGAGAATTATTAGATATTGCAGTACACCCACTCCTGGATAATTATAATAATAATCAATTCCAGTCTCCATTTATTGATATATGAATACCAAATTTTTGTCAGGATTTTTGTCATTCAATGGATCTACTCATCTACTGCTATCTAGGACATTGGTCAATATTTGCAGTTGCAGAAGTCCTTTGTCTATTTATATAGCGATAAACGGAGATTCGTATCAATTATTTTTATAATTTATTCTCTTGAATCACTTTTTTAAAGTAACTAGAACTGTGGATAAACCACTTTATTGAGTAGTGGAAAATGAATTTTCTGTGTTGAAATAAACACTTTGAATAAAAACACATGAAAAAAAATGTTGAAAGGACTAGTCTATAGGTTGTCACAATCCTCCCAATAAAAAATTCCCATAAAAATCCAATATTAAAATTGAATAAACCCACATAGGAAGTAAAGAATCGAATCAATAATAACAGAAGAAAAATATTGAAATGTACTTGAATTCAACAATTTTCCGAAGTAATCCATTGTTGTTACGTATAGATTCTTCAAGAAATTGAAAGTAGTTAATTGTGTGTGAGAAAATGGGAAAATTATTGGAAAATTGGATACCACACACGAGGCTACGTGGGAAATTGTTTGTTGAATTTCCCACGCGGATGAAAATGAGAGTGGAAAGTAACACATGCAGTTTATCGAGAAGTGACCGATAGATTTTGCAACTTTATTGGGAGAAATATTTGTCTGATTCAGATCGTGTGATTAAAATAAACTAAAAAATATGATATTGTAAGTATAGAATAGAAATAGAATAGGAATTGAATTTGACCAAAAAGCAAATAATATACAGAAAATGTTTTAGACTAGTAACAAGACTTGTGGGATCTAAATTTAGATTTTGTGTGCTGTTGGGGTGACCATTCATTGGGCGTTTTGTTAATTGGTGCTCGTGTCACTCGCAACAAGCACTCACACGCGTTCAAAGAAAGAAGAAGAAGAAGAAGAAGAAGAAGAAGAAGAAGAAGAAGAAGAAGAAGAAGAAGAAGAAGAAGAAGAAGAAGAAGAAGAAGAAGAAGAAGAAGAAGAAGAAGAAGAAGAAGAAGAAGAAGAAGAAAAAGAAACAGAAGAAAAATGTAAATAAAGAAGAATAGAAGAGAAATGAAGAATAATAGAAGGAGAAAGAGAACAGAAAGAAACTGTTCAACTAATGAAGTCTGTCAGTGTCAAATTAGTTGGAAGTTGACAAAAACCGATAAAAGAAGGATAGGAACATGAAGAAGTAAAGAATAGAAATAAGAGGAGGCGAAGAAGAAGGAAGTGGATGAGGAAATGAAGGAGGAGTACAGGAAAGAATACAGGAAGAAGTAGAAAATCGAGTGTAGGCCTATTGCAAGAAATGAAGAAACATTGAGAGAAAATGAGAAATGGAGTGGAGATAGGATGAAAAAAATTAGAATCACTGGCGGCTCGTGTCCACGAAACAGGTGAAGTGCTGTACAGTAAAAGATACGAGCACTTCACCTGTTGTGGGCACGAGCCGCCATTGGATTAGATTAAATTGGAAAGGGGTAGGAATGAAATTGGCAGAGTCAGTCAACTATATGAAATCTCTATATATAAAAGCGAAATGGCACTGATTCATTCATTCATTCATCACCAGAACTAAAAATCCACTGAACCGATTGCGTTCAAATTTGGCAGGCATGTTCAGTTGGACGTTTAGACGCGCGCTAAGAACGGATTTTAAAAACTTTTCAAGGATACATAAAATATTTTAGTTTTTCTAGAGTTTTTCGGAGTTTTCCTCAGTTTCTTGAGAACCAATCGGTAGAAAATGTTGATATTTGGTGGGCAGGTTCAGATAAGGTCTAGAAATGTTGTGTTGGAATATTTTTGAAAACCGTTCAAGATTACGCCAGTAATCAGGTTTTCAAAAATGTAGATGTGTTGCGGGTTCCATATCTTCCGCCTTGATACGACCAATCCTAACTGTAAATTCAATGGTTTAGTGAAATTATAGATGAACTAATCTGGAAGATATTGAATCAAGTTTCAAACTATGTCCGATATACTTCCCAAGGTTACGCTTAATATTAGCGTTTTACTATTTTTTTGAATTTTCGGAGTTTTTCTTAGATTTTTCTAGAACAAATTGGCAGAAAATGTTGAAATTTGGTGAACAGGTCCAGATTAGGTGTAGAAATGCTGTGCTCAATAAATTTCGAATCCCTTCTGGACGGAATTTGCAGCCGCCTGTTTTGTCTCAGCTGACACTGAAAGAGGTTTTGCAGGCAAGCGAAGCGAGCCTGTTTGACTCACTCACACTCCTTATATCGTTGAGGGTCCAGGGGGCGGAGCCCCCTTGCTAGGCGGAGAAGGCGAGCGAAGCGAGCCTGCCGGCTAGTAATATTAATAAATTAGTATTGAATGAAAGGGGGGGAATAACAGTGATAAGAAAATTAAAATAAAAAGAGATGTCGGAAGAGTTAAAAAGTTTAGGATGAGCTAGGCAGAAAAAAGATAGAAGAATAGAAAAAGTACGAGAATAAGAGAAATGACAGCGTTTGGAAAGCAAAGTAAAGAGACAAATGAGAAAGGGTTGAACAAAATTCGAATGTAACATTTGCTGGTGGAAAATAACTTCTGTCTCCATTTATTTTCTTGTTTAATAGCTCAAACTAATTTGTTATCTCGGACATAGGCCGGCTGGGTTTCTATATTCTATCCAAGCAAAGAAGACATTCTGTCAAGATGGGAAGATGACTCCAGCTCGGTCAATATTGGTCCCAATTCTATAAATTTGGTCTCACAGTGTAGATAAGAATGTATACTATAATTTGAGATTAAATTTATAATTATTGAATCAATATCGACCGATCTGGAGTCATTTTCCCATCTTGCCAGAATGTTTTCTTTGTTTGAATAGACTGTAGTTTCTATTTTTGATTGAGTAAGTTTTCAACTATTCTCAAAAATTTCACACAGAAAGACTTTTTAGTCCACTAATACTTCTTTGTACAACTGGGAATAAGATTAGAAATAGTTTGTATTCACTGGAGATATTTACTTTTTGTACTACTGGAGATCCAAATTGAATAGAAATTAAATTCAAATCAAAATCAATTCATGACTTTACACAGTAAATAGGTACAGGATTAATCAACAGTTTATTAGCGAAAGATGCTATTAAGGTAATAATTAACTCAGTTTATTCTTACCAATATTCTGTAAGAATTTTACGATCCTACTACATATCACTATATACATACCACTATATATATCATATGATATATAATATTAAAAATTGGTATATAAACCAACATATATAATATTAAACATTGCTGTAAATAAAAATACACTGGTCGAGCAAAGAAGACATTCTGGCAAGATGGGAAAATGACTCCAGTTCGTTCAATATTAGTTCAAAAATTATGAATTTGTTCTTAAATTTTACAGCAGAATATTTTCCACAATTTGAGAAGAAATTAATCATTTTCAAACCAATATTGACCGAGCTGGAGTCATTTTCCCGTCTTGCCAAAATGTCTTCTCCGTTCCACGAGACTGTAGGATCCTTTAATGTTAAATTGTGTTCAATCCATAATGTGATTGAGTAGATGTGGGAGAGTCATAAAACCCAATTTAGCATTTTATATCCTCCAATAATAACTTGTCCGAATGAGTCACGTGTATGAATTATCACTTCTTCCAATAATTTGCTGTACAATGAATACGTTAAGTTTCCAGTTGTCCAGTAGTAAATCAACTGTTTAATGAAGCTCACCGTTTTAACGATATAATGAATGGAAAAAAGGTGTTCACGATATTTTTATTACATTTTTGATTGGAATAATATAGCTTTACACTTGTTCCATCTTCTCAGTTATTGAGATGCAATACTTGTGGATTCGAATAATTGATATCTATATTTTGAAACATGTATTTATGTTCAACTTATGCTATTATGGCAGAGTTTAATGATTTTATTTCACTTTTTAAAAAACAAATAGATAATATTGTTTCAAGGTTGGAGCCTCAATCATCCATCTATCGGATAGTATCAATACAACCAGTTTGAAACTTTGATTCGATTCAATTATCATCAAAATCATAGTGCTGTATTGATATTGTTACAATTATGTTAAGATCTTCTTTAAAAAGTTAAAAATGAATTAGAATTCACTCAATTATGTTCTTTATAAACTTGAAACATAGTTTGGCTAGCCTATGAGCTCATGTGGGCTTCACCCTCATAACAATAACAATAACAATAACAATGATCCGATCAATACAAGTCAAGTGAATTTGGAAAAAAAATTATGAAATTTATTCATAAATTATAGTTTTTCATTATCTATGTCCCTTTCCTTTCCCCCTTCCTAGTCAATCTTTCTCTTCTTTTTCTTCCTACCAGTATTCTTTTCTTCTTTTTTATTCTTAGACTACTACATCTTCACTACTACTTCTTCTTCTTCTTCTTCTTCTTCTTCTTCTTCTTCTTCTTCTTCTTCTTCTTCTTCTTCTTCTTCTTCTTCTTCTTCTTCTCCTTCTTCTTCTCCTCCTTCTTCTTCTTCTTCTTCTTCTTCTTCTTCTTCTTCTTCTTCTTCTCCTCCTTCTTCTTCTTCTTCTTCTTCTTCTTCTTCTTCTTCTTCTTCTTCTTCTTATTCCTCTCCATCTTCTTTCCTCCTATTTTTCTCGTATCTATATTCTTTTCTGTCTCCGACAAAAAGAAATTATTCATAAATAAATTAATATCGAGTCAAGGCCGTGTTACGGCTTCGTCTGTATGATCTTTTCTGTAGTCCGTTGAAGCAAAGAAGACATTCTGGGGAGATGGAAAAATGACTCCAGCTCGGTCAATATTGGTTCAACAATTATAAATTTGGTCTTAAATTGTAGAGTAGAATGTTTCCTAGAATTTGAGACCAAATTTATAATTTTCAAATCAATATTGACCGATCTGGAGTCATTTTCACATTTTGCAAGAATGTCTTCTTTGCTGTGCCGGACTATAACAGCTCATTAAAATGATGAGTGATACTGCATAGGTGGTACCCGACTCGATTGTCTGACAAATTTATGCATGCCGAAAATTTATATTCGCACGTAAATTAGTCGAATTTTATTTGCGTTTTCGACGGCCGGGGACTAACAGATAAATTTGAAAGAATTAGTCTGTTTGCAAACAGAACTTGACTGTTATTCCACTTTTTTGTCGGCTAAAATCTCTTTATCGAATATCATAGATCATGGGGGATTTATTCACGCGAGAAAAATGGTGAAGGAAATATCGTATTCCATGTTATTCACAAACTGAACAATATTTATTTATTCCTTTATTTATCAATTTATTTCTTTATTTGAGATATTACAATGAACTTATAAGGGTATAACCACAGACAAAACGGTCTTTTCCCAAATTTAGATTAATAAGTTTGAAAAATAGAGGTTATTTATCTTGTTTCTTGATCACTATCACTATTCACAAATTTTACACTCAAAAAATAAAAACTATATGTAAGGCGGTTTACTTGGTTTTTACATTCATATGATTGCAGTTTTGACGTCTAGTGGGATCGGACTCCCCACTATCGGATTCTATGACTTGGAATTCTGAATGTTCATTTAAAAATAAGAATAACACCAAAAAATACATGAAAAGATTTTAAAATATCAATTTTACACTTAATATTATACAAAGGAGGAAGTAGCTAACAAGGAGTGAGGTAGTATATATATTTATAACAAGAATAGAGTTTTTTTAGTAGTATTGTGAGTAATATTGTTGTAGTTATCCATATAATAGCCTTCAGAATTATGAATGAATAAATAATAGTTTTTAATCATTGTTTGTGAATATTTAATTTGAGAGAAGAACGTAGATTGTGTACACAACTTTCATGCAATTTTAAATTATCTTAGGGAAAGAAAATTCGTTTTGGACTTGATTGTCCGTGTTTTTATCCTATTCTATAAGTATAATATGTATACTTCAATTCAATTATCTTTATTCAAGTGATATACATATCCAAGTAATATACATGCTTCCTTTTAAATAAATTAATGAATATGAAAATACAAGATATAGTCAAACCACAGATTCATTGAAAACCAAAATATATTTTTCGGTTGCAACACATTATCAATCTCTAGTAAACTAAAACTTAAAGCAAAGAGCTGAATACTTATACTAAGTATAAGTATTATACTAATACTTATACTGAATACTTATACAGGGAAGCACAACTATTGATAGACGCTTGAAGCTTGAACCAATCACAGTGAACGTCTGCCATTGGCTGATGAACCGCTAATGGGGGAGGGGCTTGTCTAGTCCAATGGCAGTCGTTCACTGTGATTGACTCAAGCGTCTACAAATGGCGATGCTTGACGATTAGTATGTATTAGTATCTTCACTTTAAGTTTCATCCTACCAGAGAATGATAATGTTGTAGCAACCGAAACCGGTATCTCGTTTTTTAATAAATCTGATGTTTGACAATATCTTGTATTTATTCAATTGAATAAAATCTTTCCAAGAAAATTATAAAAAAATTTCGCACAGATATTGCAACATTGTTTTCATTTCGGTAAAGATTGAATAAAGTAGGAAGCACTGGCGGCTCGTACCCACGAAACAGGTGAAGTGTTGTTCAGTAAAAGATACGAGCACTTCACTTGTTTTGTGGGTACGAGCCGCCAGTGGTAGAAAGTAAGTTCAACTTCAGCTTCAAGTAGCTGCAAAATCAATGAGTCAATTAAACTCTTGAATTGGTACTCAAGTATTATATTAAATTTATTTATCAGTTAACTTACACTTGAAAGGTTTCAAGCTCTTGACCGAGAAAAAGGACTGCATTAATTATGTAGGTCAAATTTCCAAATAATATAACATTCATAATGTGCAATATTTATTCATTTATTTTAAATTGACAATTTCCATTGAGTCTGAAAAGACCCATAGTGGTACAAAATCAAAAGTAGTACTGTACAGTTATAGGCATTTAACTTACATATTTTATAGCCCTATATTACCAAATAATACAGTATTGATAAATAAATATAGTAGAATAGAAAGAATATTGGGCCGCAGAAGAAGTTTTGCGTATTTAGGGAAGTCAGTTCTTTTCGTATGTTCGATTTCCATTGTACAATATGATATTATTAAAATAAGCGTATTTGAGATAAAGAAGGCCTAAAGATGAGAACGAAACACCACACACTAATCGAATGTTCGAACTTGGAACAAATGTAAGAAGAAGAAGAAGAAGAAGAAGAAGAAGAAGAAGAAGAAGAAGAAGAAGAAGAAGAAGAAGAAGAAGAAGAAGAAGAAGAAGAAGAAGAAGAAGAAGAAGAAGAAGAAGAAGAAGAAGAAGAAGAAGAAGAAGAAGAAGAAGAAGAAGAAGAAGAAGAAGAAGAAGAAGAAGAAGAAGAAGAAGAAGAAGAAGAAGAAGAAGAAGAAGAAGAAGAAGAAGAAGAAGAAGAAGAAGAAGAAGAAGAAGAAGAAGAAGAAGAAGAAGAAGAAGAAGAAGAAGAAGAAGAAGAAGAAGAAGAAGAAGAAGAAGAAGAAGAAGAAGAAGAAGAAGAAGAAGAAGAAGAAGAAGAAGAAGAAGAAGAAGAAGAAGAAGAAGAAGAAGAAGAAGAAGAAGAAGAAGAAGAAGAAGAAGAAGAAGAAAAAGAAGTAGCAACAGATGTATAGTGGGTGTGTGTGTGAAATGGCTTTAGATGTGAATATTATATAGTGAGGCTCACTGGGCCAGAAATGATTTGCTCGGACCATTAAACTTAACTGCCAAAAAGCTCGCCAGATTGTCTCTTATCCAGAAATCTGTGTGAGAGAAAGACAGAGTGAAAGAGTAGCCTAGAAGAGATTGAGAGAGAAAATAGTAAAAGAAGAGTGGTTTAGTGAAAGAGATAGAACAAGGGAAGATGTGAGATAAAGAATGAGAGAATGAAACAAGTGGAGAGAGAACAAGAATGATAAGGAAAGAAGAGGATCTGAAAGCGAAAAATCAGAATGACTGTAGTTTCAACTGGGAAAGCTAGGAAATATGAAAATTTGAGAAAATTGTGATTCAGGTGCAAAATTTAAAGCATTACTACCCAACTCATTGCATGATGAAGAGTAATTTTCAATTTATTTTTTGAAATTAAATTTTATTTTGACGATAAATTTTATCGTCACTACCAATATTCAAATACAGTAAACGCGAATACACTTATTCCAATATTAATAGTTTCATTTCATTTCGAGAAATTTCATTAAAAGTTAATATACCGTATAGTCGACTAGATCGTACTAAACATTCCCAGAACAATTAACATAAAGATGTGAATAAACACTTTGATATGATATTGAGCAGAGATTTAATCATCATTGATATTATTTTGAATATGTAGTTATAATAATCTTGAAATACAGTAGGCTTAACATTCTCATATTTTCTATTTTAGAGCTTTTTTTAAGGAAGTAGGATTTGATAGACATTGTACCCTCTAAATAATGTATATTTTTTAAAATGAATAACAATAATTTGATATGACATATTATGATTTAAGTTAGGCTACTTCAAATAAACATTCAAATGCCCATATTCTTGAGACTGAATAATTTATGTCTTTTTCAATTTAGGCACATACGTAGTTTCTTGAAATGATTGCCAATAAATGAATAAAAAATTATTGGAAAGCATACCGAAATTGACCTACTTCCAGAGCAATTTGAGAGAAAAATAATCATTTCAAGCTTGTAATTCAATTGATGATTGACAGAGAAAAGTCAGATTTGTTCCAGACGTCCATTATCTAAAGCGTTTAGTCCAATCGAGCAAAGAAGACATTCTGACAAAATGGTAAAATGACTCCAGCTCGACCAATATTGGTTCAGAAATTGTAAATTTGGTCTCAAATTGTAGATGAAAATGTTCCCAACAAATTGAAACAAAATTTATGATTTTCATATCAATATTGACCGAGCTAGAGTCAATTTCCCATCTTGCCAGAATGTCTTCTTTGTTCGACCAGACTTGGTCTAAATTGTCAGTCCTGGAGACAAAACACTTCAGATCGTGCCATAAATATTCGCAGAAAACTTCTCAGCAGACTAAGCACACTATTGTGTAAACAATAATGTAAGGAGAGAATGGAAAAGAGGGAAAATAAAACATTAAATAAAAAAAAAATTGTTGAAAGAAGAAAAAATCTGACCCTCACGCCTACAGTTTTATTAATAACAATTAAAGTTTTATAATAACAATATAATTTTCTATAATGTAGAGGCGAGAAAAGTTGGAAATTCAATAATAAACAATAGTAATTCATGGAGGTCCATGAAAACAATGATTTGCTATGAGAATTCAGAGATCGTGATAATAAATGGAAATTGAACAAATGGTAATGAACTTCATACTATAGGAGTTCTCTGAGAAATAGTTCGTATTGTAAGTATTGTAATTGGTTGTTTGTATAATAGTTTTCAAAAAAAAGTGAAATAAACAGATCAGATTTGTGATAATTAAGAAGCATATGTCGAAATTATGATCGTTTCATTGATACAGACAATTCTATAGAACATAAACCGAACCCAAACTGACACACAACAGAACATGAATTGAACACAAACTGAATTCAACAACAGCTTAACATAAACTTTGAATAGAAGGACTGGAAGGGAATAGAACAATGATGGGAAATGATGATTTGAAAAATTCTAAATTAAAATAAAATTATTGACTTGCCTCTGGGCATTTTTATGCAATTATCAGAGCTTATTAATTTTTGAGCCAATATAGATTCCCGTCTAATACCAATCTCTGAACTATATAGTCATTGATAAGTAAACCTTCTAGGATGATTTCAGCTGATGAAACATTTTATCGAATAGAAACGCCTATTAACTTCCCGATTCTACTTCATGTTCTTCATTTATAGAAGAGTTCATATCATATAATTCAATATTAATCTAATAATTCAATGAGTTCCGTATCTTATATTTTTTCTAGCTAATCAAGGATTTAAATCTTTCAATGTCTGTTCATTATGTCTTCAAAATTGAAAACTATTTTGTCAACTGAAGAATTTTGTTTTTTAGGGCTTCTCTAGTCACAAAGTGTTGGGAGTATTGTAAATCCTCAATAAATGAATGCATAAATCAATGATTCGATGAATAAAATTAAAAATTTGATGTTTCCACTTGGAAATACAGTACCACATGGACTAAAACTTGTGAAAGACCCTAGTTATCCTTCACATAATTCCAACATCAATGTTGTTCCCAAGAAACCATAGTGACCTGAAGATCCTTTTTATGACACTTCTCATTTTATGACACATATACAGCAAGTTTAGCACTAACTTGTCATTTGTAAGTGGATTGTTATATGACTCTTGCAAAAGCCTGGTTAACTGGAATTATTGTTGATAATCCTTAGCACAAATTCTGCTTATTGAATAGAAAGTTGCAACTCCCGTATAACACGATGTAGCACTAAAGAATACTATATATTTCTGTATGGAAGTTACATCTACACCTACAGTATCTTATATTATATATACTATTCGTACAGTCTGGTCGAGTAAAGAAGAGATTCTGGCAAGATGGGAAAATGACTTCAGCTCGATCAATATTGGTTCAAAAATTATAAATTCTATCTCAAATTGTAGAGAACATTCTGCTCTACAATTTTAAACAAAATTTATAATTTTTAAACCAATATTGACTGAGCTGAAGTCATTTTCCTATCTTGCCAGAATGTCTACTTTGCTCGACCAGACTAGAACATGAAAGATAGAGAATACCATATATTTCTAGGTGGAACTTACATCTTAAGTATTCTGTAGTAACACTCAACACCCATGGTAACTACAGTAAGTAGCCATATACTCACTGTTTTGTAACTTGAACATTATGCATAGTAAGTTATAGTAAGGTTAAATATCAAGCCTTCGCTTATTAGGCCTAGTTGGTAAGATGCTGATAAGCTTATCCCAGGTGCAATATAAGCAGAAAAAAGTAGTAAAATTCTTCTCTACGTGCTCATCTTCGTATTCCTTGAACCCTCGACATTTGTTGTTGTAGTCTCGTCGAGCAAAGAAGACATTCTGATAAGTTGGGAAATTACTCCAGCTCGGTCAATATTGCTTCAAAAATTATAAATTTAGTCTAAAATTGTAGATCAGAATGTTTCCTACAATTTGAGTTAAAATTTATAATTTGTGAACCAATATTGTCCGATCTGGAGTGATTTTCCCATCTTGCCAGAATATCTTCTTCGCTTGGACAGACTAAAGTCGTTAGTTCCGTTTCTGTGCGCATCTATCAACCGATGTCCTTGCTTTTACTGTTCTGTTCTCAAGATTATATTGCTTTCAACAATAATTCAAAACCAGTTAAACTGCGGGTGTCCGTAACCAATGTGATAATTGGTTATCACACTTCTTATCGATCACTGCGTATCGAATTGGAACCATCGATAGATCGATCGTTTTGTTGAATCGATTTTTCTAAAAGATCGAATCATCGAACGAATGTTCCTGTAGATTGATCATTTTGATGGATAGATCAATCCTCTTATAATTAAAACCAATAATTGTCTGTTTCTCATGTAAAAATCATTGGAAAAATAATCTATCTGATCTTTGCTCATCCATGGAAAAGCTGTCTAACATATCTAAAGGCCCCATTGCAACAACCATAACCATCTATCGTTTGAGAAATGATAGATGGTTATGCAACAGCTGCATATTTATGATACGGAGTAGTGATACAAAAGTTCAAAATTGATACGCAATCGTACAGGAAGGAAGCTCATTGACACATTTGCAATGTGGGGTTGCAAGGTGAGATTAGCTCTTTTGACAATGCCGGAAATCTGGAGAAAGTAGCTATTGGCTCTCTAAAAACTTTTTTTAATTATTTTCCATTAATTCAACTTATAAAACATACCTAAACTAGGTTGAAATTGAAAAAGAAATGAAAATCAAACACCCTTTTAAAAACTTCAAAATTATTAAAACCCGGCATGTTTCGGCACATTAGGCCATTATAAAAGTGGATAAAATAATAATGAAATAAGTAAACAAGATTAAAAATTAAAAATATAAGTCATAATATCATAATTATTATCATATAATAATTTCTAGGTTGAAATTCTTTCAAAATTTTCAAAAATTGAGAAATAGAATCAGCTTATTCCAAATGTGATTCAGGGATGAAATGCCGTGAAGTTGGAGTAATGTGAAAAATAAAACAATATTATAATCCGACCAAGCAAAGAAGAGCCTCTGGCAAGATGAAATAATGACTCCAGCTTGGTCAATATTTGTTGAAGAATTATAAATGTGGTCTCAATAGTAGATCAAATCATTCCCTACAATTTGAGATCAAATTGATGATTTTTGAATCAATATTGACCAAGCTGTCATTTTCCCATCTTGCCAGAGGCTCTTCTTTGCTTGATCAGACTATAGTTGATATTTCCAAATCTAATTCCAGATTTCCAGAATACGTGATCCTGGAGTTATATAGTATGTTAACTAGAACTAAATAACAGTAAAATAATTTTATTAGAATTTCCCAGCTGCATATGAGATAGTTTTCGAGTATTTCGACTTCAATATAATTTTACAGACAATTTTCAGCGATCATTTGCTTTAAAATTATCTGGCTAGATTTCAAATCGCTTGCGGCCAGCGCAGCAAATCGGCTCTTTCTCTTACTCAATCACTCTCTCTCTTTAGCTCTCTTCCTTTCTAGCTTGATATCTTTCTCACTCTCTATTTATCTGTTTCTTTGGTGTGCACTGTAATAAAACGTACCATTTATCAAGTTGGCTTTGGACGATCGCCGCTCAAGCCACGTTCCACTATTCAAATTCGCACTCTTTATTGCGAAAAGTTTTGATTTTAGTGTGAAGCTGAAGAAATTCATCACAAATTTACCTCTACTCTATTCGGCAGCTGAATACCTTTGTAAATACGAAAAAGGTTTTATTAAATTACACTACTGTAATTTAGTAAATTGCACTACTGTAAAGTTACTTCTAATGAGGTCTAAAAAATGTTTCTATTATTATAATTTTTCCACAAATATTCTAAAAGATTATTTCTAACGTTCTTGTATACCCTTGTATAACACAGTAACACTTGGACTAGTATAGACTGTCCAAGCAAAAAAGACCCTCTGGCAAGATGAAAGAATGACTCAAGCACGGTCAATATTGGTTCAAGAATAATCAATTTGATCTCAAATTGTAGAAAGCAGTTAATTTGATCTACTGTTAAGACTACATTTATTATTCTTGAACAAATATTGACCAGTCATTCTCCCATCTTGCCAGAGGTTCTTCTTTGCTTGGACAGACTATAATGATTGTCTAGTATTTAGCTTACAACAAGAAGTTAGGCGGTTTCGACTGTCTCTTCTTATAACGTGATGTAACTCACTTGCAGCCGATATAAAGCATCTACTGTCTCATTAGTTTTCAAAATAAAATCTAGGCATATAACTGCTACATGACAACTCTAAATGACAATATCAGCTGCTGGAGCGCACAAGGTGCAAACGAAGCTGCCTAACTTTTTGGCGTCAGCTACTAGAAGTAGTATATTCTAGAGAAACATTATCAAGAGTTGCTGAGAATATACGTTGTAGAAGTAGTTTGAATATGAGATTGAATAATGAATGAACGAAATTGATGAAATCGTCAATGTTAAAACCATACGAGTTTTTCAAGATGATTATAAGATCAAATAACATAATATCAATGAAAGAGGCAATCAACTAACACTACTAACAGACATTTCTCAATTAAACTCACAATTAAAATTTTTGTCTAAAACAGAGATCAACCCATCCATCTCAACCAATATCGTTGCTATAATACCAAGTCTTCTATCCCTCACTTCCCTATCTATTGCTACCCTAAAAGTTGAATGGCGGCGATTGTGTAAATCTTCCAAATCTCAGAAATGGCGATCAAAAATCGCAAAATTGCTACTAAACACAAAGTGATGAATTGTGTGTTTAGTAGCGATTTTGCGATTTTTGATCGCCATTTCTGAGATTTGGGTAAGATTTACACAATCGCCGCCATTCAACTTTTTCTTCAGAATCCGACTCTCTTCAACTTTCATTAATAAAAAATACAATTTTATGATTCCTTATCCAGTTGTAACCCTTATTGTTAAAAAATGGCGTTTTCTAGCATATTTTTCCAATTACTGTATCTCAATAACTGTTGAAGTTACAAACTTGGAACTGGTTTCATTGAATTTCTCAGGTAATTTTACATAAGAATTGATTATTTTAGAACCTCAGTCAACCCTCAAAAAATTAGAAAAATTAATATCTCTTGAAAAATCTCAATTTTCCGCCATTGTTATCTCGGTAACAAAGCGTTTTTGGGGGTTGGTCCCATGGAACTTTCTTGTCTACTTGGTGTAAGGAATCAGCCTGAGAAGTATTACAGATTTCTCCTGAAACACCCTGTATATATTTCTAAGACAGATGCACTGTTCAATAGCATCGGGAATGGGAAAAGATGCATGCGAACAAAACAAAAACGAATGAACACTTGAAATAGGGGGAAAACGAATGAGAAAGAAATAATGAAAGGGGAGTGAGAGAGATAGTTAATAAACGAATGAGGAATTAAAACAGGGGGAAACGAAAGAAAGAGAAAGAGGGATTGAAAGTTGTCTGAGAGTGAGTGAAAGAGTGAATGAAGAAATAACTGGATGCTAATTATTTTTTAACAGGCTTGGAATGGGTATCATAGTCCATAATGATAGTTGGTTGTATAGTCTGTCCAAGCAAAGAAGACATTCTGGCAAGATGGGAAAATGACTCCAGCTCGATCAATATTGGTTCAAAAATTATCAATTTGGTCTCAAATTGTAGATCAGAATGTTTCCTTCGATTTAAGGCCAAATTTATCAATTTTGAACGAATATTGATCGAGCTAGAGTCATTTTCCCATCTTACCAGAATGTCTCCTTTGCTTGGACAGACTATAAACGGGCGTGGGTTGTATAAAATCAACTGTTTTTTATATATCTTTTTCCTCTTCTGATGCCACTTCTCAACACTTTGAATTGGTCTGGACAACTGATATTCTTGTTTGAGTGATCTAGAGACAGATAATTACTGGATAGCGCTAGTAAAAGAGATGGGAATATCAATCTTCTAATTAGCTGTTTCTCTTATCTGTGATCTATTAGGAGTAAATTGGAGAAGAGGAGTGATAGTTCTATTTTCTCCGGATCTATTCTACATTTTCATGATTGTGGGCATTCATGGAGAGAAGCAGAAATGATATCCATGGGATTTTGAATATGATAATGGTGTGGTACTATACCAATAGTATTTTATTCTCGTCAAAATCGAAGAACTCTTCTTGAAATCTCACAGAATCTAAATAATTCCTAACTCTTCCATTCACAATAAAATCTTTAGATTCAAAGATTCAGAGAGAATTATTTAGATTCTGTGAAATTAAAGAATCTAAAATCTAAAGAGTATTTGTGAATAGAATAGCTTAGAATTATTAAGAATCAGTTAGATTCAAATAGGAGCTTGAATTCTGAAGGGAATGAACAATAATATTAATTTAGTTATACATCTCTGTTCATTTGAATCATTACAATCTATACTCTCATAAAACGTCTTTGATAATATGACTAGTATTGATTGAGAATATTCAGAAAGAATAAGAGGCCTTAGAAGTCTTTAGAAGAGGAATTCACGGTTTAACTGGTTATTATCAAACAATATTTAATTGTATAATTATGTACATTTCAATTTTTTAACAGTCTCACAAGATTAGGAGTATTCACTCAACCTGTTAACACGTGTTAAGTCAATGCTATTGTCGTACATTAGAAAAAAATAGCAGCAAAAACATTGAAAAACGCACGACTTAACATGGATTATGAATATTGTATCACTTTTGTTAATTACATACCTACTATAGCATACCGATACCAATACACTCCATCCGTTGATAACAATTGAGACTCATATCCGATATTCCAATGAAAAAAGCGTTTATTTATGAAGATGTTTATGAGAAAATTCCCCATAGATAATAATCTTCTAGCTTAGCTGGATGACAGCTAATATTCAATGAATCGAACTATGAATCATTGTATCGTGCACTTAAACGGAAAATACTCTATCACTATAGACTTTCCAAGCAAAGAAGACATTCTGGCAAGATGGGAAATGACTCCAGCTCAGTCAATATTGGTTCAAAAATTATCAAAGTGGTCTCAAATTGTGGATCAGAATGTTTTCTACAATTTGAGACCAAATGTATCTCCTTTGAACCCATATTGACTGAGCTGGAGTCATTCTCCCATCTTGCCAGAATGTCTTCTTTTCTTGGACAGACTAGACTTTATTTCAAATTTCGCCTTATCATCAAGCCAATGAGTTACACAATATTCTATTGCAATTAACTTGGGACGGATACTTTAGAGGAAAATTCAGCGTAGAATTGTTAACCCATTGTTAATTATCGTATACTTTTATAAAGCTTTTGTGCATATCGAATGGAAAGACAAGATATTGTCATATTGTTAAAGATTTACCAAAAATTGAAATACCGGTTTCATTATTTGCTTATCGATCAATCCCTGGTAAACTCAAACATGCTTTTGTGCATCTATAATAGGCTAATCATATGTGAAATGTGAAGAGCCTACCTCCCAAGACAATATAATTAATTCAATGTTATTTGATTTTATTGAATTCATTGTAGCCTACAATCCACATCGATGGAGTACCAACTCCAAATTGCCTCGAAAATTCAACAAAAAATTACGATAGGTCATTAACAATATTCAAAATTTACGATAGACAATTATTATTAGGTGTTCGGCAGGTTAGAAAATGATTGTGTTTACTATTTATGTAAATGAAGACAGAAGACGAAGCTAGCAATATAATAGCTAATGCATTGATAATTAGGTTCAATGGTCACGATTGTAATACATACCAGCAACAACTAACCAGTTTAGTGTTACAACCATACCGTAGTAGGTACTGTACTTTGTTGTACCTGTTGAAAAAGTGTGGAGAATTGTTTGAAGTACAAAAAACTATTATTTTATTGATTATTAATTTTGTTATTGAAGACAACAGTTAATTATTTAGAAGGCGATGCTGAATAATTCGAGAAGAAGAAGAAGAAGAAGAAGAAGAAGAAGAAGAAGAAGAAGAAGAAGAAGAAGAAGAAGAAGAAGAAGAAGAAGAAGAAGAAGAAGAAGAAGAAGAAGAAGAAGAAGAAGAAGAAGAAGAAGAAGAAGAAGAAGAAGAAGAAGAAGAAGAAGAAGAAGAAGAAGAAGAAGAAGAAGAGGAAGAGGAGTATAGGAAAACAAAAACTTCGAATTTTCACAACTTCTAACGTTCTAACTAAATAACTTCCAAGAGTAGCCTAAAGCTGAAGCCAAAAATTTAGGCGGTTTCGTGTGTCTCTTGTACGTGATGAAGCCTACTTACAGGGGATATAAAGCATCTATTGTATCTTTTTATCCCATAAACATCATCTAAACATAGCTAAATGACAACTCTATTATTTGACAAAATCAGCTGTTGGAGCGCACAAGGAGCAGACGAGACCGCCAAAAGTTTTCACGTTAGCTAGAAGAGATATGTTGCTCCAAGTTACATCCCAAACTTACATTTCATGTAACTTTGAATTACGTAAAATTCTATTGATAATTATCCCTCCACCTATTCATGAAGTTCCTCTAGGAATAAATAACTGGTTTTTCCTCTGATTAAATAATTTCCTATTGTAATTGAACATTCTAATTACAACTATCACTATCGCATCTATTTATCTCCCATCTCTTAATTTAATTCATAATATCATTACCAATTTCCATTACCATTACCATTATCATTTTTATTGTTACTTATCTTATAATATAATTCAATTATTGATTAATATCGTATTAATTCATTTAAATCTAGTTTTTAAATGCTATAGTAATTTTTCTTACTATCTTTAGTAATTCTAATAGCTTGTTATGAATTCTCAACTTGAGGCCAAGTGTTAATGGAAAGGATAACCTTATTATCCTTTCCCAAGAATGGACATATATATGTCTAAACTTCGCCTTTTCACTTAGATAACTTACACTCCTTATTCATTTTGCAGAGCCTCCAATTTAAAATCTGTATAAATTTTGCATTCATTACATCACCGTTTTTCGTATTTTTACTAGAAGTCTCTATTGTGTGAAATTTATAGGATAATTTGTTTTACTCATTTATATTACAATGTATAATCTAAGCCGAATTTTTTTATCTAATTGAATAAAGTAATCTAATCTAATCTAATCTAATCTCATCGCATTGTTCATTTTGAAAATGAAGTCTATTAGATAAATCAGGGTTGAGGGTTAAGCATAAGAGAAAACCTTATCTTGTCCAATGAAGTCACTACTTACACAAGTGTAGAACACAAGAATCAAAAACCCTTATCTTGTCCTGTCTAATAAAGTTACAACTTACACAAATTGACACATCCTATATTTCAACAGAACTTCATCTATTCACAATGTTCCTCATGTAGTTCTCCAGTCTCTCCAAGCAAAGAAGACATTCTGACAACATGAGAAAATGACTGCAGCTCGATTAACATTGGTTCAAAAATTACAAATTTCGTTTCAAATTGTAAATAAAAATGTTCTCTACATTTTGTCTCAAATTCATAATTTTTGAATCAATATTGACCGAGTAGGAGTCATTTTCCCATCTTGCCAGAATGTCTTCTTCGCTTGGGCAGACTAAATTTATCACTAACCTTCCTCAAGGATATTCCCACAACGGTGGAACCTTGGAATTACAGCGATTTTGCACATTGTCACGATAACATGGGGAATTTGCTTATTCGAAGAATTTATTATTCATGCAAAGAAAATAAGTGTTCATTAGTAGGAAACAATGCTTTCATGTATTCCAGTATTTGTAATACAGTACATAGTACGTCTAAGATAGTATAGTAAATAATATACTAAGAAGAATGCACAGGAACGAAACACTGGCGGCTCGTGCCCACGAAACAGGTGAAGTGCTGTACAGTAAAAAAATTCGCTCCGGCAGCTGGCGGTCGGAAAGAGTGCATTTCAAATGCAATTCTATGATGGCTCAAATCATATGACTTATAATGAGCTATTCAGGGTATGAATTCAAAGGCGCCGTTTTCGAAAAACACAATTTTTGGCATTGTGTTATTCGCCATTTTCTCTGCCATTTTTGATTGGATTTTTTTCGTTGATGGCTCAAATTGTAGGGAATAATAAGGGTATTATATAATGATTTTTGGACATCAGATTCGTTCTGATTGTCTAAAAGATACTAATTAATTTCGATATATTCGTAATATGCCTACATGTAGTCGAGTCATTCTAGGGTTGGAGGTGGAACTAATTGCAACAAAGATGTTTTACGGTGGAAATGGTAGCTGACACCCTCCTATTTAACGTGTAAAAGATCCAACTCTCAACTCATGTCGGAAAGTTGTTTTTTTGGCCGCCATATTGGAAAATTTTGCTCATTTTTTGGTTTTCTTGGAATAACGTTAAAAAGAAGCGTCGGACAAAAAAACTTACTGAACCTTTTTTTAGCAAATAAAATTTGCAAGAGAATGGTGGTAGAACCATCTCTTTATCTTCACTAGAAACCGAGTTACAATTTTTCAAAAAATAGGTTAATTTTCAAGAAAAACTATAATTGAGTATTTTCAGTTTTGTTCGCTCAGATCTTTTGACATATTCCTTTGAGTTGTTCAATTCAAAATACCTCTGGGGATAATTTTGTCCTCTACAATTTGAGACCAAGTATACCTTTCTTCCTTGTATAGTTTTTGAACTAGAGCATTAAAAGATATCCTTTTATTTGAAAAAACCCTTTTTTGGGGGGAAATGGTCTCCAAAAAAATTTATACCGTGCTTGTATTGTTATTTTCTCTGGTAATAATGTCTTTCATATCAATTTCTAGCAGATAAGCTACTCACCGACCTGAATTTAGGTTATGTTCAATATTAAGGACCCTTCAAGGATCTCAATCTAAGGATACCTCTAACTATTGTAAAAGTCATCGGATCTCAACAAACCATATCCCATTCTTTTCAGCTCATCAAGGCGGTCTGAATTCATATATCATATGTCAAATTCGGTCAAAATTGTGGAAAATAACTCCAGAGAGAATATTGACTTTTTCTATTATTTCTAATGGAATATTGACTAATGGGATGGCGTCAGAGAAAAAATACTAAGAAAGGTACAATGAGAATTTATTATTTCGAAGATGTTAAACGGTTTAATTCACTCACTATTCTATATGATACACAGGATGATAAATTTATCAAATGAAACAATTGAAGACTATTTCATTGTCTTGTATCAATAATGATGAAATACAGAAATTATTATTCAATTTGATACATTAATCACTTTTGTATCTTCTTGAAAGTATTATCTTCGAAAAATTGGAACGGAAACGAACTGGCTTAGAAGTGATGTTCCTTTGAAGAATTTGTAAACAGCATTCTTCATATTAGAAGGCAGTAAAATGACCTGTAAGTTATCATGAAATGGCGACTGTATGACGCCATGTTTTTCAACGACCAATGAGATTGCAGATGGGCGTGTACTAATGGAACTCTACTCGCTTGTGATTGGTCTAGCCTTTTTCACGCAGGAGATTGCATGGATTCTCCTCAAAATACTCTCAAGATCTTATTTCAATGCTGTTCAAAGACTGCAAGCCTTTATAGTATCTTATTTTAACAAGAATTATTCATGGTTTAATTTAGTATTTGATATAATGAAACATCTGCTTCCACAGTTTTCCAAAACTTAAACTCCTTTATTTTATGAAATATTTCATGTTCATCATTGTTACTGTTGTTTACAAGATTATTCATTTCTGAAAATATTTTTTTCTTCATGTCAATAGTTTTATCGTCAAAACTTACTGTAGCCTATATTTCTAGTAAATTTTTAAAATATTTGAACATGATGACACAATATTCAAGATCTGAAGAACATGCGATCTCATCATTTAATTCACGTGTACATTCATCAAGATAGAATAACAATTATATTTGAAAACACAGACACATGTCCAAGATTACTTTTTTCCTAATTTTAATAAAAATATTTCAAATTGAGACTACGTTCAAGTTTATGAATGATTCTCCTTGATATTGTGAAGGAAAAATATTTTCAAAACAACTTTGATATTAATACATTTCCAAATTCCAACATTTTTCAAACTTACACAAAATTAATTGCAGTCCCATCCCATTCTCAAACAACATTTTTTAAACTTTCAAAAAACGTCTAAACTTTCAAAAAAGTCTATTTGGCGCCAAGAGAGATCGTAAATATGCGATTTATTTGTGACAAATGAAGTGAACCGTAACACTGCCATCTACAGCTGTCTGTCCAAGCGAAAAAGACATACTGGCAAGATGTGGTAATGACTGCATCTCGGTCAATATTGTTTCAAAAATGATAAATTTGGTTTCAAATTGTAGATCAGAATGTTTCCTACAATTGGAGACCAAATTGATAATTTTTGAACCAGTATTGATTGTGCTGGAGTCATTTACCCATCTTGCCAGAATGTCTTCTTTGCTTGGGAAGCTCACTGCCATCTATATATTTGAGACAGAGAGGGTCGTTATTCTCTGCGGATGAAATCGTAAACAACACAAGTGATTAAAGAAGTATTTCCTTAAAATAGTTTACGACCGTTGAAAAGAAAAGTGGCTTTAGCACTCTTTATTTCGGACATAGGCCAATGTTACAGTGGACCTATTGTTTCTCTTAATAGATTAGTGGTTAGTGCCTTAGAGGCTGAAATACTGGTGTAGAGGATCTACTTCAATTAATTATCAGATCTATTCTAATTCGTTGATAGTAAAAAATCTTTGAAAAGTACACGGATATTGGCCAAAGTTACAGTGGGCATATTGTTTCTCTTAATAGATTAGTGGTTAGTGCCTTAGAGGCTGAAATTCTGGTCTAGAGGATCTCCTTTTATTAATTATCAGATCTATTCTAATTCGTTGATAGTAAAAAATCTTTGAAAAGTACACGGATATTGGCCAAAGTTACAGTGGGCATATTGTTTCTCTTAATAGATTAGTGGTTAATGCTTTGAGGCTGGAATTCTAGTGATGAGGATCTCCTTTTATTAATGATCAGATCTATACTATTTTAATTATAAGTAGAAAACCCTTTCGACCAATCTCTTGAATTACAAAACATGACGCTATCATTCATTGACAGAAATACGCTTCCCAAATGTTTGTAAATAGAATTCAATTTTCCTCAGGGATGCATTTTTTACTTTCTAATAAAAAATTTCAAGAATTAAGGTTTAATACTTGAGTCTGTACTTAAGGTAGGTTTCCATAGTGCAGAAATTAATTCACGGACAATGAGCAAAAAAAATCTATAAAATTAAATTTAAATATAAAAAAATAAAAAAAAAAAACTATAAATTATAGTAAAAAAATTAATGTTGATATAGAATAGGGTCTCCTCCTCCAGTTGGGTCAAAGAATGAAGTGTCTATGGACCAACGCTAATCAAAAACTCAATTGAACAGTGTTTGTTGCTCTATTTCTTGTTCATATTGTTTTTTGTGCCCAACATGTGCCCGCGACTTGTAGTAATAGAAATCAATCTTCCAAAAGGCTAACGATGATGTTGATAATTATTATCAATGTTGATAAGTTATTGAATGTTGATCATTACCTTGTGATCGGAAATTGAGAGTAGGAGTGTGATTTTATAGAAGGATCTTTGAGATTAGTTTGAATTTGGATCATAAGATTGGTGGAATTAGAGTGAAATGAGGTCTCGTCTCCTCTTGTCACGCTCCAATAGCTAATGTTGTTAATTATTTTCACAGTTGTCATCTAACGATGCCTAGATGATTTATTTGAAATTAAAAGAGACAATAGACACTTCACATCAGCTGTTGGTAGGTTGCATGGTTACATCACGTACAAGAGACAGACGAAACCGCCTAAATTTTTGATGTCAGCTTCATGAGAGACCGCAATGTTCATCTGAAGTGATAATAATTAGTTGAATAAGAGATAAAAAAGTTGATTGGATAAAATACACAAAAAGTAAAATATAGTTTTTAAGTCAAATACACGTATATAATATATATGTATTACATACATATGTGTCAGTATAACTCTAACATATACCTACATAAAAAGGCAGTCCAGTTCATTTCTATTGAAATATAATAATAAAGATAGAATATTATGTAGCCTATTCATTTACACATAAATGTCAAAGTTCTAAAAATTTAGGTGGATAGGAACTCTTGTATACTATAAAAAACTCGATCAACTAAGAATTTTGCGGTTAACCCATCTACTATATCAAGTAGTGTATAACTGCTCTGACCTCTGAGGTGAAAAACTTTTTCATTTTCCTCAAAACATTCTTCAAATTTCTCCTCATTTCTGTTCGCACACAAGTTTTATCGTAATTTTCAAAGTAAAATAACTCTACATTACAAGTAATTGAGATGATACATGAGCTGTCTCACAGAAATACCTACACACAATCATCTTACAACGTTAATAACCCACAATTTCAAATTAAATACGTTCCACACACACAATTTCCTACTTTTTAATACAGTTCTTTCACAACGCATTTGAAAAATGCTTCAATACTTGTATGATTGTACGTGTTTGCGTTGCTATTATTATAGACTGTCCAAGTAAAGAAGACATCCTGGCAAGATGGGAAAATTATTTCTGCTCGGTTAATATTGATTCAAAAATCATAAATTTGATTTCAAATTGTAGATCAGAATGTTTCCTACAATTTGAGACCAAATTTATCATTTTTGAACCAATATTGACCGAGATGCAGGCATTTCCCCATCTTGACAGAATGTGTTCTTCGCTTGGACAGACTGTATACTGTACATCAAGTTTTAAATGTGCATTCAAAACTCCCGCGCAAAAACCACAACTATTCCCACGCTTTTTGGCGGGAAACACCCACGTGACCGATTGGTGAGGGGGGTGCAAGGGGGGACTTAATGATATCTTCTGTTGTATGAATCGCCGCTAAGATCTTAAGAGCAGTTTAAACACTATAGGTAAATCATTTTTTTCAAAGTGTACTAAATTTAATGCTCTTCGCATTGATGTGTATGATAGCTTTAGATTGTTTATCAGTGTTTTAGTATTTTTATCGTTCAGCATTGTGTATGTTCAAATTTATTAGCACTATTTTATATTTTACCTTGAAGCTGTACTATAAAATAATGGAAGTAGATTCAAATACAATGCGTCGTTTGGGTTGGATTTTATTCTGTTTGTATTTTATTGAGTAGTTTTCTAGTAGGTTGTATTGTGGGTAAAATTGAGGCTTGTTTCTTTCATCAAGGATTTTTATTTTGATCGATATCTTTCTGATTCTCCATTTTCTTTTTTCATTTTTTATATTTTCGACTCCTAAAATAATTATGATAATTTTGTTAGTTATGCAATCGACACTCAAAATAAACTTGGATAAATTGTAAGTTTTATAATAGCGTTAATAATATTAAGCCCTGATTAATTCAGCAACTTTCTCAATTATGTACCAATTTCAGAAGCTATCAAGGATTTTACATCATAACTGGTGACAAAATTTGAAAATATAAAGCTATTCTTCTCAATTTTATACTGAGTAGGCTACTAAGATGTTTAATTAACAATAATTATCACAGTAGACTTCTTGATATTATTAAATAACCGTTGTATTTTTATATTATAAGATAGAGTACCTACCGTATTGCTTTATTACAGAAATTTAATACGGTATAGAAATCAAGTTTGAGAAGTTACGAAGATATGGAAGTTTGAGAAGCTACTAAGATTTAGAAGTTACGAAGATTCAGAATTTTGAGAAATTACGTGGATTTGGAAGTTTGAGAAGGTACGAAGAATTAGAATTTTAAGAAGTTACGAAGATTTGGAATTTTAAGAAGTTACGAGGATTTATAAGTTTGAAAAGTTACGAAGTTCCAAGTTGAGAAGGTTTTTCGAAAACATACATTTTCCAATGTATATGGTATGAGACACATCTCGTTATATACCTTCACTTGTAGGTTGAAACAATCAAATACCAAACAAAATATTGTACTACTTCTTCACCTTGTTCTTATACTTCTTTAAGACGAAGTTATTTATCGATCCATCTTATCTTTTAAGAATATCGTAATATAAATTCCAGAAATAATAATTTTGTTGAAGTTGTAGCTTTTTACTTGCAAGTGCCAAAATATTTATATAAAAATTGTGTTACTTTAATTCAATTTTATGGATATGAGTTATGTTTTCGACTTTGTATTTTTCATTATTTGTATTTAAATATTATGCTTTTTTCAATTGCTTATACAACTTCTTATTGTGTTAGAATTTGTAAATTGTATTTTTTTGGCAAAAATAAATTTCATTTCAAATTTCATGTTTTATCCTGGCAACAAAATATCTTCAACGATGTTATATAAAAAATTCAACGATGTTATAGGCTTATAAAAAGTGATAATCTTTTTCACTTCCAAAAAATCTATAATCATCATTTGGAAGGGACAGAAGATTATTGAAAATTAGGTTTATCTTACGAAGAGTTTTCCATTCTATTTATTTAGAGAAGAATTTATTGCCCCCAGTTTTTTGTAATCTTTCTAAATTCTTCTGCAAAGAACCCCTTTCAATTCAATGAGCTCTTTTCTATCGAAGTAAACAATCTTATCTTTGAATCCATTATTTTTAATTTTTTCATAGTCTGCGCAGTTTCATCATGAAAAAACTTGAATAGTTCTGGACAAAATGCAATATAGATAAAGGAAACGGTTATTGACCGTAGACTGCTGCATTTTCGTAAGTAAACACTAGACAGACCACACACAGTCTTGATAATTCGTTCTCTGCCATCGAATAATGCGAAGGATTTTTAATTCTTTTCAAAGGATATTGACGAATCATTCAGACTGACGTTACTTGAATACTTTTAAAAAGTATTTCTAGTACCTACTGTAATGTAATAGTAATACTGTACTTTGTATAGTCTGTCCAAGCAAAGAAAACCCTCTGGCAAGATGAGAAAATGACTCCAGCTCGGTCAATATTGTTCGAAAATTATTGATTTGATCTCAATAGTGGGAAACATTCTGATCTACAATTTGAGACCAAATCAATATTTTTTGAACCAATATTGATCGAGCTGGAGTCATTTTCTCATCTTGCCAGAGGGTCTTCTTTGCTTGGACAGACTATACAAAGATGTAATAGACTACTGTCCTATTACTCGTACATTGAATTCCTTACAATCAAATTTTCAATTTTAATTATAAATCAAATGAATCCAATGATTTTTATGACTTTTGCCATGGTAAAAGCAGACGAAATTGGTGATAGGCGAATGCCTGTTAACAATACTGTTAAATAGAATTAAATATAATACTGTTATGTATATAATTCTGTGTTCAATTCTGTCAGTCTGAAAGCTGTCTACGAGAGTTCAACGCTAAAGTTGGGGCAGATCTCGACTCGATGTGCTTTTGAAAACCGCTCATCGACTGTCCTAACAGAGCTGGAAATGGTTGCTGAGTAGTTTTCCTTTCTCATGAAAATCTCATGATACACTAGATTATTTTAGGTACTGTATTTAATTGAAAACTGGTCTCCCAACCGTCATATATAAGGTAAATAAGATAAGTTTCTTTGTAAATCGGAATAAAACAATTTGAATTTGAAAAAAATTGAAAAAGTTCATAATAAATATAATAATAATAAAAGACTAATTATTGGAACGTTACAGGGTATGTCTAACGCCAAAACGTTGTGCGATTCAGTATGCTCCTTGTGTACTTCAACAGCTGATGTTGTCAATAACTTATGTCCAGATGCTGTCTTTGGAATCAAAAGAGACAATAGATGCTTTACATCAGCTGTTAGTAGATTACAACTCGTACAACAGACAGACGAAACCGCCTAAGTTTTTGGCGTCAGCTATAGCTTGATCCTGAACTACTTATAACAATATCAGATTTATTACAGAGACTGACTTATAACAATATTATCGGTTTAAAGATAATAAGATTACTTATAAGATTTATTATCGGTTTAAATAATATTATTATCGGTGCATTACCTTGCCAAATGTCTCAGCCGAGTATCCACTTCTGCCTCCCTCCAATCTCAAAGATTCTTCGTCGATATATTCACTCAATACAGATACAGCTTTCAAACACTTTAAATCACCAAATTTGTCAACAATCTCCTTCCTGTTGTCACCGACAGTAAATTGTTCAACACTGTTGTCAAACTGAACCCGAATACTGTTAAACTTCAACACAAAGTTTTCGCCAAACTTAACAACAAAAATGTTGTCAAATTTGATAGATTTGACAGCAAAATTGACAGAATTGATGTCGAAATGTAGCAGGTTGTTTCTGTCAGATACTACAATGATATTGTCAAAATCTGGTTGTTTATAACCAAAAATTATTCTTTTATTAACAAAATCTGGTTGTTTGAAACCGAAAACTTCACTGTTATTGTCAGAATATTGTTGTTTGGCACCTGTATTGTCAAAATTTTGTAGCTTGAAACGAAAAACTACACTCTTATTGTCAAATTCTTGTTGTTTGGAACCGACAGCTACACTTTCATTGTCAAAATCTTGTTGTTTGGCACGGAAAACTGCACTTGTATTGTCTGCGAAATTTTGTTGAAACCCCGGCAAATCGTTACAATTTGACTTCAACACTTGACAACACTCTTCAAAGCACTCCGAACTTTTACGACGAGCTTCTCCGATCGCGAGCTTGCTTCGTGCTTCGCCGCAAGTCATCTCACGAAGTCGCACTTCACCCGAACCTAACCTAACTTCTCTCTATCGTAACCAGCGCGCTACAGACGGTCGGCGCGTCAAGTTGCTCGCTTATATGCATGTCTAAAAATAGCCAATGATGTCAGCGGCGGGCGCTGTGATTGGCCGAGCGCTGTCGGCTGCTCGAACGCTATTGGTCGATGGCGAGCCCACTTTTCTCAAGCACTGCCGGCGGGTCTGAGAGCGCTTTATCGGAGAATTTTCTGCGTGCTGCACATTTTCCGATGCTTTTCTCGTTACTGTGGAAATTGATGAGAGTGGACAGTAATAAATCGGTTTTGTGAGATAAATCTTGACTCTGTGATTTATGAGAGAAATTTTCATATTATCTATATATTAATGTATCATATTATAATCTTGTATTTACATGATATGGGCTTTTACTATCGATAGCAGTTCAATAAACAGTTCAGTTAAATCCATCTGTTGATTCAGATGAAACTCATTATATTAAATGCTATGATATCTTGATTCAATCATTAAACTGCATTGGTCCATTCATTTTTATACACTTTTTATCTAGTTACTCTGTCTAGGGAAAAATCTCTAACACGCCATATATTTTCGATTATATCTTGGCTCATAGGCCATATAGAGAGTTCTGGTTTTCACTAGTTGATTGGTACCTTCCGACACTACAATTTGAGCAACGTTTCCATTGAATTCGGTGTTAATTAGTTTTTTAATTGAATAAATAAAATTTGAAGTGAGACAATTTTGATGTGTTTATTTGTGAATCAAATGTTAAGCGAACTCCATCACTTAATTTTCAAAAACATACAATAATTATGTTTTCAAAAACATAAACAAACAGATGTATACATGATAAGTATGTTCTTTTGATTTTTTCCTTTCACTCCAAAGTCTCTGTGTTCTAGGATTCGATTATGGGTGATTTCGTTCAAAATTTAAGAATTTTATATGAATATGCATTCGAAAAAGTTTTTATATTTTTTTAAATTACCGTCATTAATTACATAATTTAATAATTAAATTTTGTCAGTTAATTTATTTCTGGTTCAAACTGCTATTGTGAGGTGGAAGAGGGGGATCTTGTGCCTCAACTTCGCCCACAATACTTTTATAATATAATGTACAAAGTGGAAAATAAAGAGATCTATTCACTATCTATCTATCCATCTATTGCAACGAGGTTCCTGAACCTCCTTGACCTATTGATACAACATGATTATATGTTATTTTTACTTGAAGAACCTGGGTTGGGTTGAGAATTTTCGAGATAGTACATTTACATAATAGTACATAAGAAAAAAATAGCAGCTTGATTATTCATGATATTTTTTGTTATTTAGAGACTCAAAAACGTTCTTCAAATGAATCATTTTATATTTGAAGAATTAGTTCCCGAATTCAATTGTATCCCCTGATCCGCATTCTGGAGGAACTTCTGTGAAGTTCAATTTATTTCTGAAACAAAAGTTTCTAAAATCTATATCTATAAAAGCGAAATGGCACTGACTGACTGACTGACTGACTGACTGACTGATTCATTCATTCATTCATCACCAGAACTAAAAATCCACTGAACCGAATGCGTTCAAATTTGGCAGGCGTGTTCAGTTGGACGTTTAGACGCGCGCTAAGAACGGATTTTAGGAACTTTTCAAGGATACGCCAAATATTTAAGTTTTTCTATAGTTTTTCGGCGTTTTCTAATTTTTGCAAGAACCAATCGGCAGAAAATGTTGATATTTGGTAGGTAGGTTCAGATAAGGTCTAGAAATGTTGTGTTAAGATATTTTTGAATTCTGTTCAAGATTACGCCAGTAATCAGGTTTTTCAAAATTGTAGATGTATTGCGGGTTGCATATCTCCCGCCTTGATATATTCCAATCCTTACTGTAAATGCAATGGTTCAGCGAGATTATAGGTAAACTTATTTGGAAGATATTGAATATCGAATCAAGTTTCAAACTATGTCCGATATAGTTCCCAAGGTTACGCTCAATATTAGCGTTCTACTATTTTTCGGAATTTCTCTTGGATTTTTCGAGAATAAATTGGTAGAAAATGTCGTAATTTGGCGAACAGGTCCAGATTAGGTCTAGAAATGCTGTGTTCAATAAGTTTTGAATCCCTTCTGAACGGAATTTGCAGGCGAGCGAAGCGAGCCTGTTTGTTTCATCTTACACTGACAGAGGTTATGCAGGCGAGCGAAACGAGCCTTTTTGACTCACTGACACTGCTGATACTGTTGGGGGTCCGGGGGGCGGAGCCCCCTGGCTAGACGGAGAAGGCACGCTTTAGGCGGTTAGGCGATAGGCTGGTTAGGCAGGGAAGGCGAGCGAAGCGAGCCTGCCGGCTAGTTTGTAATAGTTTCCCTTACTAATAATATAGAGTTATCAATATGAGGAGGACAGTGTATAGAACATAACTATACGATTTGAAATTTCACTCATACATACCTTATTCAATCCATCATTCCAGCATGTATTTAATTGCTACACGCCTTCAATATCAATTGCATTGATCCACAATAGACTATTTCAATCATCAATAGTAACAACTGACAATATTCAATCACAATAGACCAATATTTTCCAATGGACGTTTCGTGATATACGGGAACTATTCTCAATATCTCACACAGAACCTTCTGAGTCCCGAGCATTATTTCATCATTATTTCAAAATCGCATTGCAACTTCAATCACACAAAACTCCCATAAATAAATTCGCAGCTGGGTAGTCTGTTTAAGCAGAGAAGACATTCTGGAAAGATGAATAAATGACTCCAGCTCGGTCAATATTGGTTCAAAAGTTTAATATTTGGTCTCAACTTGTAGATCAGAATGTTTCCTACAATTTGAGAACAAATTTATAATTTTTAAACCAATCTTGACTGAGATGGAGTCATTTTCACATCTTGCCAGAATGTCTCCTTTGCTTGGACAGAGTATATCACTGTACAGCCTTTATCATTGTTCATTGATCCTGAAAAATATCTATATATTTGAAAGTATTTGAACTGAATACTTCACTTCTTTGAGAAAATATAAATAGGTATAGTAATTGACTGGAGAAGTCAATTTTAGATCATTGTGAATTGATTTCAAAAATTATTTCAAACACGAAAGTGAGTAGAGTTTGAGGTGCTCAATAGTTTTGAAAAATTGATACAGATATAGGAATCGGTTGAAACTTCAATACTCTTGATCTTCAGATGATATAAATAGTTATATTCCTAAGACTGTGGGTACATGCTTTAGGCTTGAAAATATTGATATAGTTATATGGAACAAATAGACATGAAGCAGTCTTTACTGTTGATATGAATATAATTCTCGTTGGAACTTAGAAGCTGTAAGTTCCAAAAACTGGATATGGAATCTATATTATAGATATATAAATTGACTAGAACAAGGAGATTCTTGCTTCTAATATCACATAAATAGATATAAAAAATAACATTATAGTTGCTATGCAATGGATGAATAGTAGGCTATATAGGTATGAAAATAAACAAGACCTGGGAGATTCTTGCTCCTGAGATAACATAAATAGATATAGAGCATAGCTGGAGCTGGTTGAACGCTATGGTTTTGTAAAGTAGATATAAATATATAAGTTGTCTGAAGCTGGAATGGATAGCCTCCAAGGTAGGAAAACGATGCAATCTACAGCCTATGGTCCGTGATCTACCGTTCCAGTAGGTATATAGTTATATTTTTCGCATAATTTAATGCATAGAACACCTTATATATAGATATATTATAATGCCGCAGTAGGCGTAAACATATCAATGTCTGTTGTCGAGTATTTCCAAAGAGATTTTTGCGCTCTACTGGTATAGTCTGTCCAAGCAAAGAAGACATTCTGGTTGGATGGGGAATTGACTTCAGCTCAGTCAATATTGATTCAAAAAATATAAATTTGTTTTCAAATTGTAGGAAACATTCTGATCTACAATTTGAGACCAAATTTATAATTTTTGAACCAATATTGACGGAGCTGGAGTGATTTTCCCATCTTGCCAGAATGTCTTATTTGCTTGAATCGCAGTTTACTTGTCGATCGCAATACGTCCATTGTATTCAAATATTGACGACTATTACAGTATAAATATTTCTTGAGAGAGGTTCTCCTCCCCTAAATTCAAGGGAGGGGGGTTGGTAACCCCCGCGGGGATCACACGATGCCAAGAACAATACGATGAGAATGAAAATTGGACCAAGTTTGTTTCCTAATGTTTTGATGTCCTTGAAAGAAAAATGTGAGAGCATTCAAGGATTCCATAAGGTTGAGTGAGTGGTTTCATTGCAAAAATTGTAGTCAAAACTTGGGGAATTGTCTATTGTATTGGAAAGGTCAGGTTAAATATGACTGGAAATAAATGTTTGGAAGGAGATGTTAAATTAGAATCCTCCAAATTGAATTTCTATGTTTGAGATTGACATTAAAATCAATTTCAGAAGTCCTTGCTAAGTTTCGCTTTTGAAATCAGCTATTTATAGTTCAAGCTGATTAATGAACTATTTTTTACCTTTATTCATAGGAAATTAGAATTACTGGCGGCTCGTGCCTACGAAACAGATGAAGTGCCCGTATCTTTTACTGTACAGCACTTCGTGGGCACGAGCCGCCATTGTTCCATTCATTATTAAACTTTTTTTAAGAGTAGGAGAAGAGTGATTTATTTTATAACATTTCAACAGTGTGTTGAAAGCAGTGTTGTTTAGTATAGGCTACCATGGTGGTCGAAAGTCTGTCAATCTCTCAGCGAAAGTTGCGAATCTCACATAAATATCAGAGACAGAGGGTGTATATTCTCCTATTATGTTATGGAACTACCTTTAAATGATAAATTAAATTTTAATGTTATAGTTTCAACTTGTTCTATCAATTCAAACTAGTTCTTGTAGAATTTTTTATATCCTATCAATTGGGAGTATAGGCTATTTGAATTGTTTCATCAATTAAAAACTATTTTCAAGATGAAATACATATACATCAAGTGGGAAGATTCTTCATTACTTTGTAAACCTCGCTCTGAGTGTGAAACACTTGATTTGATAACTGAACTCGCAAAGCTATTTCACTAATAACATCAACTCCACACTTTCAAGTGATTACTTTAATAAGATCCTTATTCCTAAATGTGTAACGCTCCTTTGATCTTGCCTGCTCTGAAAATAGTTTCCTACCTACACTGTGAACTAATTGGAAAGTTGCTCAATTTAAATTCTCGAAGCTGAATTTTTGTTGAATGGAGGAAAGCTACTTCTAATGAGATACTATATCAGAATTCAGAAATTGCGGATTCAAAAATTGTAAGTACCTAATATTATCTCACATCAAGATATAACGATTTCTTGAAATCTGTAAACCTGTAAGCTGATTAAAAGTCTAAATAATATGAAATTGAAAATGAAACTCATGATTAATCTCAGGTCCTAATAGATGAAAAATCTATTTTTTCCAAAGGGCGAAATTTTTCTTCATGATATAAATGATTGAGAAAACGAAAATGCATTTTTGTCAATAAATTCTCCATGCTCAGTTCTCGATTCAAGAATCAGATAACCAAAAACATAAAAATATTCTTCTTCTGATAGCTATCACATAGGAATAGACCTGCTTATCTCCAAACCACCCACGAAACAGGTTTTTATCTAGTGATTACAAAACCAATGGTAATTAGTCGAACAGTATATTATATTCAAACCATTATCAAAACTCATAATCACTCAAAACACCGTTTAGATCCGTATCAATAACCTGGGGGATCAGGGATAATTGATTTTTATAATAAATAATTACATAATAGGCCGAGGATCCTGGCTAACACTTCCATTATTATTTATCACCAATTGTCAAGAAATTGACATTGATGAATTGTCTGTGAGTATTGACATGATGTAATTACTTGTTAATAGTCGTTAAGAATGCAACGAAAAAAGTGAATCTAGTAATAATTACAGTAGATAGATGAGAGAAAGGTACGTGAATTATTTTATAATTTTCCTGTTTTTTCTGCCTGTTTCATTATTGGTATTATTCTTACAACATTGTGGATTGGAAATGATTCAAACAAATTAGAATGAATATCATCCATTTATTCTAATACAATTGAAATTCCATCACTAGTTGATTTGTTTAGAATGTGATTTTTTTCAATACGTTCCTCCATATCCTATTATTTTACCTTGGCCAAGCAAAGAAGACATTCTGGCAAGATGAACGGAAGAAAATAACTCCAGCTCGCGGTCAATATCAGTAGGAAGATGATTGGCTTGGTCTAAAATTGTAGAAAACATAAACTGCAAATTTATAAATTTTGAACTTATATTGATCGAGCTGGAGTCATTTTCCCGTCTTGCCAGAATGTCCTCTTTGCTCGACCAGACTCTATCTACTATAGATAGAGAAACACTACTTTTCTTGAAAAATAAATTTAAAAATATATTCAATTACCAAATTTCTCAACAAAAGCTTCCTCGATAAATCATAACTTACAAATTATTCTCAATTTCACCCATAAATATAATTTTGACATAGCCTGAAGTGCATTAGTTGAAATTAATATTCGATATTTTCTCGATAAAATTATGATTAGTATATAATGACCGTAGATGGATGAAAAAACTCTGTTATTTTGCATAATATACTTTCGAAACTAAGGATATAGCCTGTTTAAGCAAAGAAGACATTCTGGCAAGATGGGAAAATGACTCCAGCTCGGTCAAAATTGGTTGAAAAATCATAAATCTGGTCTTAAATTGTAGAACAGAATGTTTTATACAATTTGAGAACAAATGTATAATTTCTAAACCAATATTGTTCGAGCTGGAGTCATTTTCCTATCTTGACAGAATGTCTTCTTTGCTGGACAGACAGTACTAGAGTCTTGAATTAAACTTGCGGTATAATTTTCGAATATTTACGGCCAGTTCGTGAATATCGCTATAGTCTGTCCAAGCAGAGAAGACCCTCTGGCAAGATGGGAAAATGACTTCAGCATGGTCAATATTGGTTCAAAAATTATTAATCTGGTTTTAAATTGTAGGAAACATTCTGTTCTAAAATTGAAGACCAAATTTATAAATTTCGAATCAATATTGACCGAGCTGGAGTCATTTTCCCGTCTTGCCAGAGGACCTTCTTTGCTTGGACAGACTACATATTCAATTTGTGATTTGTGTATCGGCTAAAAGCAGTACGCTATTATTCAAATGCGCTGGCTAAATGCAGGAAGAGGACGATTGTTGTTTATGGCAGGTTCGGACACACAAAAAGAAGGCACAATCAATTTTGTTGCCTTTTAGGTATTGTTTCAAATTTATGTTTGGGAGTCTTTCGTAATTGAATGATCATTCTTTAGATGAGTTATGTTAGTTCTTGATGTACAGTTTGGCAGTTACATTATCAAAAGTCATTGAGGATTTTGGTTATGAAGGATTTGTCTATCAACGAGCATGAAAACATGGATTTTGTCAATTTGCTGAAAATATTCGTAAATAATAAAAAATAGTGGTTTGATGTAGATTTATATTCTGAATGAGGGATTTGTTGTCCAACCAACAAGCATAAATGTGTATCCATTTTCCCAATTACTGCAAAATGAGTCGGTTGACTCCTTTCAATATCTGAGAAAGTTAAAAATGTGCTATTGATTCATGTGTCTGAGCTCAAGAATTGAAGAAGTTTTGGGTAATTGTTGGTTTTCCCATTCCCAATTTGTATCACTTTACAAACTCGAATAAATCACTTAAGTATAGTCTGTTCAAGCAAATAAGACATTCTGGCATGACGGGAGAATAACTCCAGCTCGGTCAATATTGATTCGAGATTTATGAATATAGTCTCACACTGTAGATCAGAATGTTTCCTTCAATTCAGAACCAAATGTAAAAAAAATTCAACCGATATCAACCGATCTGAAGTCATTTTCCCATTTTGCCAGAATGTCTTCTCTACTTGAACAGACTAAATCCCAATATTTCAATCTATATCGATAAAAGCGAAATGGCACTGACTGACTGACTGACTGACTGACTGACTGACTGACTGATTCATTCATTCATTCATTCATCACCAGAACTAAAAATCCACTGAACCGAATGCGTTCAAATTTGGCAGGCATGTTCAGTTGGACGTTTAGCCACGCGCTAAGAACGGATTTGAGGAACTTTTCAAGGATACGCCAAATATTTAAGCTTTTCTATAGTTTTTCGGCGTTTTCTCAATTTTTTCGAGAACCAATTGGTAGAAAATGTTGATATCTGGTAGGTAGGTCCAGATAAGGTCTAGCAATGTTGTGTTGAGATTTTTTGGATTCCGTTCAAGATTACGCCAGTAATCAGGTTTTCAGAATTGTAGATGTATTGCGGGTTGCATATCTTCCGCCTTGATACGACCAATCCTTAAAGCATCTGTCAGCTTACACTGACAGAGGTTATGAAGGCGAGCGAAGCGATCCTGTTTGACTCACTGACACTGCTGATACTGTCGGTGGTCCAGGGGGCGGAGTCCCCTGGCTAGACGGAGAAGGCACGCTTCCAAACATCATATGTCCAGTATTTTTAAGCTAACACAAAAATAATCTGCTAGATGTAACGTACACCAGAAATATAATGCAACTGTGAAAAATTATAATAATTCTTGTATTTTCTCTTTACAATGGGGGGGGGGGGGGATTCGATGTGAACTTGAACTGATACTGATAATATTATTACATGGAAAAATATGTAAATTCAAAAAACATAACCACTGATTTAAACAGTAATTGATTGTATGAATGTATTATTTCGAATAAATAACTGTGAAATAATATAATTCTCCTTGACAATCAGTAATCAGTTGTATACAGAAATAGAAACAGAAAAAAGCCCGTAACACCTGGTGAATTGAATTGGAGCCTTTATTAAAACGTGGGTGTTACAATCTATCCAAACAAAGAAGACATTCTGGCAAGATATGGAAATAACTCCAGCTCAGTCAATATAGGTTCAGAAATATTATAAATTTGGTCTCGAATTGTAGAGCAGAATGTTTCCTACAAATTGAGATCAATCCTATATTTTTTGAACCAATATTGACTAAGCTGGAGTCATTTTCCCGTCTTTCCAAAATGTCTTCTTTGCTTGGACAGACTACATCCAGCCTATAATTTCAATGATCGAGGGTTCCACTGCTACAATTTAGTTTTCCAACCTCTTTTATTCATGCTATTATTTATGAAAATTGTTATCTCATTCTCCATTATTTCGTCTCTGTTACTCTGGACCATTGCCTCTCTTTTCTCCTCCTTTTTCTCTATCTTCTCTTGTCTTCTCTTTCGCTCGAGGACAACATACCAGACAATGGCTTAGATCAATAGATAGTAGAAATGTATTGGAGGCTACTCTACAATAGGTAGGAAATGTATGTTATTTGGGGAGACACTCCTAGCTGTAAATTAAGTCCCTACTTATTTGTTTATTCACAGTACAGATTAGAAGGATTATTATGTTTATCAATATTGATTCATTAATATTATTATCAATACAAGATTCCATTATGATTTAAATTAGCCTACGCCTAGTCTAGTTGATTAAAGAAGACATTCTGGCGTGAAGGGAAAATATCTTCAGCTCGGTCACTATTGGTTCAAAAATTATAAATTTGGACCCCAAATGTAGAGTTAAATGTTTTCTACAATTTGAGATCAATTTATAATATCCCAACCAATATTGACTGCTGGAGTCATTTTTCCCATCTTGCTAAAATGTCTTCTTTTCTTGACCAGACTACCACTACAAATAATCCTGAAAATAGAGCTGTCTTCATCAGATTAAAACTAGAATTTTCATCAAGCTTAAAAATAATTGAAGCTTCAATTATCTTTATCAATAAGCTTCAATTATGAGACTTCATAATTTTCTTTCTTCGTTCATTATATTTTTCCTTACTCTTTTAAAAAAGGCGTTTTAAGCTTAGCGTTTGTGTATCCAATTCAATAAACTTCAAGATCTTACACTTTCTGTCAGTATCGCAGCCCATTATTGACTGATCGTTGTTTGTAATAAATATAAAAAAACACTCAAACCAAATTTAAACATTAAGCAGGCTACTATTCCGGTGGATGTTGATTGAAATTGAAATATCTTGCAATCCCATTGGCGGGGGCAATCAGACAGGCTCGGCCAATCGTGAGCGAGTATTCTCGTTGCAGCAGTAGTGCACGCCCATCTGCAATCCTATTGGTCGAAACAAAATTTGACGTCACACAATCGCCATTTACTGGAAGGAGCTGGTATCACCCGGACAAAATGGCAGTATTGTTGTCAGAGCTCAAACTCGTGAGATAGATGATTGTCAAACGTGATGTTAGAGATTTAATAAAATGTTCCTTATTATTGTAACCTTATTATTATAAGAATCAATCAATCATTCGATTCACTAGAATAAATGAGAGTTTTCCCTACTCAAAATTCCATAACAGTTGAAGCTATGTTTCAGAGTTTCAATTCTCTTTCAAAAAGTTACAAATTCCCAATACGATACAAGTTGTTTCAATAGTGATACAAGATTTGAAGAAAAATATTTAATCATCGACACTTAGCTTGAAATCTCGACTCAAATGAGTTATCATAATACTTTTTTCTCCTAGGGCTACTGTATTTATTAAAACTCTAAAATAATTCAAATCAAAGTACCCTTTTTTGAATATTTTTTATTTAAAAAAGGGTTCTTTGATTTGAGTTATCATAAATATAGAAGATAAAAATAGAATATTATAGATAATTTTCAACATTTCCTAAACCCTTCCAATGAATACAATGCGTCACATACATTTTTTTAGAATATTATAGATAATTTTCTACATTTCCTAAACATTTTCAATGAATACGATGCATCACATACATTTTATAAGGCCCTATAAATCAATCTATCTATAAAAATAAAAGCGAAATGGCAATCAATTGGGCTATTCATTCAATCATCGGCAGAACGCTCTAACGTTCTTCTAAATAACGATCTACTCCATCGTATTTTTGGAACTTCCCAAGGATACACCAAATATTTGCTGTTTTTGATACCTTTTATGATTGTATTTTCGTAGTTTTCTTCGAGAACCAATGGGCTGACAGGTTCAGAAAAAGTCGAGAAATGCTAGAATATTTTTTAAATCCTTTTGAGATAACGCTAGTAATAAATTTTTCAAACTTATAGATCCATTGTGAGTTTTTGGGGGTTGGTCCCATGGAACTTTTTTGTCTACTTGGTGTGAGGAATCAGCCTGAGAAGTATTGCACATTCCTTCTGGAACACTCTGTTTAATAACATAATAGTACATCAGCAATTATAATCATAATACTGTTTAACCAGCCTCCCTATTCCTATAGGTGCATGATATAAATATATAAGTATAAAAGCTCAATATAAGTATGGTATATATATATAGAATATAAACTGTAATTGATCAAACTATATACATAGTATAGAGGACCTCTGTATATTACGACACCAAATATTTGCTGATTTTGATACCTTTTATGATTGTATTTTCGTAGTTTTCTTCGAGAACCAATGGGCTGACAGGTTCAGAAAAAGTCGAGAAATGCTAGAATATTTTTTAAATCCTTTTGAGATAACGCTAGTAATAAATTTTTCAAACTTATAGATCCATTGTGAGTTGCAAATCTTGCGGAGCCGCCTAGCAAGACGGATAAGGCGAACGAAGCGAGCCTGCCGGATAGTCTTTGTGTAAAAGCTTTCAAAATGTGTAAGGTCTCCTCTGTAACTACCCAACTACTTTGACCCATGAACCGAATTTGGATTCGTCCTGATAACCCCACTATCAACAATACGGCGCTATAGTCTGTTTACTCTTGTTGTAATCAGACTCCTCAATGATCTTGAGTTTCGTAAACAAGAGTGGCTCCTGCGCGTGTAGGGCTATGCGCGTGCGTGAGACAGAACAAGACAAGAGAGGTGTTTAGTTGGTTTGAACGCGAGCCAGAATATCGCTGCTTTGTTCATGTATTAGCATTTAGTATTTAGATTTGTTTTAGAATATTTAGTATACGCATAAATTTTAGCATGATGTTTGTATACCTCGAGAACTTTTGAACGCCATTTTCGTTATTGTTGTTTTCTGATTGTCTCTGATCTCAGATATACACGATCAAAGCATTCTTCATACTTTGGATTCATTCATAATTTAATTGGATTATGCAGCTAACATGTAACAGCATGTAACATGTAAGGGCAGTTTCTCCAAATACGTTTAACTGAAATTTTAGTTTAAACTATCAGCTGTCAGTGTATGGTCACTTTTATGAACTTGTGTTTCAATTGAGCCAGCTGATGGTTTAATCCAAAATTCAGATTAACTTTTTTGGAGAAACCGGCCCTAAGTTATAGTCTGGCCAAGCAAAGAAGAGTCTCTGGCAAGATGGGAAAATGACTCCAGCTTGGTCAATATTGGTTCAAAAATTATTGATATGTTCTCAAATTGTAGATCAGAATGGTTCCTGCAATTGAGACCAAATCAATAATTTTTGAACCAATATTGACCTTGCTGGAGTGATTTTTCCATCTTGCCAGAGGCTCTTCTTTGCTTGACTAGACTATACAAGTTCTGTGAATTTGAAATAATCTTTACATATGAGAATTTACATTATAGTGAATTCCACTGTACTATTTATACTGCATACTATTTACTTCATGAAAATAATAATGGGCCTATTGTTCAATATTGGTGGAATTCGCTGTATGAAGAATAAATCTCAATTATAAAGAAAACTCCCGTTAACATTAGCTCTACCAACTTTTATTTATTCTGAGAATTTTTTAAAACTATTCACATAAGAAAATGCATAAACCTATTTAACAAGTACAAAACAGTTTCCAATACATAAGGGGTGAACTTCAAGCGATTACTGTCAATTACAAGATTGTGAACTGTATTAAAACATGTGAAACCTAACACATTTAAAACCAGCATTGTTCAATATAAGTGGGCTATATATAGTACATCAGCAATTATAATTATAATACTGTTTAACCAGCCTCCCTATTCCTATAGGTGCATGATATAAATATATAAGTATAAAAGCTCAATTATAAGTATGGTATATATATAGAATATAAACTGTAATTGATCAAACTACATACATAGTATAGAGGACCTCTGTATATTACGATAATTCTATAGTATGTAGACAAGACTCAGGAGTTTCTAACTTAAAATCTATACTATAGATGTGTACCAAACATCCATTGTGCGTGTAAATGGTAGTAAAGTCTGTTCAAGGATAGAAGACCCTCTGGAAAAATGAGAAAATAACTCCAGCTCGGTCAATAGTGGTTCAAAAATTATGAATTTGGTCTCAAATTGTAGGAAACATTGTGGTCTACCATTTGAGATCAAATCTATATTTTTTGAACCAATATTGACCGAGCTGAAGTCATTTTCTCATCTTGCCAGAGGGTCTTCTATCCTTGGACATACTACTTGTAACCCACTATAACAAGCTATATATTGGGCATGGGTGACATTTAACATCCAATTACCAACCTAGCTAATCTCTCCGATCTGTGAATGCCCAATGCTATTTGCCTAACAATGGTAGGCTATTAAAAAGCCTACAAGCGCCGTTCTAGCATAAAATTTTACACCGGACTTTACACTCTGTGAAATTATTGTCCTTGCTTTCTTGTATAGACCGTCCAAGCAAAGAAGACATTCTGGAAAGATGGAAAAATAACTACAGATCGTCCAATATTGATCCAAAAATCATAAATTTGGTCTCAAATTGTAGTTCAGAATGTTTCCTACAATTTGAGACCAAATTTATAATTTTTGAAACAATATTGATCGAGCTGTAGTCATTTCCCCATCTTGCCAGAATGTCTTCTTTGTTCCACAGACTATAATAATGCAATCCGATAGATGCAGAAATGCACACAAGTGCATTGCACATGCATCATGGTAGCTGCATATGTAATGGGTGTAGAGTTTATGGTGTTAATTTTATGTTTCCGGTTGCATTTCCTGATGCATCTACGGTCAGGATGCAATTTTGCTACACAACATTGGGAGAGTTGTGATTGGAGTTTTTTCAATTACGTTACACCAAAGAGGATTCTAGTTCGAGTTAGAACAAAGAGAGTTCTATTATTCTATGGTTACACCAATATTGACGATATTTAGTTGTAGATAACCTTATGTTTACTGATATTCATCCAGTATAGAATTTTGACTAACCGAGTACCATGATATGGGAAATCATATTGGGATTTCCATGACACTGAACTAAAAAGTAAAGAAGAATATTACTTCAATTTTTTCTGCTCTGAAGACAGAACACTTTTGAAACAGTGAGTTCATTTATTTGAACTAAATTCAGCATGCTTGAGTATGCTAAATCTACCTAATCTTTTCGTATCTAAGCTTGTTTTTTGTATTTTATTTTATATTGTTTAGTTTTTTGTTCTAATAATTATTTTTAAAAATCCATGGCGTATTTTATGTAAATAGGGTAAATGTACCTCTATTACTGTACGAATTATTTTTCAAATGAATAAATAAAATTCATTCAGCGCCCTCGTCAAATAAACATCAGAAGAATTACTAAATCGCAATCATAGAATATTTGTTTGATGCAAACATAAGATAACGAAGAATAATAATCAAACTCTTACTATTTTCTCAACTCATATGAGAAGATACTCGTATAATCAGGGCCGTCACGTGGGCGAGGCGACCGAGGCGATCGCCTTGGGCGCCGCGGCCTGGGAGGCGCCTCGGGATTGTAATTTTTCCCCATTTTAAGATTTGAACAACTTGTAATAGTGAATGTAAAATAAATAAGTAATTGACAAGGAATCAATCGTCGCATCAACTTCCTTTCTCTCCTATAGGTGTTAAATAATTATTGTTTTGTACAATTTCTGAAGTCTCGTTCTGTGATTAATTATATAAAAAAACTTTTCTATTTGAAGAAACTACCTTCATCTATTACAATTAAAATTTATGATTTCATATCCAGTTATACCCTCAATTACTGTTGAAATATTGTGTATTTCTAGCATATTTTCCCAATTATTTCAATAACCGTCGAAGTTACAAACTTCTATTGAATTCCGCAGCTAATTTTACATAGGATTTGATAATCGTAGAACCCAAATAATAAAGCCTATAAAGCCTCAAAAAAATTAGAAAAATTAATATTTTTTGAAAAATGTCAATTTTCCGCCTTTATTTCGATAACAGCGTTTTGAGTCTCATGGAAAGTTTTTCTCTAATTGGTGTAAGGAATCTGCCTGAGAAGTATTGCTCATTTCTCATGAAACATTCTGTATATTCAATAAATAAATCCAATTAGAAACTTTAGATTTCAATTACAAAAAAATGATAAGGTTTTAAACTCTAGATTGTCTAAAAACACGAGTTTTCAGTTAAATTTCTCCCCAGACCCCCCGGAATAAAGTTCCCCACATAATCCTCTTTAAACCCCCCCCCCCCACAATAATGTCCTGGATCCGCCACTGCTTACATTCGAACATGAACATAGTACCGGTACGTGAACTGTAGCAGACAGCGTAGTGGTGGACATTTAAACGTAGTGATAGTTTGGGGGGCGCCGCGGTTGTTCTTGCCTCGGGGCGCTATAATCCACGCGACGGCCCTGCGATAATGGTATAATGTATGTTCTTAAAAGAAAATGAACCATAAATAATAACAGACTAACTTACATTACATATTCTAATTTAATATAAATCCTATAAATACTGAATATGAACATTGAAAACAAACAATGACATTTCCGAATAATGGGAGAACAAGAATAGTGAAGGCCTACTAACAACATGTTTAACTTGTTTATTTTTAATGTTTCTAATTTTTTAAAATTCTATTTATTTGATGTTTCTAATTTACCAAATATTCACAAATTCACTTAACAAAAAATAGGATAAAATTTGACTCCTATTTTTATGTACTATTCATGTGACAAGAAAAGAATGTAGAAGAAGTGGCAAGGAACAAGAATGAATAAACAAGGAACAAGAAAAGAGTATTAAGAAACAAAGAGCTAATCTGAAAAAGTAAACTGAAAAGAAAAAAGTAATAATGCTGAATAGTTTGACCTTTGTCAGTGTTGGGAGCAACCACCCTATTTACATACTAATATATCTGTATATACAACTGGTACAGTTACAGTAATATACCTGTATATACAACTGATATAGTAATAGTGATACGCTGTATATACAAACGATATAGTGATAGCAGTAATATACTACATAAAACTATAGTGGTCCATGGTACAATACCAGAGGGAATTCACAGTTCTGGAATTCTTTAGGTGTGGCTGTACTATAGGTAAGTATAGTCTGTCCAAGCAAAGAAGACACTCTGGCAAGATAAAAAATGACTACAATTCGGTCAATATTGGTTCAAAAATGATAAATTTGATCTAAAATCGTAGGAAACAATTCGATCTACTATTAAAACCACATTTATAATTCTTAAACAAATATTGACCATGCTTGAGTCATTTTTCCATCTTGCCAGAGGGTCTTCATTGCTTGGACTGACTGTAAGTAATTCAGGCTCATGCACTTCAATAAGCCTAGACTTAACACAGGCTAAGCCTAATGTTTGCATTTGACTCTGGTGTTATTTCTGCACTGGAAACACGATTAGTAGAGTTTTTGTTTTGACAATTATGACAAAGCTAAAGTCAAGGTGATAGAGGTAACAAAATTTCTGGAATGTTTATGGTTTTGATGAATGGGTGGTGTGATTTTTCATGGGACTCAGGAATATACATATATGGTGTTATAGGAATAGGATTACAAGTTTGTTTGAACAATATCTGATAAAGTTCAGGAAAGAAATAGTACAGATTCTGCCTAGTTTTTCTTGTCTGGTTATAATAATATTTATAATATGATTTGTGTAATGATATCAATGAATATGTGAAAATGAAATGGAATGAAATTTCGGTCTAATGGTCATTTTCCAGGTTTTTCTGTATTTTCCAAATAGGCATACTTACCGTCATAAAATCGACAATATCTCAAAAAACTAGCAGTCGAAATCGAGATATTAGGAAAGGAGTTCTAAGTTCGAAAAGAGTCGAAATTTTTCGTCTACAAGGAAATTGACAATAATTAATATTATTAAACAGCCACTTCTGTTTGAAGATAATTCTCATCACAGAAACATGTGTTTAATGTTAGTTTTGCATCATTCACTCTTGACATAATTTGACAAATAATTCAACACCCTATTAGCTTCTGTCAATGTCTTTGTTTTACACCTCATTAGGTTACAAGTGTTTAGGCCTATTCAAATAATAATCAAATGTCAGGCCTTATAGACAAGTAAAAAAAAAACATGAGAAGTTTCTTTCAATGTTGAAACTAGTCAATCAATCAATCAGTGATGATTGATCGAAAAAGGAACTTGTCCTTTAAAAGCGTTGTAAAAGAAGAAGAGGAAGAAAAAGAAGAAGAAGAAGAATAATAATAAGAAGAAGAGAGAATAAGATGAAGAAGGAGAGAGAAGAAGACAGAAGAAGAAGAAGAAGAAAAGAGGAGAAGAAGAAGAAGAAGGGAGGAGGAGAAGAAGAAGAAGAAGAAGAAGAAGAAGAAGAAGAAGAAGGAGAAGAAGAAGAAGAAGAAGAAGAAGAAGAAGAAGAAGAAAAAGAAGAAGAAGAAGAAGAAGAAGAAGAAGAAGAAGAGTGAAGAAGAAAGAGGAGGAAGAGAAGGAGGAGGAGGAGGAGGTGGAGGAGGAGGAGAAGGAGACAAAGAAAGAGAATTGATGGCTTCAATAATTAAACAATTGACTTTAGATTAGCGTTATAAGGAAGGTGAAAACACTATTGGGCTACGTTATGAATAACCAAACAACCATTCTTGGAGCTTCTTCAACAATAATTTGGCTTATGGAGTTCAAACCACAAGATTGGAGAGAATCTACCAGTAATTGATAAAATATAGTCTGCCAAGCAAAGAAGACCCTCTGGCAAAATTGGGAAATGACTCCTGCTCGGTCAATATTGATTAAAATATTATAAATTCGATCCACTATTTCAGGAAACAATTTGATCCACTATTAAGACCACATTAATAATTCTTGAACAAATATTGACCAAGCTGGAGTCATTTTCCCCTCTTGCCAGAGGGTCTTCTTTGCTTGTACAGACTATTGGCCTCAGTGATAAGGATGAATTCCTCAAAACTTTATACAAACGCCTATGCCATGAAATTCTAATACATTTCCAAAATAATTCATTTTCCTTTCACTCATCATAATTTTTATCGGTATGTCTATGAAGATGTCTCGCAAAGTAAATGATAATTACAATTCCTGTTTTTCATCTCGCAAATCATTTTAATTTCCTTACATAAATGGACGAATGACATTACATTTGGATAAATGGATGAATGAATAAATTACTATTCAAACTCATCAAACACTATTCGAAAACAGCTCCAGTTCATCTCAGGTTCAATTTGATTCTAAATTAACAGATTAATCCAATTTAACAAGTTTTAGACTTCTAAGCAAGTGGAATGATCATCTTATTTTATCGGGATCTCATTAAATCCAATTTATAATCTCGTTCTCCATCAAACCAATGTTCAAAATGCTCTACAAAAAGTCAACGCTACTAAAATCTGTATTATTGGAAAGTTCTAGGGAATGAATGCTAGTTTGAATGATAATTTCAAAATTAATTTGAATCTAGGTTACCGATCTTCCATGAGAACGCTTGGAGCTGGCTGAAATCAATTTCTTCAGATATCGTTGTCATCCATAAAATTTCAAGAATTATTACTCCACAGGATTAATTTGGAGAGAATTCTTCGCAATAAATTAAGAATTTGTAATCAAGCTAAAATAATTTCGAATTTAAATATATGGAGAAAATACTCTTAAGATGATGCCATACGTTGCTCGTAAAAATGATCGGAACCGTTTGTTTACAAATTATAAATCTTAAAATTCGAATCGATAAGCTTCCAATGAACGTAAACAACTTATAAAGCAGAGTTGGCGGTTGGGAAATGACTTTTATAAATGCTCAGCTCTGTCTGGACAGTCGGCAAGCGTTCTCAAGACTTTATTGAGTCTAGGAAGACCTCAGGAAACTGTTCCGCTTCTGGAGACAGCTTGAGGATTATCCTGACAGATCTGAGCTTTGGTAACAGTCATTTGACAATCGCCAATTTCTTTGGAACGAGCTCTAATAATGCACATCTTGGTATAGTCTCTCCAAGCAGGGAAGACATTCTGGCAACATGGGAAAATTACTCCAGCTCGGTCAATATCGGTTCAAAAATTATAAATTTGGTCTCAAATTGTAGAAAACATTTTGATCTACGATTTAAAAGCTTATTTATAATTTTTGAACCAATACTGACCGAGCTGGAGTCATTTTCCCATCTTGCCAGAATGTCTTCTTTGCTTGTACAGACTGTATCACACCTTTTAAAATGTTTACATTTTCAACACCTTCATTGCATAACATGAGATTAATAAAACATGAAACGAATTAACAGATCTCAGCGTGACAATAATATCAGGTTTTCAGTGAGTTTACAACTTTGGAAGTGTTTTTTTCGGCTAGAAAATGAATTATTCAAAACAGTGCTGGTGGCTGAACGTGAGAAATCGATAATGTATGGTTAACTTACAATTTTTACGACTTATTTCCAGATGAAAGTCGAGGATTGTGAAGAAATTGAAGCCTGAAGGACTTATAAGTCCGTTCTTAGAAATTGACATCTTAAAAATTTTATTCTTCATTTTTTGAGGGTGATGCCCACAGGTCCTTGAAGCATGTGCGTGGGTAATGAGAAGGGTAATGAGAATTGATGACGACTACTTTTTAGGCAGTTGGGACCGATGACCTTACGTCTCCTCTGAAAGATGAGGATATCGTATCAGCTGTGATTACGCTGATGTCAAGAACGATGATACCTAGTCAAGAATCGAACTCGGAACCTCTGTTTATCAAACAAGCTCCCTATTAATTTATCCCTGGTTCGAATCCCAAGCGGAGAACAATTTTTGACCACAGCACAATCACATAGATACGACCACCCCGTCTTTCGGAGGAGACGATAAGCCGTCAGTCCCGACTACCTAAAAAGTAGTCGTCATCTATCATCAATTTCATTACCCACGCACAAGCCTATGAGCTTATGTGGGCTTCACCCTCATAAAACAAATTAACAAAACAAATTAACAAAACAAATTAATTACTCCAACGAGCAACTCAAACACAAATTTGATTCAATATTACCATAGACTGAATAGGCTATACAATGTCTATTTATAAATTCTATGTCTAAGTATAAATAATAGTAGATAATATGTCTACGATATTACCTTTTGAACGAATTTATATTTACATAGGCTACATACTAGAATGTGTATGAAATTTACAATATCCAGTATTCTCATATTAGCAAGATTGAGTATTATTAATGTTGAAAGAATAATTGAAACATCAGAGGACTCCTTGTTTTTATAGAAATTCGCTTCTAATTTTTTTTTGAGGGTGATGCCCACATGGGCTCTTGGGCCTGTGCGTGGGTAATGGGAAGGATTATGATGAGAGATGAATGGACCTACTGCTTTAGGTGGGTTCCGAACCACCGGGAAGCGATTTTTGAGGCTCATGAATTGAATTCAGAGGAACCGGTCACCGTTACAACAGTGGTGGTAGAGGCACGTCGCTTATCTAATCTCACCGATTAGACGCTCTCTACCACTGGGACAAACCGCTTCCCATTCATTTTAATCTACAATAATCATAAGTTTCATCGAATATCATAGAACGTATTTTTTTAGTTTTCAATTGCACTCGAATATATCATGAATATTGTAACTGTAACTTTTTTATTACTAATTGTAATTAAGATTTGTATCCTTATTATGAATACCAACTTCATAATCGTGATGGTACCCGTACCTAAGATAAAAAAGGATTCACAAGACATTGAATGATAATTTGAAAATCACGGACAGAATAATAAGTAGTTGAATTGAACGCTAGCTTTCAAAAATGTGGCTGATAGAATTTTTTAGCGCGACCCCACTTTTTCATAGTTAAGATCTAGCAGCTAAAATATGTTACAAGGACACTCGACTGCATACTTTCCTATATCTTCTTCTTCATCTCCTCATCCATCTTCTACCTCTCCCTTCTTCTTATTCTTCTTTATCTATCTCTTATTCTTCTTCCTCCTCTCTTCTTCTTCTCTTCTTTCTTCTTCTTCTCTCTCTTCTTATCCTTCTTTCTCTCTTCTTCTTCTTTTTCTTCTTCTTCTTCTCTCTCTTCTTCTTCTCATTCTTCTTTCTTCCCTTTCCTCTTCTCCTCCTTCTTCTTCTTCTTCTTCTTCTTTCTTCTTCTTCTTCTTTCTTCTTCTTCTTCTTCTTCTTCTTCTTCTTCTTCTTCTTCTTCTTCTTCTTCTTCTTCTTCTTCTTCTTCTTCTTCTTCTTCCTCTTCTTCTTCTTCTTCCTCTCTTTTCTTTCCTTTCTCTTCTTCTTCTTCTTCTTCTTCTTCTTCTTCTTCTCTTCTCCTTCTCCTTCTTCTTCTTCTTCCTCCTCCTCCTCCTCCTCCTCCTCCTCCTCCTTCTTCCTCTTCTCCCTTCTTCTTCTTCTCCTTCTTCTTCTTCTTCTTCTTCTTCTTCTTCTTCTTCTTCTCCTTCTTCTCCTTCTCCTTCTTCTCTTCTTCTCTCCTTCTTCTTCTTATTTCTTCTCCTATTCCCTCAGACAATCATCCCCCTCTTCTTCTTTCTTCTCTCTTATTAATTTCTCTTCTTCTTCCTCTTCTTCCTCTTTTTTCTTCTTCTTATTTCTCTCCTCTTTTCTTCTTCTTATCCTTCCTTATGTTTGATATTCTTTATTTTCATTTTTTACTCAGACCTTCTTTCTTTCTTCTTCTTCTTCTTCTTCTTCTGCTCCTCCTCCCTCCTCTTCTTCATCGCTCTTATTTTTGTTCTTCCTCCTCTTCTTCATCGCTCTTTATTATTGTCTCTCTCCTCCACATCCTTCTCTATCAGGAAATTGAATTTTAGTCGAGTTGTTAAATGATGTGAGAAAGGACTTTCTTCAGTTATTTGTATCATTATTATTGAATAGTAGGGATTTTCGCTAAACAAACCTAACAAACCTACCATAAAACTACAGTTATTGTAATAATCATAATTGCATATTAGTGTACTGCAACATCCAACAATTCTTCCAGTTTTGGTAATCAATAGTCACAATTTTCGTCTGTCAATGAATCGTGTACCCTAAGTAAATCACGGTTAACTTTTTTAAAATTTATTTATTCTTACTTTTAGTGAGTTGCAAGCACAAGGCAGTTGCTGAAAGGACCTCGACAAGTAGTTCTCAATCTCAATGCACGATTGAACTCATAAACCATCCACGATCTCTCGTGTTTAACATCAATTAATCATTAAAAGAGATATGATGAAGTCTTTGAAGGAACCGAGCTGGTGAGAGTGAGTGAGAAGGAGGAGGGGAATAGGAGGGGGAAAGAAGGAGAAGAAGAGAAGGAAGAAGAAGAAGAACAAGAATTGTTCAATCTAATATACTATGCCTTTCTATTTTATTTTTTAACCGACATTTAAAATCAAGGAAAGATTAATTTCATGAAGAAGAATTTAAGTTTTTTGTCCAAAACTCACCTTAACCTCATACATAGCCTACATCGGGATTCGAACTTTGAGACACAAAACAGACAAAAATGCACAGAAAATATCATGATTGTAAGGTTTAGGTTTCATCAAATTTGAATTTTCTACAATTCTCCTTCATTTAAATCATAGACCTACTGGTCAAAACTCAAGTATGCTATTTACAGCACTTCGAATTATTATGTTTTTTGCATATTTTACTCATTAGCTCAATATCTTTTGAAGTTAAAATGGTTAATTTTAATCAAAAAGTGAAATTTCTTTCTATCATAAACTTGGTAACGATGAAATTTTGGGCACTCTCTTTTAACAACTTTTCTCATAATTTTTTTCTCTATTCTATTTCAATTTTTTTTAAATGTAGAATTGATTCACCAGAGTGAAAAAATCTATGCAAATTACTCCACATGAAGTTAAGTCGCCGTTCAACCTAGGTTTACAATTTAACTTTTCCTCAATTATTTCAATTACTTTTCGACGTTTCATGTGAGTCAGACACGAAATCCTATCACTATTTAGGCCTACCTCAGGGTCTTAAATTCCATAAAACTTACAATAAATACTACAACTAATAATACTACTTCTACTACAGGGTGACTACTACTAGTATTACTTACAAATGATATTACTACTTTCAACTCATTCATGATATAGAATCATTCGATATCATTCACATTTGCAACATTAACCATAGAATTAGAATGACAAAGTTGTTCAATTCCAATAATTCCTTCAAGCCCGCTGGCCTTCAAGTAAACTAATGAGGACTTGAATTCGAATTTAAGTCCCACTTAGCTCCAAATAAGTCAATAAGTGTTTATAAATATTTGAAATAAGCACCAATAAAATTCTGGTTCGTGCAGTATCCACCTATGCGTGAAAATCTTCGTGAGCAATTTTGGTAACATAATGCAGAAAATGATTGCGGTGATTGTAAGCTAAAAATTGCTCAATTTTATGTGTAGGGTAACGGGTTTTTGACAAAATATCTTGAATTTCAGGTATTAGACCGTTATTGTATGTAATTAATATCAATCAATGGCTGAAAATTGCTAAATTTTAAGTAATTTATAAACTTTTGCATTACAAAAAATGATTTAAGAAGTTAAATGTGCTGCCAAATTCGATAACTTATATTAAAACAATTGGAAAATTAGAATTTTTGAAAAAAATAAATAAATAATAAATATTTTATTTCCACAATAAAATAATAACATGTATAACACTAATTTATAAACATAGGAAATTAAATGACCACTTTAACAAATTGTGTGGTCATTGTTAGTGAAATTGGGTTCAAGTATTGAATTTTATTAAATAAATAGGTTACGTTTTTTTCTGTTCTGAGTTTTGAGGTCAGTTCATCAATTTTATGACCTTTTTGCGCACGGCGTCTGTAGCATTCCAATTTCTTTCTTTATTTTATTCTTTCTTTGCAATTGCGACTTGGTTTCCAAGTATTTTAAGCAAAGGATGAATGAGTGATGATGAAGGTTTAAGATGTAGGTTATATGTCTATCTACAGTGTCTACTTTCACTTAATATTAAACTACTAAATGCCACGATATTTGGAAAGAATCTAACAATTTCTTGCAAAATACTTCGATATTTCTCCAACTTGAATCGTATTGTCTCCGTACCACGTATCAAATTGATAGACTTTTGTATCTTCTTAACAGCGAATTAAACTGTGGACTGTTGACAAACAGCTTTAAAAATCAACTCTTTTAAACTCTCTCAACTCTTTCTTCTCAACTCTATTTCTCCAGCAATCTCTTCATTATCTCACTGCAGCTGCAGTTGCATCCTAATAGCATGATAAAAGATAATGTGAAACAAGTCAAAAAGTGATTAATCTTCATTCATTAGTTTCCAGCTTAATTAGAGTTGTACAAGCTGACTCCAAATATTAAGGCGGCTAGCAATGACTGTTATCAAAGCTCATCTCTGTTGGGACAGTCGGCGAGCAGCCTCCTAGAGCATAACGAGTCGAGAGAAGTCTCAGCAAACCGTTTCGCTCCTGTAGACAGCTTTCAAACTGTCCTGACAGAGCAGAGGATTAATAGAAGTCACTTGTCAACCGCCTTAATTTTTGTCTCCTGCTATGCTATCTTGATGAGAATTGGAATTACAGTATATAGTCTGTCCAAGCGAAGAAGACCCTCTGGCAAGATGGGAAATTACACCAGCTCGGTCAATATTGGTTAAAAAGTTATTGATTTGGTCTCAAATTGTAGAAAACATTCTGATCTACAATTTGAGACCAGATTAACATTTTTTGAACCAATATTGACCAAGCTGGAGTCATTTTTTCATCTTGCCAGAGGGTCTTCTTTGCTTGGACAGACTATACTATGTCGTGCTTGAGTGTGTGTTAATGATCACAAGCTGGAATTCACTTGCTATGCGGGTTTCTGATCTTATTATACTAGCCACTTGGAACAAAACCGATTTTGAGCGATCTCTGATCTTGAAGATTACAAGATATTATATGAAGCTATCTTTGTTTGCTTTCATTTTTATTCAAAATTTTCCCTTTTTTCTCCAGACTTCAGACACATCAGGTTTCAAGCTGTGAGTACACACAGAACTACCGATCTGAAATTTTGTGGTTTTTGGAGCACTCTGTATAAATCATAAGGTCTACTTTTTTCAAAATTTGAGTTTCTACGGTTCGTCATCGCAACAGTAGCCACCCTGGATGAGTTTGTTTACGTTGTCACAAGTTATTGTAAATTATAGTTTCGCACTTATGAGAGATGCAATACATTATATATACTATACATGTATCAAAGTAGATATGTTTTGGGATAGATCTTCTCCAAAATAATCCGAGCAGTGGACATACTGCTTCAATGAACTTCGAAGCACTGGCGGCTCGTGCCCACGAAATGGTTGAAGTGCCGGTATCTTTTACTGTACAGCACTTCACCTGTTTCGTGGGCACGAGCCGCCAGTGATCGAAGTAGCTTAGAAGTTTCAACTGACGGTCTTTCTCTGCAATATAATCTGGTCGAGCAAAGAAGACGTTCTGGCAAGATGGGAGAATAATTCCAGCTCGGTAAATATTGGTTCAAATAATATTAATCTGGTCTCAAATTGTAGCACAGAATGTTTTCTACGATTGAGACCAAGTTTATAACTTTTAAACCAATATTGACCTGGCTAGAGTAATTTTCCCATCTTGCCAGAATGTCTACTTTCATCGCACAGTCTATACCTTCACCAGCAATACTCTTCATAGCGCTGTTGAGCAAGACAAAGCACGTAGCTCAAGGCAACTGAGAAGCTTCAGGTTGCATATACTGTAATGTTGATGTTGCACTGTGAAGAAGAAGAAGAAGAAGAAGAAGAAGAAGAAGAAGAAGAAGAAGAAGAAGAAGAAGAAGAAGAAGAAGAAGAAGAAGAAGAAGAAGAAGAAGAAGAAGAAGAAGAAGAAGAAGAAGAAGAAGAAGAAGAAGAAGAAGAAGAAGAAGAAGAAGAAGAAGAAGAAGAAGAAGAAGAAGAAGAAGAAGAAGAAGAAGAAGAAGAAGAAGAAGAAGAAGAAGAAGAAGAAGAAGAAGAAGAAGAAGAAGAAGAAGAAGAAGAAGAAGAAGAAGAAGAAGGCAAAAAAGTGAATTCGTTAACTAGAACACAGTTTGAAGACACACGTCCTACCTGAACCAGAGGAATCGTGAGAAAGATTATAAATTATTATTATAGTCTGTCCAAGCAAAGAAGAGCCTCTGGCAAGATGGGAAAATGACTTCAGCTTGGTCAATATTTGTTCAAGAATTATAAATGTGGTCTTAATATTAGATCAAATTGTTTCCTACAATTTGAGATGAAATTGATAATCTTTCAACCAAAATTAACTGAGCTTGAGTCATTTTACCATCTTACCAGAGGGTCTTCTTTGCTTGGACAGACTATAAACGAGATCCTTTCTGAAAAAACCTGTCAGCTCACTCTTTCCATCAATCCACTTCACTCTTTCTAAAAAGATTTCGCCGCCTCAAACTAATTGAATCCAAATATCGACTCGTTAATTTATCGATTTTCTCACAAGCGCAAGAAATAAATCGAAGTCAGGTCTGATTTTCGCAACCATCAGTACCTGACTTTCAGACTGTCTACTGTATTATATCTATATTCAAGTTTATAAATTTTCAATTCAATCATCTATTTCAACCTAATACCTATTTATACATACATCTTAGAACTTTAAATATACATTATATTTATTAATGGTTTCTGTTGATTTTTGCATGATTCTTTTTGAGCAAAGAAGACATTCTGACAAGATGAGGAAATGACTCCAGCTCGGTCAATATTGGTTTACAAATTCTAAATTCAATCTCAAATTATAGAGCAGAATGGTTTCTACAATTTGATAACAAATTTATAATTTTTGAACCGATATTGGCCGAGCTGGAGTCATTTTCCCAACTTGCCAGGAGACGTGCTTGTCTCCGACATTCAAGCACGACATACTATGGTCTGGCCAATCAAAGAAGAACCTCTGGCAAGATGGGAAAATGACTCAAGCTCGGTCAATATTGGTTCAAAAATTATTGATTTGGCCTCAAAATGTAGATCATAATGTTTCCTGTAATTGAGACCAAATCAATAATTTTTGAATCAATATTGACCGAGCTGGAGTGAATTCCCCATCTTGCCAGAGGCTCTTCTTTGCTTGGCCGTACTATATCTATATACTCATGTTTAGACGTTAAATTTAACCAGTATTTATTAATATTCACTGTTGATTTTTGCACGAAATTCATTCATTGCAGTTTGTAAATCGATCAAGAAATCATCATAAAAATTAATATTCTATTGCTGCATTTTTACGCTACAGTGCCTTTCTAATTCCAAGGAATAGATCACGTTTCAAGAGATTGAGTAAAAAATATTATTATTCTTTTTTTACTTGAGTGATTATTGGTTGTGATGATGAGATTCATTCACCTGTCCGTGAGAAAATGAAGAACTGGATTAAGCTGTGTGTTTACAAAAGTATTTTACACTAGCGGCTCGTACCTATCAAACAGGTGAAGTGCTGTACAGTAAAATATACAGGCACTTCACCTGTTTCGTGAGCACGAGCCGCCAGTGGTATTGTATTTCAATAGAATACAAGATGAAACATGTATCTAATGACACAATCGAATTGGATACGCATGTATCATATTAATACAAAGCGTACATGTAATATATTGACTGGGTATCAAATTTCAAAGCCATGTATCACATCGATACAGATGATGTTCGTCTCCTATTGTCTCATTTTGTATAGTCTGTCCAAGCAAAGAAGACCCTCTGGCAAGATGGGGACATGACTCCAGCCTGGTCAATATTTGTTCAAGAATTATAAATGTGCTCTTAATAGTAGATCAAAATAATTCCTACAATTTAAGATCATATTGATAATTTTCGAACCAATATTGAGGGAGCTGGAGTCATTTTCCTATCTTACCAGAGGGTCTTCTTTGCTTGGACAGACTAAACCCCGTCTTCGGAGGAGACTGGGAGCCGTCGGTCCCTATGGTTGTCATGTATCATCGTCATCACCTCATTACCCATGCACATGCTTGGAGTACATGTGGGTATCATCATCAGGAAATATACTTATATAGTCTTGAAAGGTAATTGAAACGTACCTTTATTCTCAAATTATGTAAAATGTGAACAAGAGCTCTTGAAGTATTTTCAGGGGCAATTACATCTAATTAAAGCTTCTAGATCAACTACATAATTATTATGAATTGTACAGGCTATATATTAATGTATATTATAATTTTAAGCATAGAAAATCATTGATCTTTAGATAAATATAAAATATTACAGTTTTGGACTTTTTGGACTGTTTTACTCTTCTATGTATTATTACTCAATAAAGATGATTATGATTATATAGTGGATTACTTCTTTCAATAATCATATTCCTATGTGTGTTGTCTGATACATGTCCATTCTGAAGATGAAATAGATTTTGCAATTTTTGCAATATTATTGTATTTAATAATACGATCACATCCATTGATAACAAAGAAAAATTTACATAATTTTTTATTCATGTCATAGTAGGAAGTACTATCATAATATTACACTCAAATGTAAGTAGCTTTAAATAAAATAATATTATTACTGTGAATTTACAGCCCTAAGTAATTATACAGCCAGTAAGTTATAGAACAATAAACAATACTGGATGTATGCTACAGTGTAAACATAATACTGTGAATCTTCACAGTAACCTAAAGTAAACTTACGGTATACCTAATTGAATGGAGCTAATCCAAACAACATAACAATAAACCGAAATTAAGCACCAGTAATGTTTGTTTAATTTTCAAGAGCTTGCAGTAAAGTTTTCAACCGAACCTTGCAGAAAAACACCTCTAGGAGAAGATTGTCTTGCTACGAGCGGAATACTAATGAAGTAATAATGAAATTATTCAAAGTTCATGAACGCTAATTACGCTATAAAAGGGAAGAAACCATTAATAACCAGTTTCAAGTTTTATTTGTCTCTCCTGTAGAGAAGTATCAATGAGAGCTCAATGCGAAGGGTTCTAGCAGTTTGTTTTTGATAATAATTTTTCTTTGAATCAAATACGAGAAATATAACTAAACTGCTTGAGAAATATCTTGTTTCTTATAATATTTATTAGTTTTCAAATATTTTCAACTGATTCTTCTTTTAAAGTAGATAATATTCTTGTTTTGTCAGTTATTCTCAATTTCAAATTATCTAAATCAACAATCTTCATCATCATACTCTTTTCAGAAACTGTGAAACGCTTGCAACAATCGAGAAAATGGCTGCCTTTGGAAAGAAATGGGTGGAGCCTACTCGGACTGAGTTGAAGCTCTGTGATTGGACGATACCTCCCACTCCTTCCCACTTTCAACGCCTGGAGCTGACCAATGGGAGACGAGCAATGGGGAAAGCATACTACTACAGTAGTTTACCCCCTAGTACCACGGAAGATAATGTTTGTGATGCTATTTTTCACGTGAAATAGTTTCTTCCACATGAAAATTTGTACATTATTGATGACATATTTTCACTAGTAGAGATATTCAGATAGCCTATACTCTATAATAATTGACTACTCAATATTGATTACTAGGTTTGAGTTATTAACATTATATTTATTTGCACAGAACTTATCACCATTGCCTATTGAAACATAAATGAAACAAAACATTATTATTCAGATAGTTCTTGGGAAAGACTTTCGGAGGTGACGATAAGCCGTCGGTCCTGACTACCTGAATAGTAGTCGACAACTCTCATCATCATCATCTCTCTCATCATCATCATCACTTCTCATTATTCCTCTCATTACACATGCACTAGCCTAAAGAGCTCATAATGGCATCATTCTTAGAAAACAAAAAATAAAGATAATTTATATGAATTGATTTATCACTCTGACAGAGGGACTCCCCAAATATTCAATGCTCCTTGAAAAGATTCAAGTAGAAGTTATTGAGTTATTCAATATTATAATGACTCAATGCTTTACAATCAATTGTAGAGAATATAATATTTAATAATTAAGACAATTATCTCCACGCAAAAAAAATATTGGAATAAAATTAATATTGATTAACGATTTTAGCACGATATAATTATAAATTGCAAGTGAAGAATCTCAAGGGAAGAACCTGTAAGGACAAATTCAGCTGACTTTCTATAACTATTTATAAAGTACAACTATATTACTTATAATAGTTGAGGACTGAATAAAGGTATATAGAATGGCATTCTTATAAGTGGTTTAGTGATAAAAAATAGGTATATTTTCAATTAATGGTTAAGGAGTATTGTATTCTTATAAATGGTTTAGTGTTTCGTTATAGGTATGATAGTTTGGTTGGGGGTAGATATAGGTATAGTACGACATTGTTTAGGGTTGTTTAGTGATAAAATATAGGTATATTAGTAGAAACAATCGGTCACGTTCCAACGATTTACAACGAAACAACACAGGTCTGCCACCACAATGGCCGTAAAAGGTTGAATTGAATTTACAATACTGCCGAAATGTTTTAAATAAGAAGTTTATTTCCAGAAGAGTCGTGTTACATTGTCTGCAATAAATTTTCGATCGTTAATATTCTGCTGATCGGAATCTGCAGTTATAGTCTGTCCAAGCAAAGAAGACATTCTGGCAAGATGGGAAAATGACTCCAGCTCGGTCAATATTGGTTCAAAAATCAAAAATTTGGTCCCAATTTGTAGAGAACATTTTGATCTACAATTTGAGACCAAATTGATAATTTTTGAACCAATATTGTCCGAGCTGGAGTAATTTTCCCATCCTGCCAGAATGTCTTCTTTGCTTGGACAGACTACGGGTGCCTTGGCCTTTTTAGAATGCTTTTTTCCTTCTTGCTTTCAATAAGTGGGTGAATTGACCGGTCAAATTTGACGTAACACCGGGACAAACGGTGAGAACCAATATTTTCTGTCATAAATTACTGTCGGCGAGTCGTAATAAACATTGTTTTTAGAAACAAAATATTGTGAGTTATTTGTTCTGCGCAAAACAAAATATTGTGAATTATTTGTTTGGTTGAATTTTGCAACCCAAGAACCGTTTGTTGGCGGGTTCGTGAAAATTTAGAGGTTACAAAACTCATATTTTTGGGATTTTGCATTATTGGAAAGCTGTGCTTCATGCTTCATACTTCATAGTATAGAGTAGTCATGTGGGGAATAGATTAGAGAATAACAGTATACTTTGTCCACGCAAAGAAGAGCCTCTGGCAAGATGAGAAAATGACTCCAGCTCCGTCAATATTTGTTCGAAAAATATTGATTTGGTCTCAAATTGTAGATCAAAATGTTTCCTATGATTGAGACCAAATCAATAATTTTCAAACCAATATTGACCGAGCTGGAGTCATTTTCTCATCTTGCCAGAGGTTCTTCTTTGCTTGGACAAACTATACCTGAATGCTACTGAGTTACACCATATGATAAAGGATGAAATCCTCCTTATAAATATCCTAATCCTCTTTAGTTACACGTATCAATGATTAATATTTTTCTTAAACACATTGAATAGAAGGTCAAGTACTCAAAAAATTTGCTGTATTTCTCCTTTGCTTCATTCTTTCCTTCCTCCTCCACATCCTTTTTCCTCTCCAACACCACCACCATCGCCCCTCTTCTTCTTCTTCTTCTTCTTCTTCTTCTTCTTCTTCTTCTTCTTCTTCTTCTTCTTCTTCTTCTTCTTCTTCTTCTTCTTCTTCTTCTTCTTCTTCTTCTTCTTCTTCTTCTTCTTCTTCTTCTTCTTCTCTTCTTCTTCTTCTTCTTCTTCTCCTTCTTCTTCTTCTTCTTCTTTCTTCTTCTTCTTCTTCTTCTTCTTCTTCTTCTTCTTCTTCTTCTTCTTCTTCTTCTTCTCCTTCTTCTTCTTCTTCTTCTTCTTCTTCTTCTTCTTCTTCTTCTTCTTCTTCTTCTTCTTCTTCTTCTTCTTCTTCTTCTTCTTCTTCTTCTTCTCTTCTTCTTCTTCTTCTTCTTCTTCTTCTTCTTCTTCTTCTTCTTCTTCTTCTTCTTCTTCTTCTTCTTCTTCTTCTTCTTCTTCTTCTTCTTCTTCTTCTTCTTCTTCTTCTCTTCTTCTTCTTCTTCTTCTTCTTCTTCTTCTTCTTCTTCTTCTTCTTCTTCTTCTTCTTCTTCTTCTTCTTCCCTCTTCTTCTTCTTCTTCTTCTTCTTCTTCTTCTTCTTCTTCTTCTTCTTCTTCTTCTTCTTCTTCTTCTTCTTCTTCTTCTTCTTCTTCTTCTTCTTCTTCTTCTTCTTCTTCTTCTTCTTCTTCTTCTTCTTCTTCTCTAACATCACCCCCCTACTCCTCAAAACCTTTCCTTCTCCTCCTCCTCCTCCTCCTCCTCCTCCTCCTCCTCCTCCTCCTCCTCCTCCTCCTCCTCCTCCTCCTCCTCCTCCTCCTCCTCCTCCTCCTCCTCCTCCTCCTCCTCTGCTTGTTCATATTTTTCTCCTACTTCTCCAATTTTTCTTCACAATAAACTTCAATAATAGTCGAACTTAACCTTTTCACCTCAGCGCCGCCGCCATTATAATAAAACTTGTTTCCACCTTCTGCTGTGTTGTGCTGGTTGTTAATTAATATCGACTAGCAATTAACGCTATTGTGCAACAAGTTAGAAATGAAAACCGCTCACTCTTTTCCACCTTCCTTCTCTAGCAGAAGGTTAAAACAGTGTGAGTTCTCATCTTCTTTCTCTTATTGAAAGTATGAAAATATTCGTTTCTAATTTCAAAAACATACTTATAATCGAGAAGGCCTTGGCAATGTGGTCAATAGAGGGAAAAAATCACATAAGAGTAAAAATATCGAGATATGGTATTTGTCTTTGAACAAGGAGGAATGTATTATTTAATATGATAAAAAAAATTATGATAAATGTATAATAAACTAAGAATAATTTCCTTTAAATTCCAATTCTAACTCATACTAAGTTGTTGGAAGAAGTAGGTTGCTTACAATTTGATAATCTTTGATTAAAAAGATTGATTCAAATAATAATATAATTAGTATAGTATTAATATAATATAATAATAAATAATTAGTTTTCAACTGCGATAAACTTGAAAAACCTTTATGTAACTGAGAGAAGTGATTAATTTTCTCTCACGTACTGAGAGTCAGAGTCCTTCTCTTGTATTCTAATTAATCTCTAATTAGGTTTACTAACATAAATCTCACAAAATCTTGCAAGTTAAAATTTTTAATTACTTTTGTACTTTTCGTATTGTAAGTAGCTTACTATAGAAAGAACTGATGTTGATGTTGTGAAATCTCTCCATAATAAGAAAACTAAGATGTTGTCAAATTTCACAAAAATTTTTGTCAATTTTTAGTTTTCTTATTACTATAGGAAGGCCTACGTAAGCATGTAGACTATTAATAAGGACAAGAAATTAAAAGATTACAGAATTTTAATCGTCTATTCAAAAACTTCTAATTACTTGAATTAAAATATTACAACTAAGTTCATTGCTCCAATATCATGTGACGTCACCGGCCATCATGTCATCCATCAATGACTTGAGAAATGATGTCCAAGTTGATGTAATACGTATGACAAGTTTCCAATTTAAATTTGGAAAACTCAAATCATCAAAATACAAGTTCAAGCAAGGGTTGAACTTTACTGACAATTAGGCTGGAATGAAGTTAATGACATAAGCTGGATTAATCATAGGTTGATTAGATTATTAGTGATGAATCTATTTCTAAAATTATGAAGTACCCTGCACAAGTTCGTTGACTTGATTAATTTCTATGATATTTTCTAAAATAAAACGTCGAAATTGAATTGTGAAGCAATTAGTTTGTAAAGTTCATTGACTCAACAATGCAATGTTTTTCATAAATAATTAGTGATTGGTATCAATTAATTTTTAGCTCCACATTGGAAACTTCCGAAATTCTACAGTCTTCAGTGATGAAGATTGAATGCCCAATCACATGATCTCAGCTAGTATGAAACTTGTATAAATCACTGGCGGCTCGTACCCACGAAACAGGTGAAGTGTCCGTATCTATTACTGTACAACACTTCACCTGTTTCGTGGGCACGAGACGCCAGTGTTTTCATCATGGCTTAAAATTTTCAAGTTTATTTAATACTTTATAAGAGATTGTGTGAAAAATTTGGTGAATCAATTAATTTGGTACATCCTATTGCTCTAAATTCAAAATTTGTATGATATACGGTGTTTCTCCTCGACTATAATTTCTTGTGAAAGTGCAGCAAAAAAAGATAACCTAGTTTTGAACTTACTTTTTATTAAAATTTGGTATAAAGACGTTTTGGACGTTAGTCTGTGTTTTTAGCCAATAAGTTTATTATTTTCTGTGAATTGATAAATAAATGAATAAATGAATAAATGAATAAATGAATAAATGAATAAATGAATAAATGAATAAATGAATAAATGAATAAATGAATAGATGAATAGATGAATAGATGAATAGATGAATAAATAATGAATGAATAAATGAATAAATGAATAAATGAATAAATGAATAAATGAATAAATGAATAAATGAATAAATGAATAAATGAATAAATGAATAAATGAATAAATGAATAAATGAATAAATGAATAAATGAATAAATGAATAAATGAATAAATGAATAAATGAATAATATAGAATAAATGAATAAATGAATAAATGAATAAATGAATAAATGAATAAATGAATAAATGAATAAATGAATAAATGAATAAATGAATAAATGAATAAATGAATAAATGAATAAATGAATAAATGAATAAAGTCTATAGTGTGAAGTCTAAAGTATAAAGTCCATAAAGTGTATGCGATTTGTGCTAAAGTCGAAAGAGTTTTATCCTATTCACGAAGTAACTGAAAATTATATAAATTGATGTTATACTGAAACATAACTAAATATACTAAACCTCAACTAAAACTTGACTAAATTTACTAAAACTATTTACAGAATAAAATCTCTGATCAGTAAGCTAGTTACTCGACAATGCAAGAAGATTGTGCTAGCATATTCGTTGTGTTCCAATTTGTCACACAAGTCCATAGGAGACGGTTTGAAAAGCGTGCTAATATATAGAAGCATTCACATGAAGATAACAAGTTTCAGATATTAGAAAAGGATGCAGGTAGGGTTGTATACTATATCGCGATATTTGGATGAAGACTACCAGCTTGTGTTGCTTTGAAATGAGTAAATCGCGACATTCACATCGGAGCTCCCAGGTTTGATTGTTATGAAAAGCGTGCAAGTTTATGGAGGTATTCACATTGGATCTAGTTTTGGGAAACGTGTAATTACATTGATGCGTTCACATGAAAACTTCCAGTTTCGGTTGTGATTAAAAACGTGCTACTATACTGTGGCAATCACATCATAACAAGATTCGGTTGTTATGAAAATCGTTCACGTATATCGCGACATTCACATGAAAACCACGGTTTCGGTTGTTATGAAAAACGTGACAGTATATGGCAGCATTCACATTAAAACTAGCTGTTGATCCATTTTCTGAGGATGTTCTGTCGTGTTCGAGCGCTACCTGAAAGTCGGCTAATATGAAAGCGAGCAAGATTATTCATGACTTGGCAGACGATCACGGCAGATCCGAATAAGTTCAGAGTTGGTAGTGAAAGGTGAAGTCTGTACAAGCAAAGAAGACATTCTGGCAAAATGTGAAAATCACTCCAGCACGGTCAATATTGATTGAAAAATCATAAATTTATTCTCAAATTGTAGGAAACATTCTGATCTACAGTTTGAGACCAAATTTATAGTTTTCGAACCAATATTGATCGAGCTGAAGTGATTTTCCTATCTCGCCAGAATGTCTTCTTTGCTTGGACAGATTATAACTTTGTAAGGTAGTGAAGGGTTTTTTCAAATTTAATTGGTCAAACATGTTCAAAACTTGAAAAATTTTCATTTGATAAGAAGTGAATGTTGGAAGCATTTTTAAAAAATTGATTGATTGAACATGCTCAAAATTTCAATACAGTAGAAGATTTTTGAAATAAGATTTGAAGTAAATGTTTGCCATATCATAGATTGTTATATTATTAATATTATAGCAATATAATTTTATCTAAATTATAGATTAGCAGAACTTAAAACTGCGGTCTAATAACAGTTTATGAGAGTTTATGAAAACTGAATAATATTTTTTCCTGAAATTAAAGAGGAAATTGAAGAGATGACAATTACAGTATTGGTTGAAGTACAATGTATAATCTCTATCCTTATCCTTCCTTAGACCGGTATTACACGATAGCTTGATGATTAATTAGGCCGGTATTACACGATAATAGTTTTATGATCATATCTAATCATATGGAAGGAGATGAAAATACGAAATCATATTTTCATCTCTTTCCATATGATCAAATTTGATCATAGAACTATTATCGTGTAATACCAGCCTAATTAATCATCAAGCTTTCTATTGATCAAGTAGTAAGTATAAAATTTAAGTCCTTTATTATGTATGTAACGGCTGAAATTCAATTCCCAGGTAACGTACAAACTTGAAAACTTCACACAAACTTTGATTACAGTGGAACCTCGATAATTCGTAATTCTCTATAATTCGCAGTGAAAGCTCAGTCCCTTGAAATAATTTTCCATTTAATAATTGTTTCGATAATTCGTAATCTTCCCTAATTCGTACAAAGCTTTGGTCCCATGAACTACGAATTATCAAGGTTACACTGTACAAAGAACCAAGGATTGTTTCCGACAAGTAATGTTTAGAGACTCATACCGATTTATAAATACTGTATATTTTTTAAGCAAACATAAACTATTTAACCAAAGACAATCAGAATACAGTTAAATGTTTCGTGAAATGTGGGTTGCATGCTTTCAGAAGCGAGCAGAGAAGATCATGCTGCTTCTATAGGAAGATTAAAGCAACATGAAAAGGAGTCATTGCAGAGAAACACCAAGAGAACGCACTAAGAAGGAGCATTGAGAAAAAGCATTGGGACCCATTCAAACTATCCTTCAATGTGATTGTTGTGCGATATTTGATTCACACTTTAGTATCTTACTGCTATACTGCATATCTATTTATAACAGTAGTAGCTCTATTCCGCTCAAGTTGAGAAGATACGCCGTTACAATGTAATGTTTATTGTATTGGCGTGTCTTCTGAGCTAGAACGTAGTATCGTAGATATAGTAGACCTCATATGATAGTATACATCAATCTATGGTCAGGTTCTATACGTGTTCTCTTACTCTATTGTAATAAACAGGGTGTTTCAGGAGGAATGTGCAATACTTCAAAGACTGATTCCTTACACCAAAAAGACAAAAAAGTTCCATGGGACCAACCCCAGAAACGCTTTGTTACCGAGATAAAAATGGCGGAAAATTTAGATTTTTTAAAAAATATCAATTTCTCTAATTTTTTAGAGGCTTTAGTGAGGTTCTAGAATAATTCCTATGTAAAATTAGCTGACGAATTCAATGAAACCAGTTCCAAGTTTGTAACTTTAACGGTTATTGAGATAATTGGAAAAATATGCTAAAAAAGGCATTTTTCTACAATAAGGGTTATAACTGGATAAGGAATCATAAATTTGTATTTTTTAGTAATGGAAGTTGAAGAAAAATCGCAAAATTGTCAAAACAAAGCACAAGTGAAAAATTTGTTTGGTAGCGATTTTTGATCGCCATTTCTGATATTTGGGTGAGATTTACACAATCGCCGTCATTCAACTTTTTCTTTAGAATACAACTCTCTTCAACGTACATCAATAAAAAATACAATTTTATGATTCCTTATTCAGTTATAACCCTTATTGTTGAAAAATGGCGTTTTCTAGCATATTTTTCTCAATTATCTCAATTACCGTTAAAGTTACAAACTTGGAACTGGTTTCATTGAATTTCTCAGCTAATTGAGCGGAGCGTTACATAGGGATTGATTATTTTAGAATCTCACCAAAGCCTCTAAAAAATTGGAAAAATTAATATATTTTGAAAATTTCAATTTTCCGCCATTATTATCTCGGTAAAAAAGCGTTTTTGGGGTTTGGTTCCATGGAACTTTTTTGTCTACTTGGTGTGAGGAATCAGCCAAAGAAGTATTGCACATTCCTCATGAAACAGCCTGTATATACTTAGTCTATGGTAGTATATATCTATGGTCAGGATCTCTACGCGTTCTTTCACTCTATTATATACTGTAGAGCGAAGAATAGGCTATTATGCAGGTATGTATAATATAGTCAAGTACTACACAGGTATGACAATTATATACATATATAGTGCGACCAAGCAAAGAAGAGCCTCTGGCAAGATGGAAAAATGACTCCAGCTTGGTCAATATTTGTTGAAGAATAATAAATGTGGTGTTAATAGTAGATCAAACCGTTCCCTACAATTTGAGATCAAATTGATAATTTTAAAACCAATATTGACCAAGCTGGAGCCAATTTCCCATCATGCAAGATGCTCTTCTTTGCTTGGTCAGACTATTTATAGTGTTAGTTGTAATATGGTATGGTAATGTGCTTCTGAGATCGTGAAGGCGTGATTTCAGTGTTCAGATATAGGCTGAAGGAGAATGAATGGAAAAGGAAAGCATTCTGCGGAGAAAAAGGAGATGAAAGAAGAAGAAGAAGAAGAAGAAGAAGAAGAAGAAGAAGAAGAAGAAGAAGAAGAAGAAGATGTGAGACCTTGGTTGTAGGAAGATGCGCTGTTTACAATGTTTTAGTAGCCTTGTATTATAGTCTGTCCAAGCAAGGAAGACATTCTGGCAGGATGTGAAAATGACTCCAGCTTGGTTAATATGGGTTGAAAAATTATAAATTTGGTCGTAAATTGTAGGAAACTTCCTAATCTACAATTTGAGACCAACTTTATAAATTTTGAACCAATATTGATCGAGCTGGAGATATTTTCCCATCTTGCCAGAATGTCTTCCTTGCTTGCACAGACTAGAATTGCTTGTAGAATTGACTAGAGTTGAGCAATGAATGAATGAATGATAAGTGATGAAAGTCGATTTCCATGATGAATATAAATGATGAGCGATTGAAAAAGGATGAATCTGATGAAGGATTTACGAGAAGGAGAGGATGAAAAGGGGGAGGAGGAAATTGGAGAAAATAAGAAAATACTTTGAGGAGAGAAACGAAATAGGAAACGAAGTGGAAAATTATTCAACAAAGTAGAGTGAGATGAGGAGAAAAGAAGAAGGAGAAGAAGAAGAAGAAGAAGAAGAAGAAGAAGAAGAAAAAGAAGAAGCGATTCAATAATAATACACGTTGAACCTATTTAAAACCCTCCTAAACAAAATTACTGTCTGCCTGGTTGAAGAATTGAATTCAGATGAATTTTACTTGTTTAAAATTCGGATTCAAGCTTACAATTGTAATATATATTATACAGCAATATATATAATATACAGCATACTTGATAAAATTTAATTCGAAATTGATACAGTATGTTCACAAATATAATGAAACTAATAATAAGGCTGAAAACTCTAAAAAATATAGTTTTAGAGTACTTTTTCTGAAAAAATTTCTCCCTGGCGAGAGAAATCCTTCTCCAGTCCGCCATCATTGTTAGCTATCTTTGTTTATGACCGTGGCAGGAAGTATGAAATGGTGAATATTGCTAAGCTGTTCTGATAGTATAATAATAATAATAATAATAATAATAATAATAATAATAATAATAATAATAATAATAATAATAATAATAATAATAATAATAATAATAATAATAATAATAATAATAATAATTTAATAATAATAATAATAATAATAATAATAATAATAATAATAATAATAATAATAATAATAATAATAATAATAATAATAATAATAATAATAACTGTATTGTAATAATTTATATGCTTTGGCAGTTCGCACTACCAAACCTAACAAAATTGGAATGTTGGATTTGATGGAAGTTAAATTCACTTTGAATGAATAAAATTAAATCCCAATAAAAACTTCAGCTTGAAAATCGAAACAGTGGTTCTATCGGGATCAATTCTGCAATGTAAGCTAGTAAAGACTGCAACATTGAAAAAATGAGTTGTATAATTTTAAATTTTATCCTAATCTCAAAGTGAACGAGTTTTCAATAACTCATCATGAATCTATTCTGAATTTGTATTTGTTTTTGAATCATACAGTTAGTATCCAATTGGTCTTTTATAGACTATCATTATCAATATTTAATACTAAAAAATAGGGATTTCCTCATTTAATAGGCCATGAAAAAGTTTACTAAAACGCAATTTTGAAGTAAATTTTCACAAATTTGTCGGGGGCCTTCCATGAGAAAGGCCTTTTAAAACGCAATTTTGGAGTAAATTTTCACAAAATTTCCCGGGGGAGGACCCCCGGATCCCCCGCTAAGCTGAGAGGCTAAGCTCAGGTCCATAAGGGCCCGCACCACTAGCTGAGTCTAGGGGCCCACAAATCCTAAATCCGGCCCTGAAGTGGATGTTGATAAGTTGAAATATGGAGACAATGTGAATAAATTGAAGAAAGGTGAAAAAAATAGAATCAAGCTTATTGAAAAAGGAGAGAGAAGTGCAACAAAAGGGCAAACGAGAGGAAATAATCCTTCGAAAATAAGTACCGATCTCAGGATACTCCACTAAACTTGAAGTATAAATCACCACATTCAACCCTAGTCGAGTACAAGTGAACATTAAATATGATTAGTCAATTAGCGGGCAAATGATCTAATTTAAAAACAATAAGTTAACTATCTGCCGGCTCCCCTTCGGCTTTATTATGGCTATTATACTGATCACTCAGACACGAAATCCCATTAATATACGCGAAATTAGGCTACTAACATAGTAACAGTCTACTGAACTGGTGCTATTAGCGTACGGTTGGTGAAGTACATTTTATGGCACAAATTAACGGAAAATGACAATGAGAATTTGAAGTTAAACTATGATTGATAAACTATGGTTCAACCATAAACTATGGTTGATGTTGATGATCTGAGAAATATTTATTGATTATCATTTCAAGAAAGTATAAAATTATAATGCTTCATGAGCGAACTCATGATAATCACCTAACCGAACCATTTTCTTGATTTTCAGAGGATTGAGAGTTCTTACAGTAATAATAATAATATTCGTGTAACCTGGCTGGCTCAGGTCTGGTGTCAGAGTTTTCAGGTCGCTCCTGATCAATTTCAGGGCGTCTGACTTGACTTAACGACTGTTTTTAGGCAGCCGGGACCGACGGCTTAACGTGTCCATCCGAAACACGGGAAAGTGGCCTGAGAAAAATTTCTGTTCTGACATGGGTTTGAACCCGGGACCGTTGGGTTGCAACGCCAGTTCTTAGGCTGAGGCCGCACTGCAGGTGGGTTGAGCCTGGAGGGTGGAGGGTAGTTGGTAAATCTATAGAACATACACACCATCCACAGTAATACATACAGTATGAATGATATGACGTCATACTGTTTTTTGAGGTTATGTTGTCCATATTTGAGAATCTCACGATGGCGGCTGAACACATACCATTCATACGATGTATTACTGTGGATGGTGTGTATGTTCTATAGAATTTTATTCATTTCCATCTCCTTGAAAGCAAATTCAAAAGTATTCACGAAGTTTCAGAAAATGAACAAGCTCCAAGCGACTATTGAAAAATTGCATTATAGAATATCCTCGCAACTCGCAATATATAATAGTCAGAAGCCAAGAATTTGAAACGAATTACGAATTGAAACCTTACCTGGATGCAAGAAGATCCATAACTAGTACCGGTTTTGGAATCGACCCAACTCGAACTAGATTTATAAATTTAGATTTTATAAACTCGATTCACTATAAAGTGCACCGGCAAATTAAAACACATCTTCTTATCACTATATCAGTTTGCAGAAACAGAGAAGATCCGCTTAAACAATGTGAAGTACATTGTGATACGTGTTTTCTCATCTAGCGCGAACAACCATTCAGCTCACCACGTTTATAGTCTGTCCAAGCAAAGAAGACCCTCTGGCAAGATGGGAGAATGACTCAAGCTCGGTCAATATTGGTTCAAAAGTTATCAATTTCATCTCAAATTGTAGGAAACTATTTGATCTACTAATGAGACCACATTTATAATTCTTGGACAAATATTGATTGAGTTGGAGTCATTTTCCCATCTTGCCAGAGGCTCTTCTTTGCTTGGACAGACTATACTATACTGGCAACTGGAAATTCTCACGATTTGGCGAACGGACTTGTTTCACAACAAGAAGACCTCACACGTTTCAGTTTTAGAGAAAGATGATTTCAAGAACATTGCAACAATTTTCAAGCATTTGTTTAGCAGTTAAGAAGACTTGGGTAGAAGTTGGTTACTAGGTATCTTATTTCAAAAACATCGCGACAATTTTTGGGTAACATAATTTGAAAAATATCTCCCCGATTTATGTAAGAGTCCTGTTCAAATGACAAAACTAACAGAGGACAAATGAAGCTTTGATTTACAAAAAATTGCGATATTGTTTACACTTTTATCAGAGATGTTGTTGAACTTATCCATGATCTGTTTTCCACTGATGATGATGCCCTGAGCATTGTAACTTGAGTATGGTGTTTTAAATAAACTTTGTGGATCTGACAGCCTTTGTTTTCACTTAGAAATTTTTAGAAAAGTTATCTGTTATATAATAAAGTTAATAAGAAGACAAAAAAGAGAACTTGATAATCAGCTTATAATTTAGTGAAAGTAATGTATTGTAGAGATACATGGGAGATGGGAAGATACATATTTAGATTCAATCACTCTATTCATGAAGATTACATAAAACAGTGAACCAGTTTGAATCCTATACTATTAGAATAAAAATGTTCACCAGAGATTGATAATGGTGTAACAACCGAAACCGGTATCTCGAATTTTCTAATGAATCAATGGTTTGACAACATCTTGTCTTTTCATTTGAAAGGGATAACTACCACAATATAACCTTCACAACTACTCAAAAAGTATAAGAATAAAAAAACTACATTGATTACATTATGGTTCGCTTGAGTTAGCTAATGATAGACTCTGGAAACTAATAAAATGACTGAAATATAGGATTTAATAAGCTGACGGAAGCATAGATTTGTGCTGTATCTACGTAAAATGGCGGAGTTTGGACATATAATGTCCATTCTTGGAGAGGGATGTTCAGAGACGTTAACATTCAACCATGATGAAGAAGATTAGATTAGATTTCTTTATTCATATAGACAATTACAATACATTCACGCTTCAATTCTAGATTGCTTGAATATAGTGCGTAATAACATAAAGGAGTAAGTATACCTCTATTATACAGAAATAAATATACAGTAACTATTAATTTTTATATAAACATCACGAGCTGTAAACATAGTAGAATTATTCAACAAACACGGGTGCACGTCATGAACGCGATATTATAGAATCTTTATTAAAATATTGACAATTTTTTTAATTACGATTGAATTGTCTAGATGAAAAGGCGAAGTTTGGACATAAAGATGTAGAGAAAGAGATAGAATGAGAGGGGAAAAAAGAAGATTAGAAAACGTGATTGAGGAGGATTAAAAACGAAAGAGTAAATAAAACAAGAAGAGGATGAATTGGTGTAAGAATAAGAAAAGGAAAGGAAAAAGAACACAGCAGACGAAGGATAAAGGTGAATAGGTCAGAGTAGAAAAGTGGATGCGAGAAAAATAAAAAGAAGATAAACCGACAAAAAACATGAAATGTTCATTTGAACCATCTGGTTTTTGAAATGCGTATCTTCAAATCCAATAATCCAGCAATGGATTAGTGGATAGATTAGTTAATCGAATAAAAATTGTGCGGAAAAAACAAGTTTTAACGTGTGTTTTGATGTGAAACTAGTTTTTCAACTTTGGCCCCACTAGCACTGGTTGAGATCTGTTACTAATTTGTTCAATGATGTGCCTCCAGTGGACTGCTCTTCTATAAATCATCTTCTACAATTTTAAATATATCGAGTTGTCCCACTAATTTTGCATACATAATTTATGTCGGTTAAACCTGAGAGGTGTACTGATTGGAGAAGTGAATCGAAACGAAATCTGAATTTTGAATGTTGAGGATTTATTTATTTATTGAAATTCCAACGGTTACACCATTTTTAAATCAAATACAATAATGTTGAGAAATACTAAGGATTATTGTTTCTAGATGAAGTTTCCATAATTGTTTCTATTGTTTGTTTTTCTCGTCCAATAAATTAATTTAAATTTGAATAATTCGAATTTATTATGTTCTGACCTCAGAAATTGCAAGAGTGTTTCTTAGAACAAAATGGCTGCCTCAATGTGATGATGAAAATTGTGGATGAAAAAGCTTTTTCTCAAATTTTAGTGAAAAGTCTCATTGAATCTGATGAAAATTGTAGAGAAAAACAGTTTTTCCATTATGTTTTAATGAAATGTCTCATCAAATCTGATGAAAAATCAAAATCAAAAATCAAAAATCAAAATTGAGGAGGTGAGGAGGAAAACATTCCTTTATTATTTTTTGGTGAGAAGTCTTATAATGAGAAATCTTATTTATTTACTTATTTATTTTTAATTTTTTTGTGTAGATACATTACACTAAAGGGTTAAAACACAGTCAACAAAGTCGAAAACGTCTTTTCCCAAATTCCGATACATAATTATTTAAAAGAGGTCAAGTTTACAAGATCATCAACACTATCAGCACAATTCACAAATTTCCACTGTCAAAAATTCTTATAAGTTAGTTTATGAGAATTTGAACTCATATTCCCCTAAACCTGATTATGAACCAAATACCATGTATTCACTAGACTTAAATAAATGAATAAAATAATGTTTTATTGCAGTAACAAATGAGTACATCAAATGCATTACAACGGCAAGACAAACTATACATGAAAATAGCAAACAAACAACGAATATAATATTGATAATACTGAAACTAAACTTCGCAAATAGAATAATACATAGCGGACCCCCACAGTGAATCAAAAGCCCCGCATTTAATTCACCCATTAACAGAGTGAAGATCTTTCTGACAGCCGATAAATATTGTTTTGATTTACAACCTCAGTCCATTCTGGACTGAACGCCCTTTACCTGTTAAATACGAAAAGTGCAGACTGGTCTAGCAAAGAAGACATTCTGGCAAGACGCGAAAATGACTTCATCTTGGTCAATATTGGTTTAATGCTTATCAATTTTGTCTTAAATTGTAGAAAACCTCCTGCTCCACAATTTCAGACTAAATTTATAATTTTTCAGTTAATATTGACTAAGCTGAAGTCATTTTCCCGTCTTGCCTAGAATGTCTTCTTTGCTCGACCAACCTACTGACATGATAAATATCAATGCTATTTCGACTCGTGCCGTATTAGGAAAACTGGCAATTATTACAATGTATGTAGTTTATCAAGTAGTTGTTGAAATATATCTGTATTTAATGTGTTACAATGCATGTAGTTTATCAAATGATTGATACTATATAACTGCATCTAATGTCTTACAATACTAAAATGTGTGTAGTTTATTAAATAGTTGATGAAATATATCTATTTTTAATGTTTGTAGTTTATCATATTATTGATACAATATATCTATATCTATCTAATGTGTTTAAATGTATGTAGCTCATCGAATGATTAATACGATATATCTGTAGAGTAGTATGTTACAATATTACAAATGAAGTTTCATCTCCAAAGTTGTGTGGAGCTTAATAAAATTTATAATGGTGATTTATTGTACTTTTATAATAATGGTGATTTATTTTTGTATAATAAATTAGCCTATTACATTTGATTGTAGAGTAATGTGTAATGCAGTTGTGTAGGAATATTTAGTCAATTACTGTAGGAAACTGTGGCTAGTTCACTGGAGTTACTATTAGTTAGTGTCGTTAGTTAGGATAGTTAGGATTAGTTAGTGTCGTTAGGAACAATAATTTTAAAATGATTTGGTAGCATTCTGGTCGAAATTCAGCTTTTTTCTATTCTTCTAAGCTAGACATGGACTTGACTGAATAGATTCCACTAAGTTATACACTAAATTCTGCTTGATCTAATCTACTAACTACTGATGTTTAATTTTTATTGTCTCTTTTGATTTGGAGTTGTTGGAACTTGATCAATTATGTACAACTTCTATTGTCTCTTTTGATTTGGAGCTGTTGAAACTGCCTCTCAGCTGTTGGAGCTCACAAGGAGCAGATGAAAATGCCTAAGTTTTTGACTTCAACTATTCATGTAGCCTTATGTACTCGTAACGTTGAATAATAGTTGAATAATTTTAGTTAAGTTATGCAAAATTCGTGAAAATTATGAATTTAGAGATTGTTGTGACTTGAATAAGGCCTAGATTTTTTTATGTAAAATTCGTTAAAATTATGACTTTGATTATGACTATTCCTGAAATTATGAATTGAATTATAGTTTGTTGTGACTTGAAGCCCTTCTGTATCTCCTGATCAAATCTTTTGTTAATATTGATAATTATGGTTCACTGGTTTGTATTTGTGAATAAAATTTTGAATGTCTTTGCAAATCAACTGTAATTCAGTTGGTAATTGAATGTATATTATTCAGTAATGAGATATCATCGTCTTGTAAAAATTCCAAGCGTATTCTCTATGAAAACTAAATTACAAACAAATATAAATTTATTATCGACTATCAAATTCGAACCAAGCTTATTCAATCTTCAAAACTGTCACCCAACACTCATCAACAAAATTTTCATCATCACTAATTTTAAAAATAACGAAATAAGATCCGTCACACAGCTCTGAACCACGAGATTGCGTGGGAAAGCTCAACAGAAATTTCCCGAATTTGTAGCTTTTCATTCGATCTGCTCAATTTTTCAAAACGTAACCATTTTCACGGCAATTTTCCTGGAAACGTGAATGAAAATGTCAATCAATCACTGACTATTACTGGAACGATTTATAAAATTTAAATCAAATTATAATAGATCGTTGCCTCAGTCCTTGCTATGATGTCATGTCGAGATTTGATTTGATTTTTTTACAATTTTTTATTCTGCTCACATTGCACTAGTGGGAGTCATGCATTCGATTACAATAAATTATTTAAACTTGGAACTTTGCCCTAGTTCAGAGAACTCTGTAGAAGTGATCTATTGGATAAAATCGTAAATAAATCTATTACGACCAATGTTCAATATCCATTACATGAATGCAAATGTTCAAAACATGAATGGATATTATTGTCTTTTAAAAAATGCTAGGAAAACGCGAATATTTAGGAGGTAGTAGCCTACGTTCCAGAATAGATTATGAATGATAGAGTTGAAGTAAGATTTTATCCAAAGATACATCTCGTATTATCTAAAGATAAAAATTGAGGAAATTTTTCAGTTTTATTGAAAAAATCCAATTATTCGAATATAATTATTTTCAATTCAACTAAAATTCCAAAAATAACTATTAATTTGAGCCCATTTAGGCTTATAAATTTTCAACTCTTCAAGTTAATAAAGAAACTCTGTCTTCAACATATTATAGATATAGTCTGTCCAAGCAAAGAAGATCCTGGCAAGGTGAGAGAATGACTTAAGATTCAATAATTGGTTCAAAACTTATCAATTTCATCTACTTTTAAGACCACATTTATAATTCTTGAACAAATATTGACCGATCAGGAGTCATTTTCCCATCTTGCCAGAGGGTCTTCTTTGCTTGGACAGACTATATAATAGACAATATACATATTGTAGACTATTTAGAAGAGTTGAGATATTATCTCAAAATTGGAAATTTTGATGTATTTTACAAACAGCTTGGGAAATTTTTGTTTTTTTTATTCATTACAATAACAAGAACGTCTACTGGCCTTATGCCCAAAACAGTCTTCAGTCCAATTTACATACAAATGTTACATTAAAAAATTTAAAAATAACATTCAAAACGTAATCATATTTAACGTTGAATTTGTCTATTTTATTAATCTGATAGTAGAGCTGAATTGAATTAATACCTTTCTTAGAGAATGAAAAAAGCTATTATTTAGGTAATTATCAAATACCTCCAAATCCCCTTCTTTGTATCCAAATAATGACCAGCCGAACATAGCAAGTATTAATAAACTATTTAGAAAACGTATTATTAGATTGTATGTCAATAACACATTAAAATCCTTTAATTGCGTTGTAATAATGGAACGATTTCTAGTTTTTCGTGTCTTACAAAACGGCAGAAATCAATATAATTTCGTGAAGATGGATTTAATGAATTGTAATGGCCGGATCGTGAGCATGCTTAGTAATAGTATTACAGTATACTTATATTATGTGCTTCACTAGTATAGCCTGTCCAAGCAAAGAAGACATTCTGACAAGAAGGGAAAATGACGCCAGCTCGGTCAATAATGTTTCAAAAATTATCTATTTGGTCTCAAATTGTAGATTAGAATGTTTTCTACAATTTGAGACCAAATTTATATTTTTTGAACCAGTATTGACCGAGCTAGAGTGATTTGCCCATCTTGTCAGAATGTCTTCTTCGCTTGGACAGATTTTACGTTCACGTATATAGTTATACAAGATTTCAAAACTTGGGTTGGAAGGCCGTTTACCCAAATTGATTCATCTTTGAGAGGCGAGTATTGAAAAATTGTGATCGGATTAAAACACACTTTGGAAAGGTGCAAACTTCAGCCCAAGGAGATGTTTAATTGATTTCACGCGTGCAGTAGAGCTTGAAGTGCTGTATACAGTAATACAGTACTGCGCATCCATATAAGATACAGAGTTTTTATATTACAAAGTAGTATTCTTACATACATACCAATATAATGCTCACAGTTTGGTTTACTTCCAGTGTACATTATAAAGCTAACATAGCACTACAAATTGTAGATATTTATTTATTTATACAAACTACTAAAATTTGGAGGAAAAACTAGGCATAGGCTTTACTATAATTATTGTAATAATGAGTCAATTTCGTATAATGAGATGTGTTTTAGATGTGAAGTGACATCTATCTAATTTCAGACTATATTAACTTAAATTTATCAAAATTTTGGAAATGAATAGTGAGAGCATAGCCTTTTTTATTTTCCAAATCATTTTAATTTGTTTCAACTTGATTGTGTATAATTATGTTTTAATGAATGCATAATTATGTTTTGATGAGATCATGTATAATAGTAATAGATATTATAGATTGTATATATCTTGGATGATAGAGTTTTGTCATCGACAAAAGGGGGATGAGAGAAAAACGAATGGTGGAAAAGAAACATGAAGAAAACAGGAAGAGAAAGAAAAAGGATAGAAAATGTAGGAAGAAGAAGGAGACGAAAAGGAAGAGGAGAAAATAACAAGATTCTTCAAATTAAGCATGAAGATAAACTCGTGCCTGAAATGCGGCGGAGGATCAAACGTTATAATAATAATACTAAAAGCGCCACGATTTTGAATATTCTTACACTAATATTCACTTACAGAAGGATATCTACCTGATAAAACGTGTTGAATACAAGGATTGTGTCTTATTTATTAGATGTTATTATGTTTAGTAGGCAGTACATATTAAGTTGCAATCACCTTGGAAGTATTGTAAAGTTATTCTGCAACTGAAAAACCTGGATCGATATCCAATTGGAATTAACTTGAAGGGCTTTTTTATTTTCTTGCACCAACAATAGGGTTACAATAATTTCAAATTTGAGTTGGACGTTTTTTTCGAGAACCAATCGGTGGAAAATGTTGATATTTGGTAGGCAGGTTCAGATAAGGTCTAGAAATGTTGTGTTAAAATATTTTTGAATTCCGTTCAAGATTACGCCAGTAATCAGGTTTCCAAATTATAGATTTGTTGCGGGTTGCATATCTCCGCCTTGATACGGCCAATCCTTACTGTAAAATTCAATGGTTCATCGAGATTATAGATGAACTAATTTGGAAGATATTGAATCAAGTTTCAAACTGTGTCCGATATACTTCCCAAGGTAACGCTCAATATTCGCGTTTATTAATTTTCGGAGATTTCTTGGATTTTTGAGAATAAATTGGTAAAGAATGTTGAAATTTGGTCCAGAGGCGAGCGAAACGAGCCTGTTTGTCTCAGCTTACACTGACAGAGGTTAATGCAGGCGAGCAGACTGACACTGCTGATACTGTCGGGGTGCGGAGCCCGAGCGAAATGCAGTAGTAGGTCTATAAATATGATCATGTGCTATGAAATAGTAGAGTAGAAATTGACAATTTGTTTTGATATGTTGGAGATTAATCAGTACCTATTATAATATCAGTAACTTGTTATAGTCCACGGATACTAGAATACTATAATATTCTATCATCCGTGTTATATTAGTCTGTCCAAGCAAAGAAGACATTCTGGCAAGATGGGGAAATGACTCCAGGTCGGTCAATATTGATTCAAAAATTATAAATTTGGTCTCAAGATTTGAATGTTTTCTAAAATGCGAGACTGAATTTGAGACAATAATTTTTATGAATGAAGAATTTATAAAATCTATTACCTATAGATATAGATACAAGATCTAGTCGCTAAATCATAGAGACCAGTGTTGTCCCTATGCTAATTGATGGAAAAATTCATATTAATTGTTCTTCCGGAAGATACTAACAGGTCTTCGTAAATTTTACAATTTAAATTGTAACAAAGTGTCTTCTCAGTTTGCGCGAACTATTGAAATATTTAATTCACGATCACTTAAGACGAGAAAAACAAATTTTTGCGTATTGTGCGTGTAGTCTATGGGGTGGCTACCAGAGAGAATAGAATAAAAATTGTTAATCCTTCTCTCTTTGGTGGCTACCTTGGCCACGACAAACCACTGGCGGCTCGTGTCCATGAAACAGGTGAAGTGCTGGTATCTTTTATTGTACAGCACTTCACCTGTTTCGTGCACGAGCCCAGTAAACAACCTATAATCGACGTGGCGTAGACACGTCATAGCATAGGCAATGCGTATGTGTGCGTGAGTGTCGTTATCAATGTTTTTTCGTCAGGACTGTGTTGTACCGTTGCTTTGGTTTGTAATCGTAACAGTAGCTACCCTGTTTGTTTATGTTGTGGGTTTGTTTATTTCGTCTCAAGTCGTCGTGAATTTCCATTCTTCTCATCAACACAATCAGTATTGAGTCGTGAATACATTGATTTTGTAGCAGCTTCGTGAAAAATTTGGTTTCATCATGCTCCCATGTCCGTTCTCTTTTCCATCACTGTTGCAATAAACAATTCTCCGTCATCAACAAATCCATTCTCTACTGCAACAATAACTATAACTTCAACGACCACCAACCCTACACTACTTTGAAAGTACAATCAATTATTGTAGGAAGAATACCATTTTGCAAGCGATTATATGTATAGTCTGTCCAAGCAAAGAAGACATTTCTGGCAAGATGGAAGAGTGACTCCAGCTCGGTCAATATTAGTTCAAAATTTGTGAATTTGGTCTTAAATTGTAGGAAACTGTCTAATCAACAATTTAAGATTTAATTCATATTTTTTGAACCAATATTGACCGAGCTGTAGATATTTTCCCATCTTGCCAGAATGTCTTCTTTGCTGGATAGTCTACTTAGTACAACAAGCAGTATTGTATAGTCTGTCCAAGCAAAGAAGAGCCTCTGGTAAGATGAGAAAATGACTCCAGCTCGGTCAATATAGGTTCAAAATTATTGATCTGGTCTCAATTGTAGGAAACATTCTGATCTACAGTTTCAGACCAAATCAATAATTTTTTAACCAATATTGACCAAGCTGGAGTCATTTTCCCATCTTGTCAGCGGGTCTTCTTTGCTTGGGCAGACTATACGAAGTCTACACAATACTGTGAGCAATGGGCATTGAAACAATTGATAATAGAAATGCCATTGAACCACACTCTGCTTTCATCACTCAACATTTGAAACTAGTTGACGTTTATGGCACTCTTCACACAGAGACAATACTATTTGAGCATATTCCATCCAAAGGCTGTATATGTAAATAATTATTCTACAATTGAAAACAAATATGTAATGCCTAGACTATTAGATTGTTTTCCTGTTCACTATTCCAGAGATGAGATTATGATAACTATTGTAAGGGTCCACAGCTCTATGAATGATAATTATGATTTTTCCATCAATTAGCGTAGTAGTTAACATAGTAATTAACATGGGTAATTTATCTTTTACACTAATTTATACTGTATTTGATATTTTTCAGGAATATAAGCCCTTTGAAATGATATTTTTCATTTTTCATATAGGCTACTATTGTGCCTGTACTACACCACAGTTTAGAGTAATTGGAGAACATTGTACTTCAAATACTCTTAGAATCAACACTACTATTATACTCTAGTCGAGCAAAGAAGACATTCTGCCAAGATGAGAAAATGACTCCAGCTCGATCAATATTGGTTCAAGAATTATAAATTTGGTCTCAAATTGTCGAAAATATTCTGCTTTACAATTCTAGACAAAGTTCTTAATTTTTTAATCAATATTGACCGAGCTGGAGTAATTTTCCCATCTTGCCAGAATTTCTTCTTTGCTCGACCAGATTATAGGCCTACCATTCATTTCGTTAACTATAGATGCTATAATATCCAAGTATATATTTTAATACTATCATGAGCAACCAGTAAAAGTCTCCTGAGGCGTTTTATCGGTTCACTCCACACTACAGCATAATTATAGAATATCTTCTACATATATAGATATATTAGCCTATAGAGATATATGTTCTTGTATATAGGCTACCAAGAAACTTCCTACAACTTCCAGTCACTCCCCCATCGTGACCAGTTCTCACACACACTCACGCATCCCCACCCACGCACGCGTGCACATATGCTGAGGTAATATATGTATGTATATTATAATATTGCCGTAATATAGTTCTGTGCCCACAGCACATACGGTAAGCTGAATGCCAATTAAATAGTACGTTACAGCCTGAAAGCTTACGGTATCTTTTTTTCCTGATTCCCGGTGGGGGGTGTGGACCACTTGATAACCCCCCTCTTTTGATAGCTCCCCCTCCTTCCAACCCCCCTTATTGTGCATTGTGGGTTAAGTGGAAGAGGGGGTTACCGTAGGTCATATTTTCACTCTTCTATTTATTTATATTATTGAATATTGACTTATTATCGTTCTCCTTCCATTCTACCATCTCCTCCACTTGTTCACTTGCTAAATTACTTGATATCTTATTTGTAAAATCTAGCTTGATGTTATGGAGTTTCATGATGAAATAAAACACAGTTTTAATGGTCTATTCCACTTTTAATACTAATTTTTAACACTGTACCGATTTCAAGTACTGTTCAGTATGAGACCAGTAAGGTCCACTGGCGGCTCGTGCCCACGAAACAGGTGAAGTGCTGTACAGTAAAAGATGCGGGCACTTCACAAAACAAACTTCTTGAAACAAGTAGTGTAAAATAGAACACAGTTCGAAATTGTCTATTCCACTCTTATTACTACTTATTAACACAGGTCCAATTTCAAGACCTTACTAAGGTTAAGAAGTAGTAAAAATTAGTAAAAACTTGACTGTCCTTGTCCAAAAGCTAAGAGTAAAATCTGAGTCCAAAAAACTTAAATAGACAGTATAAGTAATGAAATTTTAAGTAAATATCAACCTTCCTAGTTCCTATAATGTAGAAATTAAGGTTGAGTGGTAGAAAGGACTTCCTAGTCCTAACTCCGCCTAATAAAGAGTATTTTCATTTCATTCAAAGTACCATCCAGTAAGAATACAATTTTTATTTTAATACAATAAAACTAAATAACTATACTGAATTATACGACTTCAGATCTATTTTACTCTCATTGGTCCCACCAAATCCTCCACAGCAACTGACTGGATTCTACATCACATTTCCGAAAAAAATGTCCAGTGAAGGAAGCTCTTTCATTCGAGCTCATTTTTTGCGACATATAAAATATCCCAATCTACAAACTCTGTCATTGATTCCTCAAGAACTGAAGGACCGTGTGTTCAAGCTTTTATTTATCCTTATGAATATGAATATGGAGAACTATCACAATATCACCTTCACAACTACTCAACAAGCTTATTCAACCTATTCGGGAATTATTGGCCAAACGAAATTGTGTGATTCCTCAATATCAACAATTCCTTCTTATCATCAATAATAATCCTTCCAAATCTTGCATTTATTCTTTCTCTTCTTCGTAACGATCTCTTTCTCTTCGTCTTCTTTGAAACGTTCTCTTCCTTCTCTTCTTCTAATCATATTCTATCATTCTTCTCAAAAGCTTCTTCCTTGTTCGCGGATTAACCAAATGAATAATTATTCGTATTATAATTTTGATTACCACATTATCAACACCACCAACTCTGGCACTGGCTACCCGCTGGGAACTGTTACCTGCCCAATTAGTAGTCGGTTATTTTTGCCGCATTAAATCGCCCATCATAAATAACTGTTACAGCCTTCGCGTAGTAACTGATTAATTGTATTTTGTATAAAACAGATTTGAATAATGAGCCGATTTTAAAGAGCTGTACAAGGTCTTTTCAAGCACAGCGTGTAACTGATATAGCAGACTGCAACATAGCACTATAAGTGCTGTTTTGAGATTAATTTGAAATAATTGTTTGCTATTCCAGTGGGCGTGAGAATTTTACAGTACAATGGGTGACAAATTAATGGTTATTAATAACAATAAGGAACTTGGGTGGGTGTGGGTTTTGTTTGGGTTAAATACGATGACAGAAGTTTTTAATTGAGGTTTCTAGTGAATCCATTCTTTGAGTATTGAACTTAATTCTCTCACAGTGACTATATAAGAGTCTCTAACTATAATCTCTATCTCTATTTATAATCTATAATATCTATCTCTATCTATCTATAAGTGACTAATTCTCCATCTGTCAGTCTATTGTATCACCAATTCATCATGGCAGCATGACCACTACCTAGGCTTGAAATGCTTGTTTATTCAAGTTACCTCTGAGATGAATAGCCTAAATAAGTATACTCTAGATAAATAGCCTAAATGAGAGCTTTATGGAACTATTAGTATAGGTTTAGAAGTTAACATCAACCATATATTGTAGCTGAATGATATAGAATAGAATAGAATGACTTATTTATTTCAATGACGTGGCGAAGTTTGGACAGTAATGTCCACTGTACCACTTAACCACAGATTGATCAAGGAAGGGTTGAAGATTGGATTTGAGCTGTTACAAATTACAGATTCAAACTCTCCTGTAATTTTTTGAATGAGTTCAGCACTGGGAAATCGACTGAATCCTGGCACTGGCGGCTCGTGCCCATGAAACAGATGAAGTGCTTGAATCTTTTACTGTACAGCACTTCACCTGTTTCGTGGGCACGAGCCGCCAGTGATTATCCTGGTGTTTCCTTGTGAATATTTAAAACTATTCTCAATCCGTAGTTTCAAACATTATTCAATCTTCAAGTATGACACCATTATTCCTTATAACCATGAATTTCAATAGTATCATGAAGGAAGCTTGAAGTAAAAATTCACCATAAAACCTCAAACATTAGAGAAATCTGACGCAAGTTAATGTAAATTCAATTTTATCGATGAAGAGGCCTGTTTGGTGTTTGGAATTTCAACAAGTGTTACTTAGGTCAACTTACTTTGGTTTCACTCAGTGTTTTATTATATTTTATATATATTCACTGAGTAATATTTACTAATACAGGAATACCAAGACCTTATAACAAAAAATACCATCATACGGGAAGTTTCAAGAATTCAATTTACAATGGAAACTCTAACTTTTGAAATATTAAACACACGTTTATGTAAATCCAATTATTGGATGGCATGCCTGTTTAAAGCTTATAGGAGTATAGTCCGTTCAAGCTGAGAAGACATTTTGACAAGATGGGAAAATTACTCCAGCTCGATAAATATTAGTTAAAAAATAATAAATTTGTTCTGAAATTGTACAGCAGAATGTTTTATACAATTTCAGATTAAAATTATAAAGTTTGAACCAATATTCACCGAGTTAGAGACACTTTCCCATCTTGCCAGAGTGTCTTCTTGGCTTGCACAGTCTATACCAACACCTTGGAAAATGGTATCAAGCGATCAGAGAACCATAAAACTGTCAGCTCACAAATATAGCTGTTCAAGCAAAGAAGACATTCTTGCAAGATGGGAAAATGACGACAGCTAAGTCAATATTGGTTCGAAAATTATAAATGTGGACTCGAATTGTAGAGAAGAATGTTTCCTAAAATTTGAGACCAAATTTATGATTTTTGAAACAAATTTGATTGAGTTGAAGTGATTTTCCGCTGTTGCTAGAATGTCTTCTTTGCTTGGACAGACTTTACAATGGTCGTTCATTTTATGAGCAAACTGTGTGTAGTATTCAAATGAATGTCTGACATAATTATATTACAATAAAAGACTAGAGGATCTTAAAGGACTTTAAAGCTAGGGGATATTGCAAAGCTGTATAGTATTATAATGGGAATGGTTTGATAAAATCTCGAATTGCTCACTGTGTTGATGGGTTGGAAGGTGACATTTGAATCGAACTTCGAATGGTTCTATAATGGTCGAGCAGAGAAGACCTTCTGGCAAGATAGAAAAATAATTACAGCTCGGTCAGCATTGGTTCAAAAATTATAAATTTGGTCTCAAATTGTAGAGCAGAATGTTTTCTACAATTTGGGACCAAATTTATGATTGTTGGACTACTATTGACCGAGCTGGAGTCATTTTCACATCTTGTCAGAATGTCTTCTTTGATAGGCTAGACTATACAAGTCAATGTATTTGATTGTGAAGTGCTTTCCAGCTTTGAGCAGACTTCTTCAAGTGATTGTGGAAGAGAAAAACGGCTTTGAAGAGAAGAAGAAGAAGAAGAAGAAGAAGAAGAAGAAGAAGAAGAAGAAGAAGAAGAAGAAGAAGAAGAAGAAGAAGAAAAAGAAGAAGAAGAAGAAGAAGAAGAAGAAGAAGAAGAAGAAGAAGAAGAAGAAGAAGAAGAAGAAGAAGAAGAAGAAGAAGAAGAAGAAGAAGAAGAAGAAGAAGAAGAAGAAGAAGAAGAAGAAGAAGAAGAAGAAGAAGAAGAAGAAGAAGAAGAAGAAGAAGAAGAAGAAGAAGAAGAAGAAGAAGAAGAAGAAGAAGAAGAAGAAGAAGAAGAAGAAGAAGAAGAAGAAGAAGAAGAAGAAGAAGAAGAAGAAGAAGAAGAAGAAGAAGAAGGAGAACAAAGAGTAAACAATTGCCATATTAAATGAAAAGTCAAAATCGAGTTACTGTTGCTAACCCATTATCAATCTCTGGTGAACTGAAACTCAAAGTAAACTAAAAGCAGCGGCAGTACTGTATTCATACCAACGATCAAGCACTGCTATTGGTAGTTGCTTGAACCAATCACAGTGAACGTCTGCCATTGGCCTAGACAAGCTCCTCCCCGATTAGCGGTTCATACAAACGTTACAAAATGGTGGTTCAAACAGCATCAAACACAGTAATGGAGTATCAACACAATATATAGTTGAAATAACATACTAAATAGATAGAAAAATGTTAGGAAATAATTAGAAAACAATGGAATAAGATGATACCGTAATAAATGATTATCAAACTTATGATAGAACTAGATTGGTATTGTAATGGGTTAAATTAATATGGTAGTTTCAATGTGAATTATAAATATGTGAAAGTAATGTTAAAGTAGTAATGTTAAAGTAATATGTGAATTTTATTTTGTCAATCTGCAGTTATTCTAAATCTTCTAGAATGGAAACCTTCACTGTGATTGGTTAATGCAACTACCAATAGCAGTGCTTGATTATTATTTATTTATCGTATGGCAAACACGAGTCTTGTCATCCACTGGAATCGTCATTATTTATAAAGAATATATAAAAAACATTTATATTGTAGTCAGAGTTAAAAATCTACATGTACCCAAAAATCTACATAAATCTACAAGTTTAAGTGAAAAACATTGACATTAATTATTTTTATGTGAGAATGCTCATTAGTGACCCATATTTATAATGCTATATCCAGCTCAGATATCCACTTTAAAGCTGCAGGAGTACATTCAACAAAGTCCCTCCATTCTCCAGCAAACTTTCTCAGTGGACATTCTTGGACAATATGTACCAGAGTTTGCTGTTCAACTCCACAATCGCATGCCGGGCTGTCAACAAAGCCCCATTTGTGCATTGCTGATCTTGTCTTAGCATGTCCAGTCCTTATTCTATTTAGTATGCACCACATTTTGCGAGGAAGATGCATTCCTGGGAGTTGCTGATGAGGATCAATTATGTTGTAGCGGTTGACATTGCTATTGTTCCATTTGGATTTCCATGACTTTTGGAAATCATAGGGTGCTCCTTGTGCCAGACTTTCATCTCTCCAAACAGGTTTTCTTGACCTCAATCTGTTATTGTAGGGCTCATTAATTATTTTATGAATTGGCAACTGTCTTGGCTTATCTGGGCGGTTCAGCTTCTGCCATTCATGAAATGTAGCCTGCTGTCTGCGGATCTCTGGGGGTGCAATATTGGAAAGTACATGGAGCCATGGTATTGGGGTTGATTTTAAATATCCTCACGGATATGGGGGAACTGGAAATATCCCTCACGGCTCACACGAGCACTCAAAAAAAAAAACGAAAAACCGCACTCAATGGAATAGAAAAACCGCTCTTTTCAGAGCGAACAGACAATAAATATTGGTCCGTCAACTCGAATTTTGCAATTAAACATAGAGGGTATTAGTCGTGACAAATGTGAGTACCTCAGTAGAGTGGCCAAGGAAAAGTGCTTGATCGTTAGTATGAATACCACTGCTCTATACTTCACCAATCTCAATTCACCTACGAATAGAGTATAATTAATAGAGGGAGAAGGCTCTCAAGCATGGATATGAGAAAGCATGTGAAATATATTCAAAGTTATGAAATTATCAGAAAAAGATGTAGAGAGATAAGACGGAAAAGTAGATGAAAGAAGTCAGAACATAACGTTGAAGAAGAAAGAGAGAAAAAGCAAGATAGGGTAGGATAAAAACTATAAAAATGAGGAGGATGAAAGGAGGAATATAAAACAATAATTATTATGTAAAAGGAAAATAGAAATTCAAAAATGAATGAATGAGAGCTGAATTTGATAACTAAACGGGGAAAAATTGCAGAGAAAACGTAAATCATGAACAGAGAAAAGATTGACGAATCATAAAAGAAGTCAAAGAGGAAAAATTTGAGTGGATAAGAACAGAAGAACAACTAAAATACAATAAAAATATGAATAAGAAGTTCTATGACGGCCTAGCGTAGCGGAGAGTGACAAATTAATGGTCTTGAAGGCGTTGAGTTACATTTAAATCCAGAACAATGCAATGCTATTTCTACGATTGTCTACTATTAATATTATTGTCATTGTACAGTCTGTCCACGCAAAGAAGACATTCTGTCAAGTTGGAAAAATGACTACAACTCGGTTAATATTGGTCCAAGAATTATAAATTTAGTCTTTAATCATAGATAACATTTTTTTCTACAATTTGAGACAAAATTTATATCTTTTGAACAAATATTGACCGTGCTGCTGTCATTGTCCCATCTTGCCAAAATGTCTTCTTTGCTTGGACATACTAGACTAGATTTTATATCTAGACGCCTATATATTCAACTATTACTATGCATAATGAATTCTAACAAGCCGTGAAATGAGACCAGATTAACAATGCCACACCTATAATAATGACTATGAGATCTATTTATTTTCAAGAACAATAGACATTTTTGATAACAAGTAGATTGAAGATTGATACCTCGAGGATGATTTGAGATATTTTGTTTCAATTTTGTAAGGGAGAAGCTAGCTTTGTGTCTGTGGTCCTATAATATACAAAAGTGCATTTAAATTCGTCAAGATTTACAATTATTGATACTGTAGAACAGTTTTATTTGCCTCATTAATACATAGAGGTTCAATTTTCTTTTGATAAGATATAGTTGTGTCAAGCACAGAAGAGCTAGCCTTTGGCAACATGTCTACCATTCACTGCTGCCAGTAGTCGAAATGAAAATTATTCTAACATAACCAAATTTAGGAAGAAACAGTACAGACTCAGACAATTTTTTCTATCCTAGTTCATAATAATGTTATGATTTGTGCTATCATATGTCAATAATTGAATAGATAAGTGAATAAAAATTTTTTTTATTCGTGGAATCAATATGATTATGATTAGTGTAAAAACGGTAGGTAGGCTGAAGTGGTTTTTCCCTGAAAATTCCAGTTCTGTGCATGCGTAGTTACACTCTCACTTCCCTACGTCATCTTGCAAGAGGCTCTTCTGTTCTTGGCACAACTATACAAGAGTGCATTAAAATGTAATATTTGATACGATTGCTGTGACTTGAAACAATACGGATTCCAATAAATGATAATGACCTTTCAATATGAATGTTTCAATGTATCATGGCTAGAGTTCTACTAGGTACTGGTATTGCAGAGCCCTTCCATGATATTTGAAATATCAACAATAGATTTTCGCAATTATACACTTCATTAATGGCATGTTCCTGAGCCAAGAAAGTGGAGAACCAATAACTACACTTTGGGTAGTGTAGAGAAATAACATAAAAGAGTAGAATCAAATATTTGTGTTTTCTTATTTGAAGTTTTAGACCGTTGTGTATCCTATTAGAATAATTTGCAACATGATACCTTGAAACTTTTTCAACAAAAAAAAGAACCAATAATAAGTGGAGAACATTCATACAGGAACAACGAAGCCATAAAATTCTAAGAAAAACAATACTTATTTATAGGACCAGGAATTGCCACAATCCAACGAATGAATTAATTATTATGTGGGCTAATGAATCGATAAGATAACGTACCTTTTTTAATGTAATTTCCTAGTAGATTACACAATTCTAATAGAGATTTCAAGTTGTTTCCAGTTTTTTTATCTTGTTAGAATGTCCAAAACACCGCCTGATTATCAATTCCACTCATTAAACCCATAAACTTAGCCCCACTAGGTGTCAAATTATCTCTCTGATAAACCGAGAAACTTCAAGACAGAACACGGTATCTAAGTAGATAAATTCAGTTTGTTTTGGGTTTGGACTAGTACCTCATAAAGTGCTCCCAATACCCGGTTGGTTTGATTGTCTGTTTCACGTGATTTATGCACAGAATGACATTTCATTATTCTGCTTCGTGGAAACACAATAAAGATCGGCTCAAAGTAAATGTCAAATATCCTAGAAATCCGTCTGAAGTTGATTTAATTTTTCTCGCAAGTTGTACAGCGTGTCCAAGCAAAGAAGACATTCTGGCAAGATGGGGGAATGACTCCAGCTCTATCAATATTGGTTCAAAAATTATAGATTTGGTTTCAAATTGTGGATCAGAACGTTTTCTACAATTTGAAACCAAATTTCATATTTTTGAACCAATATTGACCAAGCTGAAGTCGTTCTCCCATCTTGACAAAATGTCTTCTTGGCTTGGACAGACTATTTCACATCATTTGTAACTGTATCAGATTGCATTTGCATAAACAATGCATAACAATAACTCTATCTGTGTGCGGTGTATTTCTTGTATTCAATAGCTAGACCTAAAATAAACTTGAAAATTTCGGAACTTTTTAGAGTGACACAGTGAGTTATTGAATGAGATTTTGGAATACTTTACAGTACCTTCAAAAATTATGGAGCTGAAATTATCGTTAGATTGGAATGTGCTTTTCTGGAACACAAAACTTTCAAGGTTCAAATCGACTGAAAGTCGAGGAACACGACTCCAAAACTGATAACTTTGAATATTTTTTTTTTTGGAATATTGAAAAAAACTGAATGAATTTATTGTTATTTAATTTATAGTTTATCAATACTTTGATGTTTGAATATATCGACGTTTTAACACCAAACTAATTTTTCCCCATTGATAAATCATCAAACAGTTAGATAACTTTACTGTTTGATGATTTTCCAGGACATCGGTCTACGGTCTTTCGATCCTTTTCCCAGGAAAAAATGATATCTTAGATATGATTCATTCTAATAATTATCATACATTTACAAAATAAAGTCCATCAATTCCATTATAATTTATAATTGTGCAAAAGATAATCTCAAGATTCTCATGAATGTTGCAGCAGTATTATCTATATCTATAAAAGCGAAATGGCACTGACTGACTGATTCATCACCAGAACTAAAAATCCACTGAACCGAATGCGTTCAAATTTGGCAGGCATGTTCAGTTGGACTTTTAGACGCGCGCTAAGAAAGGATTTTAGAAACTTTTCAAGGATACGCCAAATATTTTAGTTTTTCTAGAGTTTTTCGGCGTTTTCTCAATTTTTTCGAGAACCAATCGGTAGAAAATGTTGATATTTGGTAGGTAGGTTCAGATAAGGTCTAAAAATGTTGTGTTGAGATATTTTTGAATTCCGTTCAAGATTACGCCAGTAATCAGGTTTTTCAAAATTGTAGATGTATAGCGGGTTGCATATCTTCCGCCTTGATACGACCAAACCTAACTGTCAATTCAATGGTTCAGCGATATTATAGATTAATTAATTTGGAAGATATTGAATCAAGTTTCAAACTATGTCCGATATACTTCCCAAGGTTACGCTTAATATTAGCGTTTTACTATTTTTTTCGAATTTTCTGAGTTTTTCTTAGATTTTTCTAGAACAAATTGGTAGAAAATGTTGAAATTAGGTAAACAGGTCCAAATTAGGTGTAGAAATGCTGTGCTCAATGAATTTCAAATCCCTACTGAACGGAATTTGCAGACGAGCGAAGCGAGCCTGTTTGTCTCAGCTAATCAGCTTACACGGACAGAGGTTTTGCAGGCGAGCGAAGCGAGCCCGTTTGACTCTCTGACACTGCTGATACTGTCGGGGGTCCAAGGGGCGGAGCCCCCTGGCTAGGCGGAGAAGGCGAGCGAAGAGACGGCCTGCTAGTTACTATTACAATTATTTTGACAGCATGCACATTCATATTTAGAGTAGGTCAGTAAAATCAGAGACAATCTACAGAATTTTTTTGAATCTACAGATTGTCTACAATCTAATAGTACTCGTAGTTAGTCTAAGCTCTATGGTAGAATGATTGATGGAAAAACATAGATGTTTGACTTTTTGATACCTATCCTTCATAAAAATACTGCACTGAATTTTTCTTAGAGCATGCATTTTTAAAGCCTTAAATTGTCAAGTACATAAACGGTTGATATAACAATAATTACACAAAAAACCGGAAAACTTTCAATGGAGAAACCACAGTCATAACACAAGAAATAGAAACCTTCCGATCACAAACGTTGCTAGGAAGGCAACATATCAACGACACTACAACCACCTAGCACCAAAAATCCACAATTTACTTCCTGCACACATCAAGATGATAGAACACCCAAAAAAATTCAAAGCCGTCGTTAAAAAGTGGATTATAACAACTGGAAGACATCACAAAAAAATATTATTTCTAACAGTATGTGACCTCACTTACCCAAAGTATTCGCACCCCCACCCAAAATTTACACCTACTCTAGCACATGGGGTTCCCATAGTTGAGTAGGTTAATTTCCAAAAAATAATAATAATAAAATTTTATTCTTTAATTCTTAAAACACTAACTGGATTTAAATTTAAATTGTACTCATTACATTTGCTTGATTTTTTGTTCATTTTTGTTTGTTTTTTATAAGGAAATAAAATTATGATTTATTTAATTGATGCTCATATCAGCCATAATGCTACAGTGGACCATTGGAGTTTTATAGTATTTCAAGCTTAGAATGAATAATTCATAATTATTTTTCTCCTCGAGCTGTCAACAAAGTAGCATTTTGCTCACTGAAGGCGATTGATTTAAATTCCATTCACTAATATATAAAACTGTTGACTATATACAGTTATAGATGAAACATTAATATAGACTAGTGTCATAATAATTCAGTAGCATGTGCTGTGGGTGTGTTAGTGGCTATCTCATCTCATATACAATTTCCGCATACTATAATTTGCCTCATATTAGCAGCACACCTGGAGGAGAGGAGACCTTACCATATCAGTGCAAAATTATCATTATCCCTCATTACAACGGGTCTCTGGTATTTCTAAATAGAAGGACAAATTACTGGATAGCTATAAGATGCAGAGCCCAAGGTGCACTCCTAGAAGGTTGGATAGAAGGAGAAGAATGGGAAGAGAGGAGAGGATGATGAAGAGGAGGAGGAAGTAAGAGGAGGAATGAGGGAAGGAGGAGGAAGGAGGAGGAGGAGAGGAGGAGGAGGAAGGAGGAGGAGGAGAGGAGGAAGGAGGAGGAGGAGGAGGAGGAGGAGGAGGAGGAGGAGGAGGAGGAGGAGGAGAAGGAGAAGGGAAGAAGAGGAGAAGGAGAAGAAGAAGAAGAAGAAGAAGAGAGGAAGAGAAGGAGAAGGAGGAGAAGAAGAAGAAGAAGAAGAAGAAGAAGAAGAAGAAGAAGAAGAAGAAGAAGAAGAAGAAGAAGAAGAAGAAGAAGAAGAAAGTGGAGGAAGAAGAAGAAGAAGAAGAAGAAGAAGAAGAAGAAGAAGAAGAAGAAGAAGAAGAAGAAGAAGAAGAAGAAGAAGAAGAAGAAAGTGGAGAAGGGGAAAAGCTAGAGTAAGATGATAGGAAATGAGAGGAAGGTGGTGAGTAAGAAGAGGGTAGGATGAAGAATAGGAGAAAGAGGAAGAGGAAGATGAAAAAAGAAGGAATGAAGAAGAAGAGAGGGATTAGGAAGGAGGAAAAAGACGAAAAGGATGAGTAAGAAAAGCAAGAGAAGGAAGAGATTGAAGAGAAGGAAGAGAAGGAAGAGAAGGAAGAAAGGAAGAGAAGGAAGAAAAGGAAGAAGGAAGAGAAGGAAGAGAAGGAAGAAAAGGAGGAGAAGGAAGAAAAGGAAGAGAAGGAAGAAAGAAGGAAGAGAAGGAAGTGAAGGAAGAAATGGAAGGAGAGAAGGAAGGAAAGGAAGAGAAGGAAGTTGATAGGAAATAAGGAGGAAATAGGAAATAGGAAGAAAAGCGGGAATGAAGAAGAATAAGAGAGGGTGGAAGGAGAATGATAAACTGGAAAGGTGTTGAAGAAGACGATATGGAAAATTATTATTTAGAGAAAAGGTCGAGCCGAAAATAGGAACAGAAAAAGTAGGTGGAAACGTATAAAAATCAAATGAAGTGATGAATAAGAAGTTGAACAAAGAGCAAACAGAACAAGAAGAAATAACATAGGGGTTTGAAGAATAAGAAGAAAGCAGGAGGATTGTGTGGAAGAGGCAACTGGATGAAAAGAACGGGAGAAAACAGTGGATTGGAGGAGAATTGAAGAAGATGCTGAGTGAGAATCGAGAAGAAAATTAAGAGAAACTGAGGAAAAAGAATAAGAATGTGAACGGAGAATAAGAAAACGAGTTAAGGAGAAAAAAAATAGAAATTAAAGGTTTGTAGTATGATGATGAATACTATCTGAATTAAATTTGGGTGTGGTAGAAAACGAGCGATAAAAAAGAATGAAGACTTCAAGAATATGTTAGAAAGAAGTTGGATTAATAAAAAAATGAACAAAAACAAAGAAGGGGAGAAATACATGAATGTATTATTATGATACAATGATAATAATCAACAGTAAAGATACGACAAAGAAGAAGATAGGAGAAAGATACGAGAAACAAGAGAATTATGACAAAGGAAATGGAACCAGAAATAGATGTAATGTAGAAACATTGTAATTTTGTAGAATCTATTATTAAAATATCGCTAGTGAACAGAAGTTGTAGGTGACCATCAGTAGACTTTTTTCGATGTAACTTTTGAAATGTAATACATTGAATTCCCTTCATTATACGAGTTATACCAATATGTGAGTTACATCAATTTGGATGAGTAGAGGAAATCACGCTGAAATTGTTTTAAATAATTATAATAGTGATACCAATCATTACATGTAATGGTAATTTGCCAGCCATAATTCCCCATTGTACGTGTAATTCACAATCTGATTATTATTGGAGAATCAATGTCGTTGTTTATTGAATTATGCATTTTTCTCTCTGATAGGTTACCTAATGGTCGTTTAGTGACTATTGTTGCTAGCATGTATGTTATTATGGAAGAATGTTCTAGCTGAAGGTTGGGAGAAAAGAAAGGCCATCATTAAAGGGTTTTGTCTGCTCCTTGTGCGCTCCAACAGCTGATGTTGTTGATTTAACTATGCCCGAATAATGTTTTTGAAATCAAAAGAGACAATAGATGCATTACATCAGCTGTTAGTAGGTTACATCACGTAGAAGAGACAGACGAATTTTCCTAGCGTTTTGGTGTCAAATATAGTGTAAAAAAAATTTAATTGAAATAATATTGGGAGGATGAAAGATAATGGAGAAAATATTAAAATTGTTGATATAATTTGTCTTGAATTTTTAATAGAAATGAATGAATTATGGACATTAGTCTGTGTTTTTAACCAATAAGTTATCAGTGTCTGTCAAATAAATGAATAGATAAATGAATAAATGAATGTTGTACGTTATTGCGAAGACTATCCTACTCTAGATTATCTTTGTTTCTTCTTTCTATTCGATTTGACTCTGGCGCCTCGTACCCACGAAACAGGTGAAGTGCTTGTATCTTTTATTATAATTATAGTACTTGATCGTTTCGTGGGCACGAGCCGAATCGAATAATTAAAATAATTTTTGAATCCAAATTTATTCATTAGAAATATAAAACAAATTTTCTATTAGCGCATTCCTTGACTAAGAAAATAGTTTTCGTCAGTTGTAGAGAATATTACATTAACGTTCATGTTATCGATTACAATGGTTATAGATGGATTACTCAAAGAATTACATTATGTTTAATTTTTTAAGATAATTCTCAACAGAACCTTCTTGCAACTGAGTTACTATTTAGTCTTATTTAGTGAATATCATTCCCAATCTTTCTTTGTGCAACTAGAACTCACTCGAAATTGAATGAAAAGACAAAATATTGTCAAACCGTAGATCTATTGAAAATCGAGATATCCGTTTCGGTTGCTTTCACTGGTGGCTCGTACCAACGAAACAGGTGAAGTGCTCGTATCTTTTACTGCACAACACTTCACCTGTTTCGTGGGCACGAGCCGCCAGTGGTTGCTTTTAAAACGGTTGTAAACTAAAACTTGAAATGAAGAGCAGCGGTATTTATAGCCTACTAATCGTCAAGCACAGCTATTGGTAGTTGCTTGAACCAATCACAGTGAACGTCTGCTATTGGCCTAGACAAGCCCCTCCCCTAAAAGCGGTTCATACAAACGTAACAAAATGGCGATTCAAATAGCAAACATAATAATGAAAGAGTGATAAATAGTTACAATAGCATACGAAATGAATAGATAATTTTTGTTATTCTTGATTATTGTGCATCCGACTTATTAAAAACAGGAAAATTTGAAAAAAATTATCATCTTTGTATAAGATTTATGAATTTGAGACTTTAAAAATAACCATCCAACTAAGGAATCAAGCATCCAAGGCTCACTACAAATCGAAATAATTCAAATTTCCATACATCTTATCCCAATCAATATCCTCAAATTTATAACTGAGGAATCACTAAAAATATCACTGGAAATCTTGATTCTAGCGCATCAGCTCGCCCCAGGCTTTTCAATCTGAACGTGTTCTGCATAAGAAGCAATATCAAGCTAAGTACTTAGTACTTCATGAGACTTGAATTAAACCTGAAACGGACAAATACGACAGGACTAGATTGTAAATTATTTTTATTAAAAGACAGTTTAAAGAATTACAGCGAGGATGGTGGTCATGAAAATATTACGATTTATTTCTCAATTTACATACATAATTTTAATTTAATAGCTGCAGATGGAACGATTCCAACAAGTTGAATCTTGATGGAATTATTCATCTTTCAAATAATTCAAAATTTCAAAGTTATTGCCGAAGATTACGGTATTAGAATATGAATAAGTAAGGAAATTGAGAGGATTTTTTGTGAAAAATTCATTTATTTTGAGCATTACTGCTCGAAAATGCTGATAGTGTAAATGTGTTTTGAAGATAAAAATTTTAATATTTTGTTTCACAATCTATTATAACCTTGTTTTGGACCGTTGTATAGATTGGTAGAGGAGCAGTTTTGGGCATTAGCTTGTTGCACTGACCTATGTATAACTAGCCGGCAGGCTCGCTTCGCTGGCCTTCTCCGGCTAGCCACTGTATCGGCAGTGTAAGTGAGACAGAATGGCTCGCTTCGCTCGCCTGCAAAACCTCTGTCAGTGTAAGATCAGACAAACGGGCTCGCTTCGCTCGCCTGCAAATTCCGTTCAGAAGGAGTTAGAAATTTATTGAACACTGTATTTTTGGACCTAATCTGGACCTGTTTACCAAATTTCAAATTTTTCTGCCAATTGGTTCTCGAAAAATGTGAGAAAAACTCCGAAAAATAGTTGAACGTTTATATTAAGCGTAACCTTGGGAAGTATATTGGATATAGTTTGAAACTTGATTCAATATCTTCTAAATTAGTTCATCTATAATCTCGCTGAACCATTGATTTTACAGAAAGGATTGGTCGTATCAAGGCGGAAGATATGCAACCCGCAATACACTTACAATTTTGAAAAAGTGATTACTGGCGTACTCTTAAACGGATTTCAAAAATATTTTAACACATTATTTCTAGACCTTATATGAACCTTCTCACCAAATATCAACATTTTCTACCAATTGATTCTCGAAAAATTTGAGAAAACGCCGAAAAACTATGGAAAAACTTAAATATTTGGTGTATCCTTATGAAGTTCCAAAAATCCTTTCTCAGCGCGCGTCTAAACGTCCAACTTAACATGCCTGCCAAATTTGAACGCATTCGGTTCAGTAGATTTTTAGTTCTGGTGATGAATGAATGAATGAATGAATCAGTCAGTCAGTCAGTCAGTCACTGCCATTTCGCTTTCATAGATATAGATAATTATTATTAAATAAATGTCTGGCCAGTCTGGGTTGAGAAAGGGTTGCCTAAGCAGCCGAAATAATCTCTTACTCAAAATTAAAATCAAGTTTTTAAGTGTTTTTTCAAACCTGTAAGTGATAATTCTATCTCTATATATTATTAACAATTATTAAATAATTGATGTACAAGGATCTACTAAACTGCACATTTGGATCATTGGATACTAAAGGCCACATTTGGATTCCATATAGCTAAAGTCAAAATGTTAGGCAGTTTCGTCTGTCTCTTAAACGTGATGTAACCTACTAACAGCTCATGTAAAGCATCTATTGTCTCCATTGATTTCAAAAACATTATCTAGGCGTAACTAAATGACAACATAGATTGACAACATTAGCTGTTAAAGCGCACAAGGAGCAGAAAAATTAGACTAGCTTCTTTTATGTCAGCTCGCTATGAGATGGTAACCAATTATTACAATTAGTTGATCACTTCAATCCTAATATCAACACAATAATAATATTAATTCAAATGCTGTACAACATTTAGAACCTAAAAATATATCTATTTCAAGAGTAACCATTCAAACACACAGCTTTCACCATAGCTGTAGCCTATCACAGATGAAGTATAGTCCTAGGAAAGAAGACACTCTGGCAAGATGGGAAAATGGCTCCAGCTCGGTCAATATTGGTTCAAAAATTATACATTTGGTCTCAAATTGTAGAAAACATTCTGCCCTACAATTGAAGACCAATTTTATCATTATTGAATCAATATTGACCGAGCTGGAGTAATTTTCCCATCTTGCCAGAATGTCTCCTATGCTTGGACAGACTATACTGGACTAATAAGGATAATAGGACTGGACTAAAGGATAATGCTATCCTTTATCAGTGGGTGTAATTAGAGTTAAAAATCAACAACGGTTACTTATCCAGTTATTATGAAATCGATAAACGGAAAATGATAAGAAATACGACCACCATTTTGTTTTCGATAACGATCATGGGTGATAATGATCTGAGTCGTAATGACCGAGTCACGATCGCCAGCTCTTTACTGTTATTGAAATAAATTACAAGTTGTGATGATAATGATAATTATTGTGGAATTATTTGAAATTTGAAGCTGGCCAGAGTTGTGATAGTAGGAGACGTAGTTGTTTTATAGCCTGTTTGTAAGCAAAGGAGATATTCTGGCAAAATAGGAAATTTATAGGGAATAGTAAGAAAAAAATCTTACTATTTGTATCACAATCTTTTCTGTGAAATACGATGAATATTAGTGGTGTGAATCAAGGTTTTGGAAGTTCATTAAGGTGATTTATGGATTAATTTTCAAGAAATAATTATTAGAAATTCAGTATTATCATGATGAAAGTAGTCTACATATAGACCTACTATTATTGTCTTGTATATGTATTACATACAATTGTATTGAATTGAGATTATGTCAATCATGTGAATACAACATCCATACTTTTATTGAAGCATAAAATAACTACTTTTGTCTTAACTATTTTAACTGTCTAGTAGTATTATCTTTGATTCTAATAACTTGAGTACATTGATTATCCTATGCTGTATATTCATTTTACTCATTGAATTGGGAATTAGCTGGTTCATTTTGCTATGCTCAAATAGGTATTGTAATGTAAAACTTGGAATAACAAACTGTTGACTTGAACAAATATATAACTTGAAATATTGGATTTCAAACCATTGCAACCTCACTTCCTACAAGAATGAATTCTACTGTACTATAGTCCGACCAAGCAAAGAAGAGCCTCTGGCAAGATGGAAAAATGACTCCAGCTTGGTCAATATTTGTTGAAGAATAATAAATGTGGTGTTAATAGTAGATCAAATCGTTCCCTACAATTTGAGATCAAATTGATAATTCTAAAACCAATATTGACCAAGCTAGAGTCATTTTCCCATCATGCAAGAGGCTCTTCTTTGCTTGGTCAGACTATACCAAACAAGTTACCATGCTCAGATACGATTATTTATTGAACAATTCTCAAATTACCGCAATTTTATTGAATTCACTCAACTTTAAACCTTCATCTTATGTCTTCATTGAACTTGCTTCTAATTCATCCAGTGCCATTTGAATCAAGGTTAACCCAATTATCAAGATGGAACTGTAGTCCGTCCAAGCAAAGAAGACCTCTGGCAAGATGGGAAAATGACTCAAGCTCGGTCAATTTTGGTTCAAAACTAATCAAATTGATCTCAAATTGTAGGAAAAAACTTGATCTACTATTTAGACCACATTTATCATTCTTGAACAAATAATGACCAAGCTGGAGTAATTATCCAATCTTGCCAGAGGGTCTTCTTTGCTTGGACAGACTATATCAACTATGATGTCCTTGTTTCAAGATTTTAATGTACAAATTTCACAATCTGTAACTCTTATGAGCGAAATGAACATAAAAATATAATACGGGATAATTGCATAATGTGAATCAGAATTGTATAGTTATAGAGTTTGATTTCTATAAGTACAAGTGTACTTGTTTTCAGATACAAGTCTTTAAAAGCAGAAATCTTGAAAAATACTCATACGAGTCACAAAATAGGTATAAAAGTGGCTTATCCAGTAGTATCAACTTGGATAAATACAGATATACTTTTTAACGGTGGTAGGCATCACGTACCAGTTTTATTCTTACTCGTGTGTGACGGAAAAGATTGAAATTAATAATAATTTTGACCCCGAAACTGTTATTCTTCTCAAGCGAGTTTTGTTCGAATAAATCCATAATTTTGAATTGCAGCAATAATTTGTTCATGAGCAAAGCAGAGCTTTGCTAAAGCTTTAGGTTTAGATGGCTTCAAATCTTTGTTTGCAAATGAAGGTTTTGGATAATCAAACAAAACCGTCATATTCCTAATCCTGCAGATTCCTAATCCTACCACTGGCGGCTCGTACCCACGAAACAGGTGAAGTGCCAGTATCTTTTACTGTACAGAACTTCACCTATTTCGTGGGCACGAGCCGCCAGTGACTCCTACAAAGAATAGCTAACTGTTTTGCTGGAATGATTTATAATCAAATCATTCATGATTTTTTTCAAATATTATAGAATTTAAATCTAGTACCATTTGTGATTTGATTCAACTTTATCAAATTTGATCAAAAATTATTCGTGAATCAATTCAATTTCATTGAATTTCATGAGATATTTGTGAATTACTCCAATTCTATTGGAATTAATCAGATATTATTTGTGTATTACTTAAATTTCATTGGATCTAATCAAATATTAGGCCTACTTGTGAATTACTTCAATTTTATTGTGAGATCAGGCCTTTTAATTTTCAATGGATACATCCATCATGTAAACCCCATTCAGAGTAAAATAATTGGATGAAGTTTTTGAAAAATGAAAAATGATTGAGAATTCTCCTAGACTTAAGCAGCAAACTGACTTAAAAAACAGTTTTGAGAACATGAAACTGTTGGAAATAATTTTTTCTTGTCAATTTGTGAGATAATGAGACAGGACTTGCATCGAATCGTCGACGGCACGTTTTTTCAACAAAGTTTTATTTTTGTCACTGTGTCAAAAGTACAGTCTATCCAAGCAAAGAAGACATTCTGGCAAGATGGGAAAATGACTCCAGCTTGATCAATATTGGTTCAAGAATAATGAACTTGGACTCAAATTGTAGAGCAAAATATTTTTCACAGTTTGAGATCAAATGAATAATTTTTGAATCAATATTGACTGAGCTGGAGTCATTTCCCCATCTTGCCAGAATGTCTTCTTTGCTTGGACAGACGATACTCTCTATCTCGCTCAGTTCTCACCTGCGAGTTCAAAATACACTCAACACTGCACTGAAATGCAATTTGTCTCTTTGGTTTCCTTCTTATTTTTCCCCAACTTCTTCTCTTTTTGTGTTCTTTTCAATCTTTTACTCAGCTTCTTCTTCTATTATCCAATTCTTCTCTACTCTTTTTTCATATTTTCATCTTTTGTGTTACTACTTGTACTCTTTCTCATCATGTTTTATAATTATTTTTATCTTATATCTTCACCTATTTTTTGTCATTCTCTTCTTCTTTTCCTGTTCCTCAATCTTCAACTTCTTCCATTCTTCTCCATTGTCTCCTCCCTTTTCCACTCATTCTTCGCCTTGTTTTTCCCATTTCTTCTACTCTTTCATAATATTCTTGCTGTTTCTCTTTCCCACTTCTTCTCCTTAACTACTTATCTGTCATCCTCTTCCAAACTTATCTTTCACAATTTGTTCTCTAATCTTCCATACTCTTCATACTTTCCTACTCTACATTACTTCTTCATTTTTTCCTTCTTATATTTTCTCTTTCTTCTTTTTCTTTTTTTCTTCTTCTTCTTCTTCTTCTCCACCTTATCTTCCTTCTTCTTTGTTCTCTTTATGTCTTGTCTCACTTCCTCTTCCTTCCATCCTATTTCTTATGTTTCTTCCTAATCAGCTTCCTCTTTCTATTTACCTCTGTTTTTTCCCCTCTCACTCCTCCTCCTCCTTCTCCTCCTCCTCCTCCTTCCCCTCCTCCACCTCCTACTTTTGCTTCCACCTCATCATCATCATCATCATCATCATCATCAACTTTTTCATTTTGTAGGCTCTATCTTATTCTTATTCTTCCTCTCCTTCCTCTTCCTTCTTCTTCTTCTTCTTCTTCTTCTTCTTCTTCTTCTTCCTCTCCTCGTCACCTCATCTCCATCTTCTTTTACGTATTGTTGGTCTCTTCTGTTCGTTCATCTTCTTCTTTTTCTTTTCCTCTTCCCTCCTCATCATCATCATTTTCTATTACATTTTGTAGGCTCCTTTCCTTCTTCTTCTCTCTTCTTCTTCTTTTTCTTCTTCTTCTTCTTCTTCTTCTTCTTCTCCTCCGTCTTCTTTGCAATTCACTTGGCTGTGCGCCAATCAAGTTCAAGGGTTCTGTCAGAGTGCCAGTCGGTGTCGGACAAGTTGTAATGTCGCACGCACCATCCATCTCAAAACTAATTTCCGAATTTTCAAGGTCGTATTTGATCAATTTCGAGCTTCTAGTTATTAATATGAAGATTTCTGGATAATTAGATTTGTTTCAAACATTATTTATGCTATAGCTTAATAGGTATATCATCTTATACAATTATTCTGAAGTTTCAACTATTTTCAATTTCATGAATTCTTCACAATTGGATAACATAGCTATGATTGAAATGTGTGCATAATGATAATATCCATTCGAAATATTTACAGAGGCGTTCTTAAGGTCTGAGGGCTGGATTTGGCATATTTCATTATCTGCTAAAGAAATAGTTGCCACTACCAGCTGATCCAATAACCTTAATTTAATGAGTTTTTATAACAAAAAATTAGCTATAGTAGTGACCTAGATGTTTAGAATCAGGACCTCCCAAATAGGTATTCTAGGAGGTCCTGTTAGAATAGTATTCCAACTACTCTATATACCTCGAGTAGTCAATTAGGGAATAATGAATTCAGCCAATGAGACTAGTCCGTAATGAAATTGTAAGTTCATATTCCCACTTTGACGTTCAGATTAATGAATAAATAAATAAATATATTTATTGACATAAAACGCCAGAAATGCAGAGTGACTGCCAAGGCAGATGTCTCGTCAAATTTTACAATAATTTTAAAACAATAATTTCAAAAACAATAATTTTCAATCATGATTCAGTTTTCTGCCAATAACAATGTTTCATAGAGTATGATAGCATCTTAAAATATAACTATCTTATCAAGTTTATAAATTGATGATAATTGTCGATACCTAATCACTTAAGCTCATATTCCGTAACATACATTATTTTTCCTTCAGTACCTATATTTTGCATCAAGATTCTATCTAGTTAATGTAGATAATCCACTTCCTTTTAAGGCTAGAAAGTGAAATCAACTATTTATTAAAATATCTAGAAATTATGAGACAGGTTAGCTCTAGAATAATGTTAATTTGATCTATTCAATATTTCATACTTCCTACTCAAATAACTTATACAAAAATCAATAAAAAACAGCATACACCAATAATTAGTAAATCCCATCTTGTTCAACTTTTAATCATGAACTCCATAAATAAGCAAAACTCACTCCTATTATTCCTCATAATTGTTACTCGTATTTCCTTTTAAGTATAATTTTTCATAAATCTCTCTACTTCTGATTTATTGTAATGAATAGACCTATAGCTAGGCCTAATAGACATTAATGTTTCTTGAAAAAAACTTTCAAGAAACTGAATCGTATAGCGTCGTCTATGTGCTGTTTTAATTATCAATACTTTTTTAAGATTTATAATATTGAATAGACCTGGACATTAGTGTTAGTGAAAAACTACCAATGTTAACTGAACTATAGCGTCATCCATATGCCATTTTGAAGAATAACTGACTGAAAATCCAATGTTTATACAGCTCAGACTTTCGGCCAACATTGATAATTCAAGAAATTAGGACTATTTTGTTTGCTCTTGCGCGTTATTTATGATGCACACGCCTAGATAATTTTGCCTGCAGCTATATCTAGTCACAAAAAAACTCACAAATTGAATAAAACTTGATATAGGCCTACTTATCTGATTCCAAAAATTAAGGCGTTTGATGAATGACTATTATTGATTCTAAGCTCTATCAGGACTGTCAGCGAGTTGTCTGCTAGCGTACATCGAAACAGGAGTGATCCGAGCTATACTAATTTGCTGTCGAAGACAGCTTCAGACTGTCCTGACAGAGCTGAGCATCAATAACAGTCATTCGCTAACCGCCTCTATTTTTGGCACCAACTATATTAATCACAAATTGTACTGGTTCCACTATTATCTATGCATTATGGAAATGGAAAAAAATCCACTGATCCTAGATATTTATGCATTATTTTCGATGGAAATTACTATTATTGAATCACTCGTGTTTGACATGATAATTATTCAGAGAATTTATGCTGTGCTACGTTTGAAAATTGAAAATCTACTATTACAACACAAGAATTATTATTAGGCATGTTTATGAAAAATGGAGGAATAAAGAATGTTAATTAAGGTTTGGCATGGCATCGAATTGAATGATCAAACAAATTATTCATATTATAAGTTAAAGAATACACTCATGTTAACCAGGGCCCTCGCGTTTTTTTTTGGCGCCCTGTGCAAGATTTTGGCAGGCCCCCCCCCTCTCATTACCAGACGGATGCAATCCAACATATTATAATATACTTAAAGCCAAACATTATTCAAGCTGCCTTGCATGTTCACATTTTTCTCAAAAGTAACCCCAATGTTGCATATGGTGTGGCAAAAAGGATTATAGGGACTTGCTTATTGTATCCCAACATATTGGGATACTATAATCGTATTTATAAATATAATACGTTTTTCGTGTATTGGATACGTGATGAGCAAAAGCCTACAGGAATTAATACAAAATAATTAAAGACTATCTACATTGAGGAAAACTTTCACATTTTACCGGACTATCATTAAAATATAACCATTTTAATTATTGATAAATTCATTTTATTAGTTTGCTTGAAAGCTCATAAGGAAGGGAATAATGAATTTTTCACAGAAAAATATTGGGAATCATCATAAATATTTCATTTCACTTGGAATAAAGATATTTTAACAAAGAATTGGAAACTCAATAACAAGCAAATTGAAGATTTCAGCCATTTTCTTTGCTCTACCCAACTTTCTCGAATAACATTCCAAATTCAGCCAGCAGATGGCAGTAGCAATAGGGTGACTTGCTTCGACTTCCATTGGACACGCCTCCAAGCTCCGCCTACGATCAAAATGGCCGAAAACATCTGTTAGGAAAGTTTCCAAATTCAACCAGTAGATGAAAGCAGTTGACGGGTGATGTTTCAGATTTGACTTGGACACGCCTTCATGCCCCGCCTGCTCTTTTCTAATTGGTTAACAGTGTTCCGTGAGTTCTGTCTTAGGAAATGGCTGCTAGCAAGAAAATTATGGATGGTATATCATACGCATACAGAAAAAATACGCTGATTTACTAATGACGATCTTGTGCTGATACAATATCTATTCATGTATACAGGCTGGCAAGATTCTATCAAGTTAGTATTAATTTTGAATAATTTATTTATAGATTTTAGTCCAAGTTTTACTTTTATCGTGTAACTTGGGCCAGTAGTAGACTTCAATCGTTTTATGCTGTATGAAATGAGATGAAAATAATTATGATTTCGCACTCCCATCTTATACTCATTAATTCTATTCTTATACGATGAATACAATGAAATAGAACTCAAACTATTCATGATCTAATGCCGACTCCAGCTTAATCAAGATTCCAGCTTAGTCAAGCTGATAATGACTCCAGCTTAGTCAAGATTGGTTCAAATATTATTGATTTGTTTCTCAAACTGTAGGAAATCTTTTAATCCACAATTTGTCACCAAATTTATAATTTTTTAACAAATATGAACCAAACTGGAGTCATTTTCCCACCTTTCCAGAATGCCTTCTTTGGTCGACCAGACTATATCATGCATCATAGTGTTTATTCTGTATAAAAGCCTCTTTACAAATAAATTTCAAGCGTAAATTCGATTTCCATGCGAGTTATCTTTGGTTTCCCTTCACTGAATAATGAGCGTCGCGCGGTACGCTGTGTGTGGTCTGCCCCATAAGTTTCTATAGATTTTAATAGCAGCAATTTGCCTCTAATTGAAGGGTATCATATTGAGCCATATGTGTTTTGGGTGTACTCCCGTAAGATATTTGAATAATGTGATGGATTTTAAGCGTGCAAATTGATAAATTGAAAACCACACGTGTTGTACAGCACCGTTGATAATTGGTGGATTGAATAAATTGATAAGATGTTTTGGTCTGAATAATATTGGTGAAGCTGAGGATTCCTGTGTGTAAGATTCTGGAAAGATACAAATGTCCAAAATTGATACACAATCGTACAGGAAGGAAGCTCGTTGACACAAAATTTTTGCAATTGACAGAACGTTTGAGTAAATGTTAATGAACGTTCAACGTCAATGATTGATTTAAATTGTATCACATAACTTGAAACTTACTTTTGGAGTCTATGTTGAAATTAAAAAAGACGAAAATTTTTGTTTTACTCTCAGAGATTTTGTTGCACTCATCATTGTAAATTATTAATTAAATAGTGATGATTACATTTATTTAATTTTTTATATAGTATTAACATGAATATCTTGTTTGCTGCAATCTAAGATTTGCTACATCATATTTTACTTTTTTCTGTATGGAGTGAATAATTCTATTGGATAATTGTTTCCAAATTTGTGTTAACTACATTCTACCATTGAATAAAAGAACTCTCTAAAACCTAGAATCGTCTTTGATTCTACTCGTAGCTAGCCTATCATCAAAGTATTGTGACAGAAGGGACGGATTCAGAGATCCAAGGATTCAAATATCCTCACACGTCAACCGAAGCTCATTGTGTGTCTCAAGTACGTTAGTTGGGCAAACCTATCTAATCATCAAATCTATCTATCATCAAAGTAGGTTCCATCTCGAAATATACTAATAAATTGAGAAGATATATGAATGTTGACAGTACAGTATATACATATATGTTTTTATGCTTAAAATGCTCAGTCATAAGAACAGGACTTGGAAATAGGAAGAAGATAAAGATGATAAAGAGAGAGAGGAGAGGAAGACCGGTGACTAGAGAAGAAGAAAAGATGAAACAAAATAAAAAGGTGACATGGAGAAACAACAGAGGCTATGTTTTTCGAAATATAATGGATTAGCCACGCTATTCTCAAATGTAGAATCTTGTTTCGATAACTAAGATACTCATTAATTCTGAGTTTACATGACAATAACCTCACCCAACAGGTGTACCAACGCTACTACCGAATTTATCTATAGAATTTATTGATAAAAAATTCACGGTACATTCTCTTCTCTGTAGATAACATGATTTAAAGTTGCTAAAAACCAAAAAGTCAAAGTAATCATTTTGCGTAAGAGAGTCTACTGCAAAAGATAACAACCTTCACAGTAATTTTGCGTTGCTAAATTAATTTAATATTTTTATTTTATTTGAATTCGTCTCACTCATTAGTTGTGGTAGGTTTAAGTTAGAGAACAGTTGCCTTGACTTTTTTAATATATCTAAAATGTTCACTCATCTTCCATGATGAAACCATAGAGGGTCATCAATATTTATTTTATAAAAATTCTTGGTTTCATAGCAGCAATCGATTTACATTAATACTTGTTCAATCCTTCCACATGGATGTTTCATCATAGATTTTAATAATTTTTGATGTCCACAGGATTTGAGGAGGATTATTAATGAAAATTTTCTAGAACTTATGAAATAGAATAATCAAGAAGGATTCCAACATCGTTTCAATTTTCTGATATCAGAAACTATTCAAAAATTTCTAAATTTTCATTAAAAATTTTCTATTTTCGGCCATGGTCTAGTGAATTTGTGTAGTGTTTTAGTTTTAGTTGTTAGTAATGTTATGAAATAAAAAAAAATTGTTTTAACATGACTATCTAAAAAGAACTATAATCCACATAACATGGTTCTCCATGTTTTAATTTGTGAAAAATAATGTTTTGAAATCAAAAACTTTTCTTTTGAAATGACTATTGAAAAAGAACTATAACCCACATGGTTCTCCATGTTTTCATTTGTGAAAGATGAGGTTATAACAACCCTTTGGGTTTCCCGACTATTTAAAGTATACGCTAAATAAATAGAAACTCAGAAATTATAGATTCAATAATATTATGCAAACTATTTAATTGTGCTATTACAGTACATGAAAATTAGAAAGCCAAGTAATCGATCATGCCATAACTATCATGTTTGCACCAATATTTTCGTTTGAAAATAATTCTCCAACTTACACTAATAATGTTCATTATTGTTTGTTGTGAAGTTTCCTATGTTTCTCATGTTATTCATGTGATATCTTCGAGTAATCCATCCATTATTTCTACATTTGGAACTCGGATTGCCTTTTCGAAACGATTCCATACAACAACATCAAGCAAGAGTAAGATATCTTCAAAATCTGAAAAATATAAAATTTTCCTATACTTATAGCACATGCAGCAATAAAAACTCAAATTATTGTTAGTCACTGGCGGCTCGTACACACGGAACAGGTGAAGTGCCCGTATCTTCTACTGTACAGCACTTCACCTGTTTCGTGAGACGGTGGTAAATCCTTACGACAAAAAGTAAGGCGGTTTCATCTGTTTCTTGTAACCTGTGATGTAGCCTACTAACAGCTGATGTAAAGCATCTATTTTATATTTTGATTTCAAAAAAGAACATCTAGGCATAGCTAAATGACAACTCTAAGCTGTTGGAGCTCACAAGGAGGAGACGAAATCGCCTTATTTTTGGTGTCATCCAATCCCTATGTTCCCAGGTCAAAATCGTCATAATGGAACTATTTCCATTATTATGAAATAACAATGAATTGAATACTAAAATAATCCAAATTTCATTCAAAATCTCGTTATAAACTATAATAATAATAATATCATTCAGTTATTAATTATTGGTGCCACATAACCATAAACATTTGATTTTCTATGAAAATTAGTATTGAACGTGATATATTAGCATTCACATATCTACTAATCAAATGAGAAGAGAAGATTATAGTCATACCACAGATGGCAGCGAAAGTGTCTGCCATTGGCTCAGACAATGCATAACCGCTGTTCAGGGAGGGACTTGCTTTGGCCAATGGCAGACGTTCGCTGTGATTGGTTCAAGCAACTACCAACAGCGCAGCACTTAACTGGTAGGCTATAGTATATAAAACCAAGCAAAGAAGACCCTCTGGCAAGTTGATAAAATGACTACAGCCTCGGTGAATATTGGTTCAAAATGGTTGATTTGGTCTTAATTGTAGGAAACATTCTGATTCACAATTTGAGACCAATTTGAACCACAATATTGACCAAGTTAGAGTCATTTTCTCATCTTGCCAGAGGGTCTTCTTCGTTGGACAGACTTTATCATAAATACAGCTTATCTTCACTCCAAGTTTTTCCTTTTTCAGATATTGATAATGGTGTAACAACCGAAACCGGTATCTCGATTTCTAATAATTCTGTGGTTTGACACAATACCTTTCATTCAATATTTACCAATTAGTGAATACCAAATGGAAATTTTCAATTTTATTTTCAACACGTTATTGGTAATTGCTAATTTGTAATTGTTCAGTACACTTCATCTAAGCAAAAGATTGTAGGTCCACATTGTAAAATTTGCCCGCAGTTAAAGTGAGAGGGACAGCGGCTCTTGTGGTTGCAAAAAGCACGTTTTTCTTGTATGATTTCGATGCATTCTGCCAGTCACTGTTATAGAAAACTCTATGCATGCTCTTCGCCTGTAGCAGAAATAGTTGTAACTATAATCACATAAGTACTCATATTCCAAGTGTTTTTTCTAATAGAATCCCAAAAGTTACCCCTATTCTTACCCCCAGGTGCACATAGACCTGTTTGGCTGAATCTTCTATGAAACAATTTCAATCTATATCTATAAAAGCGAAATGGCAGTGACTGACTGATTCATTCATTCATCGTCAGAACTAAAAATCCACTGAACCGAATGCGTTCAAAGTTGGCAGGCATGTTCAGTTGGACGTTTAGACGCGCGCTAAGAACGGGTTTTAGGAACTTTTAAAGGATAAGCCAAATATTTAAGCTTTTCTATAGTTTTTTGGCGTTTTCTGAATTTTTTTGAAAACCAATGGGTGGAAAATGTTGATATTTGGTAAGGTAGGTTCAGATAAGGTCTAGAAATGTTGTGTTGAGATATTTTTGAATTCCCGTTCCAAGATTACTACCAGTAATATTTTTCAAAATTGTGGATGTATTGCGGGTTGCATATCTTCCGCCTTGATACGATTCAATCCTTACTGTAAATTCAATGGTTCAGCGAGATTATAGATAAACTGATTTGGAAGATATTGAATCAAGTTTCAAACTAAGGGTGTCCGATATAGTTCCCAAAGTTGCGCATAGATATTAGCGTTTTATTATTTTTCGGAATTTTCAGAATTTTTCGACAATAAATTGGTATAAAATGTCGAAATTTGGTAGGAACAGGTCCAGATTAGGTCTAAAAAATTCTGTGTTCAATAAGTTTTGAATCCCTTCTGGACGGAATTTGCTGGCGAGCGAAGCCTGCCTTTTTGTCTCAGCTTACACTGACAGAGGTTATGCAAGCGAGCGAAGCAGCCTGTAACTCACTGACACTGCTGATACTGTCGGGGGTCCAGGGGGCGGAGCCCTGGCAAAGGCGGAGAAGGCGAGCGAAGCGAGCCCTGCCGGCTAGCTCTCAATAATTAAAGAGTAATTTACCAAGGAGGATTGGAGTTTTATCTAGTTCCTCTATAGTTCCACTAATGCTGGTAAAATCAAGTTCAAATCTGACCATGATTAAAAAATCACTGTTGTACAAAAAAAGCACTGATGACTACTATTTCTCAGGAAACATTGACCGGTCTCCTCCGAAGTAAGACTGGAACTGTATGTGTAGTTAGAATATTAATCTTGTATTCATATTCTTTCACTGGCAGCTCGTGCCCATGAAATAGGTGAAGTGCCCGTATCTTCTTTACTGTACAGCACTTCAGCCGTTTCGTGGGCACGAGCCGCCAGTGTATTCTTTAAATATCTTTGAAGGTTAGCTTGTAAAATAATATTAAGATCTATTCATAATAAATTTTTCATCCGAATCTTTGAATAAAAATTTATAGATTTTTTGGTTCATTAGAATTCACGCTGAACCTACCTGTTCACTAATCATGAGACCACTGAAACTAAAAAATGCCCAATTCGAGAATTGCATCAGCGCAGAAGAAAAACTGTATTTTACCCTGTGTTTCATCATTTAGATGGCAGTAGCAATAGGGTGACTTGCTTCACTTCCATTGGACACGCCTCCAAGCTCCGCCTACGATCAAAATGGTCGAAAACATCAGTTAGGAAGTTTCCAAATTCAACCATTAGATGGAAGCAGTTGACGGGTGATGTTTCAGATTTGATGTGGACACGCCTTCATGCCCCACCTCCTGTTTTCTTATTGGTTAACAGTGTTTTGTGAGTTCTATCTTAGGAAATGGCTGCTAGCAAGAAAATGATGGATGGTGTATCATACTCATACAGAAAAATACGTTGATTTACTAATGACGATCTTGTGCTGATACAATATCTATTCATCTATTCAGGCTGGCAAGATTCTATCAAGTTAGTATTGATTTTGAATAATTTATTTATAGATTTTAGTCCAAGTTTTACTTTGATCGTGTAACTTGGGCCAGTAGTAGACTTCAATCGTTTTATGCTGTATGAAATGAGATGAAAATAATTATGATGTTGCACTTCCATCTTATACTCATTAATTCTATTTTTTATACGATGAATATAATGAAATAGAACTCAAACTATTCATGATCTAATGCCGACCTCTTGCCAGAAAAAAGTTTGAACATGTATAGTCTGATCCAGCAAGGAAAACATTCTGGTGAGATGGGAAAATGACTCCAGCTTAGTCAAGATTGGTTCAAATATTATTGATTTGTTTCTCAATTTGTAGGAAATCTTTTAATCCACAATTTGTAACCAAATTTATAATTTTTTAACAAATATGAACCAATATGGAGTCATTCTCCCACCTTTCCTTTCCAGAATGCCTTCTTTGATCGAACAGACATACTATATCATGCATCATAGTGTTTATTCTGTATTAAAGCCTCTTTACAAATAAATTTCGAACGTAAATTCGATTTCCATGCGAGCTATCTTTGGTTTCCCTTCACTGAATAATGAGCGACGCGCGGTACGCTGTGTGTGGTCTGCCCCATAAGTTTCTGTAGATTTTAATAGCAGCAATTTGCCTCTAATTGAAGGGTATCATATTGCGCCATATGTGTTTTGGGTGTACTCCCCGTAAGATATTTGAATAATGTGATGGATTTTATTGTGCAAAAATTGATAAATTGAAAACCACACGTGTTGTACAGCACCGTTAATAATTGCTGGATTGAATAAATTGATAAGATGTTTTGGTCTGAATAATATTGGTGAGGCTGAGATTCCTGGGTGTAAGATTCTGGAAAGATACAAATGTCTAAAATTGATACGCAATCGTGGAGGAAGGAACACGTTGACACAAAATACTTGCAATTGACAGAACGTTCGATTAAATTTAAAATGAACGTTCATCAACGTCAATGATTGATTTAAATTGTATCACATAACTTAAAACTTACTTTTGGAGTCCTATGTCGAAACGTTTTGTTTTACTCTCAGAGATTTTGTTGCACTCATCATTGTAAATTATTAATTAAATAGTGATGATTACATTTATTTAATCTATATCTATATAAGCAAAATGGCACTGACTGACTGATTCATTCATTTATCACCAGAACTAAAAATCCACTAAACCGAATGCGTTTAAATTTGGCAGGCATGTTCAGTTGGACGTTATGACGCTCACCTAAGAACGGATTTGAAAAACTTTTCGGGGATACGCTAAATATTTGAGTTTTTCTATAGATTTTCGGCGTTTTCTCAATTTTTTCGAGAACCAATCAGAAGAAAATGTTGATATTTGGTGGGCAGGTTCAGATAAGGTCTAGAAATGTTGTGTTAAAATATTTTTGAAATCCGTTCAAGATTACGCCAGTAATCAGGTTTTCGAAATTGTAGATTCATTGCGGGTTGCATATCTCCGCCTTGATACGACCAGTCCTTACTGTAAATTCAATGGCTCAGCGAGATTATAGATGAACTAATTTAGAAGATATTGAATCAAGTTTTAAACTATGTCCGATATACTTTCCCAAGGTTGCGCTCAACATTAGCGTTTTACAATTTTTTCGGAATTTTTCTTAGATTTTTCCTAACAAATCGGCAGAAAATGTTGAAATTTGGTAAACAGATCTAGATTAGGTCAATAAATGCTGTGTTCAATAAATTTTGAATCCCTTCTGAACGGAACTTACACTGCCGATACTGGCTAGGCGGAGAAGGTTAGCTTGGTTACGAAACCTGCCGGGCTAGTTTTTTATAAAGTATTAACATGAATATTTTGTTTGCTGCAATCTAACATTTGCTACATCATATTTCACTTTTTTCTGTATGGAGTGAATAATTGTTTCCAAATTATTTTTAATTATTGAATAATTGTTTCCAATTGTTATTGGATAATTGTTTCCAAATTTGTGTTAACTACATTCTACCATTGAATAAAAGAACTCTCTAAAAACCTAGAATCGTCTTTGATTCTACTGGTGCCTAGCCTATCATCAAAGTATTGTGACAGAAGGGACGGATTCAGAGATCCAAGGATTCAAATATCCTCACACGTCAACCAGAAGCTCATTGTGTGTCTCAAGTATACGTTAGTTGGGCAAACCTATCTAATCATCAAATCTATCTATCATCAAAGTAGTAATAAATATATTAATAAATGAGTATAAAGTATCGAATATATTAGATAAAGTATCGAAATATACTTTGTATAATAAATTGAGAAGATATATGAATGTTGACAGTACAGTATATACATATATGTTTTTATGCTTAAAATGCTCAAAGTCATAAGAACAGGACTTGGAAATAGGAAGAGGATAAATATGATAAAGAGAGAGAGGAGAGGAAGACCGGTGACTAGAGAAGAAGAAAAGATGAAACAAAATAAAAAGGTGACATGGAGAAACAACAGAGGCTATGTTTTTCGAAATATAATGGATTTGCCACGCTATTCTCAAACGTAGAATCTTGTTTCGATAACTAAGATACTCATTAATTCTGAGTTTACATGACAATAACCTCACCCAACAGGTGTACCAACGCTACTACCGAATTTATCTATAGAATTTATTGATAAAAAATTCACGGTACATTCTCTTCTTTGTAGATAACATGATTTAAAGTTGCTAAAAACCAAAAAGTCAAAGTAATCATTTTGCGTAAGAGAGTCTACTGCAAAAGATAGCAACCTTCACAGTAATTTTGCGTTGCTAAATTAATTTAATATTTTTATTTTATTTGAATTCGTCTCACTCATTAGTTGTGGTAGGTTCAAGTTAGAGAACAGTTGCCTTGACTTTTTTAATATATCTAAAATGTTCACTCATCTCCCATGATGAAACCATAGAGGGTCATCAATATTTATTTTATAAAAATTCTTGGTTTCATAGCAGCAATCGATTTACATTAATACTGGTACAATCCTTCCACATGGATGTTTCATCATAGATTCAAATCATTTTTGATGTCTACAGGATTTGGGAAGGATTATTGATGAAAATGTTCTAGAATTTATGAAATAGAATAATCAAGATGAATTCTAACAACATCGTTTGAATTCTCTGATATCAGAAACTATTCTGAAATTTCTAAATTTCCATTAAAAATTTTATATTTTCGGCCATGGTCTAGTGAATTTGTGTAGTGTTTAAGTTTTAGTTGTTAGTAATGTTATGAAATAAAAAAAAAATGTTTTAACATGACTATCTAAAAAGAACTATAATCCACATAACATGGTTCTCCATGTTTTAATTTGTGAAAAATAATGTTTTGAAATCAAAAACTTTTCTTTTGAAATGACTATTGAAAAATAACTATAACCCACATGGTTCTCCATGTTTTCATTTGTGAAAAATGAGGTTATAATGACCCTTTGGGTTTCCCGACTATTTAAAGTATACGCTAAATAAATAGAAACTCAGAAATTATAGATTCAATAATATTATGCAAACTATTTAATTGTGCTATTACAGTACATGAAAATTAGAAAGCCAAGTAATCGATCATAACTATCATGTTTGCACCAATATTTTCGTTTGAAAATAATTCTCCAACTTATACTAATAATGTTCATTATTGTTTGTTGTGAAGTTTCCTATGTTTCTCATGTTATTCATGTGATATCTTCCAGTAATCCATCCATAATTTCTACATTTGGAACTCGGATTGCCTTTTCGAAACGATTCCATACAACAGCATCAAGCAAGAGTAAGATATCTTCAAAATCTGAAAAATATAAAATTTTCCTATATTCATAGCACATGCAGCAATAAAAATTCAAATCATTGTTAGTCACTGGCGGCTCGTACCCACGGAACAGGTGAAGTGCCCGTATCTTCTACTGTACAGCACTTCACCTGTTTCGTGAGACGGTGGTGAATCCTTCCGACAAAAAGTAAGGCGGTTTCATCTGTTTCTTGTAACCTGTTATGTAGCCTACTAACAGCTGATGTAAAGCATCTATTGTATATCTTGATTTCAAAAAATAACATCTAGGCATAGCTAAATGACAACTCTAAGCTGTTGGAGCGCACAAGGAGCAGACAAAATCGCCTTATTTTTGGTGTCATCCAATCCCTATGTTCCCAGGTCAAAATCGTCATAATGGAACTATTTCCATTATTATGAAATAACAATGAATTGAATACTAAAATAATCCAAATTTCATTCAAAATCTCGTTATAAACTATAATAATAATAATATCATTCAGTTATTAATTATTGGTGCCACATAACCATAAACATTTGATTTTCTATGAAAATTAGTATTGAACGTGATATATTAGCATTCACATATCTACTAATCAAATGAGAAGAGAAGATTATAGTCATACCACAGATGGCAGCGAAAGTGTCTGCCATTGGCTCAGACAATGCATAACCGCTGTTCAGGGAGGGACTTGCTTTGGCCAATGGCAGACGTTCGCTGTGATTGGTTCAGGCAACTACCAACAGCGGCACTTGACTGGTATAGTATGTCCAAGCAAAGAAGACCCTCTGGCAAGTTGAGAAAATGACTCCAGCTCGGTGAATATTGGTTCAAAAATGGTTGATTTGGTCTTAATTGTAGGAAACATTCTGATTCACAATTTGAGACCAATTTGAACCAATATTGACCAAGCTGGAGTCATTTTCTCATCTTGCCAGAGGGTCTTCTTTGCTTGGACAGACTCTATTATAAATACTGCTTGTATTCACTCCAAGTTTTTCTTTTTTAGGTATTGATAATGGTGTAACAACCCAAACCGGTATCTCGATTTCTAATAATTCTGTGGTTTGACAATACCTTTCATTCATTATTTACCAATTAGTGAATACCAAATGGGAATTTTGTAGTTTATTCTCAACACGTTATTGGTAATTGCTAATTTGTAATTGTTCAGTACACTTACCGAAGCAAAAGATTGTAGGTCCACATTGTAAAATTTGCCCGCAGTTAAAGTGAGAGGGACAGCGGCTCTTGTGGTTGCAAAAAGCACGTTTTTCTTGTATGATTTCGATGCATTCTGCCAGTCACTGTTATAGAAAACTCTATGCATGCTCTTCGTCTGTAGCAGAAATAGTTGTAACTATAATCACATAAGTACTCATATTCCAAGTGTTTTCATTTTTTTTAATAGAATCCCGAAAGTTACCCCTATTCTTACCACCAGGTGCACATAGATATGTTTGGCTGAATCTTCTATGAAACAATTTCAATCTTCTATCTATAAAAGCGAAATGGCACTGACTGACTAACTGATTCATTCATTCATCATCAGAACTAAAAATCCACTGAACCGAATGCGTTCAAAGTTGGCAGGCATGTTCAGTTGGACGTTGAGACGCGCGCTAAGAACGGGTTTTAGGAACTTTTCAAGGATAAGCCAAATATTTAAGCTTTTCTATAGTTTTTTGACGTTTTCTGAATTTTTTCGAGAACAATGGGTAGAAGATGTTGATATTTGGTAGGTAGGTTCAGATAAGGTCTAGAAATGTTGTGTTAAGATATTTTTGCAATCCGTTCAAGATTACGCCAGTAATAAGGTTTTTCAAAATTGTGGACGTATTGCGGGTTGCATATCTTCCGCCTTGATACGACCAATCCTTACTGTAAATCCAATGGTTCAGCGAGATTATAGATAAACTAATTTGGAAGATATTGAATCAAGTTTCAAACTAAGTCCGATATAGTTCCCAAGTAAAGGTTGCGCTCAATATTAGCGTTTTACTATTTTTCGGAATTTTCAGAATTTTTCGACAATAAATTGGTATGAAATGTCGAAATTTGGTGAACAGGTCCAGATTAGGTCTAAAAATGCTGTGTTCAATAAGTTTTGAATCCCTTCTGGACGGAATTTGCTGGCGAGCGAAGCGAGCCTTTTTGTCTCAGCTTACACTGACAGAGGTTATGCAGGCGAGCGAAGCGAGCCTGTTTGACTCACTGACACTGCTGATACTTTCGGGGACCCAGGGGGCGGAGCCCCCTGGCTAGGCGGAGAAGGCGAGCGAAGCGAGCCTGCCGGCTAGTTCTCAATAATTAATGAGTAATTTACCAAGGAGGATTGGAGTTTTATCTCGTTCCTCTATGGTTCCACCAACGCTGGTAAATCAAGTTCAAATCTGACCATGATTAAAAAAGCACTGTTGTACAAAAAAAGCACTGATGACTACTATTTCTCAGGAAACATTGACCGGTCTCCTCCGAAATAAGACTGGAACTTTAAGTGTAGTTAGAATATTAATCTTGTATTCATATTCTTTCACTGGCGGCTCGTGCCCATGAAATAGGTGAAGTGCTCGTATCTTTTACTGTACAGCACTTCAGCCGTTTCGTGGGCACGAGCCGCCAGTGTATTCTTTAAATATCTTTGAAGGTTAGCTTGTAAAATAATATTAAGATCTATTCCTAATAAATTTTCATCCGAATCTTTGAATAAAAATTTATAGATTTTGGTTCATTAGAATTCACGCTGAACTTACCTGTTCACTAATCATGAGACCACTGAAACTAAAAATGCCCAATTCGAGAATTGCATCAGCACAGAAAAAACTGTATTTTACACCGTGTTTCATCATTTTGTCCAAAGCTCCATTATCACCCCGTTTCGATTTCAGAGCGAACGGTATCTGAAAATTATTATAAAAGAGATAGATAAAACTCATAAGGAATCGTTGTTGAATATAAGATGTGTGTCCTCAGTTTTACTTATTTCTCCAAGATGATACAACATACAATAATCAAATGGAAGAATGTAAACGAAAGACCTGTACTTTATTATTATTGGAACGTATGTTTCTTCCAGTTGCTTTATTTTATGCGGTTCTTCAAATATGACATTTTATCCATCTTCTTGAATGTAAATGGAATCGTGAACTCCCAGCTCCACTATAACACTTCGGTTTTTATTTGCTCATTTGTCCAGTCATGTTAAACTACTTATTTATTTCCAATACTTAGTTCAATTAAATCCTAATAGCCTTATAGCCAATATCTTCGATATCCAAATCCAAAATATTTGAAAAATTATAACTAGATCATAATTGGAAAATAATTATCAGATTATTGTGTTTCTTCTGCTTCAGAAATTGATTTTGAAAAATTGATGAGTAATATTTTTCATTTCTACTTACAATCATCACAAACACAGTACTGCAGACCATTATAGAGCTGACAATCATTTGGAAAAGATTGACCGGTGAAAGAAGCTTCTCCATCAATCCAATTGTTCTAGAAACAAGAAAGTACCAATTCAAAACAATACTTCCAATTAATAATGTACGTTATACGTGGATGCTGTAATGGTTTATAGTATAATTATATTCAATCGTGAACATTATTCATTTTGAAAACAATACGGTTCAATGATAAAATATAGAAACTTGTATATAGCTAATAAGTTGGGCGGTCTCGTCTGCTCCTTGTGCTCTCCAACAGCTGATATTGTCAATAATTAGAGTTGTCGTTTGCTATGCCTGGATGATGTTTTTTAAATCACAACAGACAATAGATGCTTTACATCATCTGTTGGTGGGCTACATTCCAGGTGTATAGAATATAAGCATATTCTTTACACCTTGGAAACAGCTGGGAACTAAATATTTTTTGGACGATTTATGATTTTCTAATACTAATATTTTGTTATCACGCATCTCAATTAGAGGTGGAACGCCAATCAAGTCTGATAGACGGATCAATATCTAGGTCAAATCTTAAAATCTAAATAAAGTAGTTGATAGACTTCTGTGCAACGGGAATTTTACAATAATCGAAAAACATACACAGGGGTAGCTGGATAGAAGCAGTACAGTGGCATAGTCAAGGTCATTGAACTCTGCAAAAGTAGGTCAAGTGCAACAGCTGTGCGATTGTTGAGACGAGCACCCTCCCACAAACGTTACAAGTAGGAAACCCAACTCAAGTTGATACGCGTCTTTATTATTTGTAGGAGTCTCAATTGATACGGCGCACATGAAACTGTTGCGTATCGCATATTAATTATTCAATACAAGTTTGATTTCAATTGTTATTTGTAGAGTGTTGAATTATTCAAACTCAATTTTTTAAACTTTACGTTCTCAGTTTTAAAGATAATTTAAAACATTGATTAATATTTATTTTTTAATTATTCAAACTCAATTTTTAAACTTTACGTTCTCAGTTTTAAAGATAATTTAAAACATTGATTAATATTTATTTTAATACGCTTTTCCATTTCAGAAAGTATTAAGTTATTTTTAGAGATAGTTTCATGGGAAAGTTGTTTAAACTTTCCATCTCAAATTGAATTATGTCCATAATAATTTATAAATAATTACAGAAGCATGAGATCGAAGTGAACAAGCTCTTATTGAATAAATATAACACCTCATTCAATTTATAGATGTTTCCAAAATTCATGAGTAAAATAGAAAGGTTTTGAAACTTCATTTAACATACAGATAAACCTTTATTTGTGATACTTTAATAAAAATTAGGAAAAAAGTGGTTTTGCCCATGTGTCAGTGTTTTCACCAATTAGTTTTATTGTGCTATCTTGAATTATTAATAGATAGATAAACTTGAATCAAATTATGTCAGGAGACAAATTAACAAAATTATGATATCATTACAATATTGACTTACCTCAACATTTTTTGATGATCGTTCAAGCAAACTTTCAAGAGTTCATCCATTTTATTTCTGACATCCTTATCTAGATCAAAATTGTCTGAAACCTTATCAACTCCCATTATCATACTGTGATTTCCATTATAACTTCCCAAATCGTCATCATTGTTATCATTCAAATTCATATAGTTCACAGTGTTACTTGCATCATTTCTTACATTATTCATATCACTATTAAAGTAATTCGAATTGTTCTCTGAATTTTTTGCTTTATTCTTGGCATATTTCGCATTGTTTCCGGCATATTTTTCATAATTTCTTCCATATTTTGCATCATTTCCAGCATATTTCGCATCATTCCCCGCATATTTTGCATCAATCCCCGCATATTTCGCATTATTCCTAGCATAATCAACCTGATACTCAGCAATCACCCTAATATTGGCAATAACATTTTTCAAAAGATTCATCTGTGCGCAAACCATTATAATCAGTGTCATCATCAGTGCGTTACCCGTGAATAGTATTAGTGCGTTATAGCATACAGTGGCGCTATCTAGCAGATAGGCGGCTACTTTTTTGAAGCCTTCTGATTGGTCAAAAGGGAACCAGGTGGGGATTACTTTCAGGTAGATGCAGCGTTCGAAGAAGAGGCATTGAATCAGTGGGGTGATGATCCAGACAAGGGATGTGCTGAAGATGAGGATGCAGAGTAATAAAGTAGCTGTGGGAAAAATAACTGAATGAGGTTTATTATTATTATTAGGTGTATGTTAAAAATATTAATGAATTGAAAATGAGCTACAGAATAATATGGTATTGAAATTAACTCTTACTTGTTGCACTGGCGGCTTGTGCCCACGAAACAGATGTAGTGCTGTACAGTAAAAGATACGGGCACTTCACCTGTTTCGTGGGTACGAGCCGCCAGTGACTTGTTGAGTAGTTGTGGAGGTGATATTCAATTGTGGTGGTTATTCATATTAAATGAAAAAAAGGTATTGATTGCTCTGGCGGCTCGTGCAGTAGAAAAGGGTGAAGTGTTGTACAGTATAAGATACGGGCACTTCACTTGACAAATCGCCGGTGAGATATTGTCAAACCACAGATGTATTAAAAATTTTGTTACCGGTTCGGTTGCCACCCCATTATCAATCTTTGGTTAGTTGAAAACTGATAAATTCAAGTTTACCAGGGATTGATGATGGGGAAACAACCAGAACCGGTAACACGATTTTTAATAAATATGTGATTAAGCAATATATAACATGTAGGCTTTACTTTGTGGTTTATCATTTCATTTATCACAAAAATATTCTGCTGCACTCGAGAAACTATTCCGCACTCACCTCGCTCGTGCTCAGCTCGTGCGTGAGTGTTTCTCTCCATGCAGCAAAGCCACACTTTGATACACAAATAACTATTCATGACTAGATGCAGAGAAATGTAAATGATGTGGAAAATGCATAGTTGAATAAAATAGGTTTTAGATCATAGTGTTAATAGTTAGAAAATATGACACTGAATCAACAAGCACTGAAAATACTTTCACAAATACAACATAGAATTGATATTACCCCTTTATTGGAGGTGTTTATGATGTACTTGGTCTATGATATTACTCAAATTTTGCAATAAATTGGGTGAGTGTCCTATTGAAGGAAGCACGAAATATCATTGTGATTGGTAGATAGAATGACATAAATCAAATACCCTTTTTCAAAACTTTAAAAGTTTAATGTTCAAAAGTTTTTATAACTAATACTTAAAGTATTATTTTTACGCAGACATGTTTCAAGCTTTAGCCCATTTTCATGTGAAGTTTTCAAGTTTCAAAAAAGGGGATTTGATTTATTTCATTTTATCTATCAATTATTTTAAATAACCCTAAGTTTAAAGTTTAATATTATTGTGATTTATGATATTGAATGTAACACGAACTTATTTTCCGTGTTTACCAGTTTAAATATGATTCAATTATCTCTAAATTTGTTTATAGTTTTGATGGAAACTCACTACAATCAAATAAGTGCTATACATGGAGTCTCAATTCAAAGTAGGCTACTCCTAGAAAATGCTCAATTCTCCTTACAAAATTAAACATTTTAAGATCATGACAACATAATTACCAATTCTGCTCAAATCCTGCCCGCGATGCAATGCCTTCAAACCGGTATCAAACTTGGAGCACAGCAGAAATTCTTTTTCGAAAACTTTTGCCAAGTGTGTCACAAGCTTCCGATTGACCAGGAAATATAACACCTTTACCATTCCATCGATATAGCACGCGATGCAAACGAACCTCTCCACGAATTCCTCAAGTTTCAAATCTTCCTGTGTTATTATCAGACGAGCCAGCTGTACTATTTGCATGTAAAATATGAAATAGGCTATGGGTACAGCATGAACAGCCATCCACCAGACGTTGTCATTGGAAAGGATTTGCCAAAATCCGGACATTTTGAAGAGAGAGAGGTTGATTCTTTTCTCTTTGGACGTGGTTTCCATTGTGTGGGTATCTGTTGGAAGGAGTAATAAAACGTGTATGAAGACCAGATTATAAATATGTTTCTAATAATTATATTAACTTGGCTAGCATGAAAAACTTGATAACTAATAGATAATTTCATACATCAACGTTTCACTTTACTTTCCATATGATACTTTCAACTCTCCATGACGAACTGGCAAGATGGGGAAATGACTCCAGCTCGGTCAATACTGATTCAAAAATTAAAAATTTGGTCTCAAATTGTAGATTTGAATGTTTTCTAAAATTCGAGACTTAATTCAAGATTATAATTTTGATGAATGGAGAGTATATAAAATCTATTATCTATAGATATAGATACAAGATCTAGTCGCTAAATCATAGAGACCAGTGTTGTCCCCATGCTAATTGATGGATAAAATTAATATTAATCGTTCTTCCGGAAGATACTGACGGGTCTTCCGTGAAGTTTACAATTTAAAAAGTAACAAAGTGTCTTCTCAGTTTGCGCGAGCTATTGAAATTTATTTATTTATTTATTTAATTCTAGATCACTTAAGACGAGAAAAACAAATTTTAGGGTATTGTGCGTGTAGGCTATGGGGTGGCTACCTTGTCCACAACAAACCACTGGCGGCTCGTGCCCACAAATTAGGTGAATTGCCCGTATCTTTTACTGTACTTCACCTGTTTTGTGGGCAAGAGTGCTGGGAACACGATTTTTGCCTTTTTGGCATTTGGCTATCAACTATTCAACTACAATTTCAACTATTATTATTCATTTTGAATATTGAACTAATCAACTATTAAGACATTGCAGTCTTCAAATAGTGTTTTATTCACATTTATTCATTTATACAGTCTTATTCTTATTAGAAATACTAAAATCTAAAGAGTCAGGAGAGGCGTTCAATGGAGCTTGATCTCACCAGGTACTGTCCCGACTCAGCATGAAGTTGTTACCTGATGTTACCTGATAATCTCTATTATTTTCCGAATAAGATTTCATGTTTTTCAAATCACTTGGATGAAAGCCTATTCATCCCCTAATTATCCATCCATATTTTCTGACTTATAAATAGAGAGTTCAATAATTCAGATTTATTTTTTCACTCTTACCTGAGAGTCCGTCAAAATTCTGAGACCTTGTTGGATTCAATGCAAACTGGAAATGAAATGACTCCTTGCAAAACCGTTCAAGAAATAGAAAAAGGTAATCAAGTCAACCCCAACGTAGGCGAAAAGTAATCATTATTTATGTATTAAATCGCAACCACCAAAATTGAACAAACAATAAGAAAGTTAGAGCCGTTCATTAATCTAGTCAAACTCATTGAAGATATAAGTTAAGTTTAACTTCTCATTCAGTTCAACCCTTTCTTCACCTTTTCTCGGTTTCTTCTTCTTCTTTTTCTTTTTCTTCTTCTTCTTCTTCTTCTTCTTTTCTTCTTCTTTTTTCTTCTTCTTCACTCTCAGCAAATAACCTTTGAAAAAGGCAAAAAGCCTCTCTTTGTTCTCTATGTTCTATCTCCGCATTTCGCAAACTTTACTAATCTATTCTGTAGAATTCAATCTTGTTTGACTTGTGAAAACGCTGAAAGTTTTCCTATGATATCAATGTAATCAATGCATTTCAATTAGATACTATCATCAATATCTTATTATTGCGAGTACTGACTTCTAGTTCATTTTCGAAAAGAATACATTCCTTTTATCTTTATTTACCTTCTCTTCCTATTAGCTATTCTATTCCACTGTCGTCTTTCTTTCTTCTCTTCTCCATTTCCTCTCACATTACTTCCTCTTACAGAATACAGAGAATGGAGTGTTGAAAAAAGGATGATTAGAAGAATAAGAGAAGTAGAAGAGGTCGAAGAGAAGAAGAAGAAGAAGGAAGAAAGAGTGAAGAGAAGAAGAAGAAGAAAAGAAGAAGAAGAATGAAGAAGAAAAGAAGAAGAAGAAGAAGAAGAAGAAGAAGAAGAAGAAGAAGAAGAAGAAGAAGAAGAAGATGAAGATGATGATGATGATGATGATGATGATGATGATGATGATGATGATAGACTTCGACTCAAGAGTGGGTGTGTAATAATATCTCGTTTATGAGAAAAGTAGTGAGTAAACATTCTACATTACATCATCATCATAGACAGACGAGAGAATGCAGAAATTAATGACATCCTGTTGCTACGTCACAAATATCTACTAGTCACACTTGTGACGTTTAAGATAATTATTGTGTTGCTACCATGGTTGTGACGTCACACTTATGAATGATACATCTTTCACCTCCCTATCACGCCAGATTACAAACGTTCAATAATAGACGGTGAGATATATCAGTGCAGCATACCATTAGTCATTCATAATATTGATTCAAGTTTTATGCATTTACTATGATAGTATGTTCATTCATACCGCAGATCAGAGGATTTACCTCTACTTGTGTGTTCAAAATTATTAGAAATATTTCAAAGTACAGTACTGTACTTATGTCTCGGATGCTGGGATATACACACACTATCCAGTATGCATATAGTCTAAATATACTCGTAGTCTGTACAAACAAAGAAAACATTATGGCAAGATGGGGTAATGACTCCAGCTCGGTCAATATTATAGATATGGTCTCAAATTGTAGGAATCAGCATGCTCTACAATTTGATAACAAATTAATAATTTTTGAAGACATATTCACCTACCTGGAGTAATTTTCCCATCTGGCCAGAATGCCTCCTTGGTTTGGATGGATTATAGAAGGGTAAAATTCAAGAATAATCAATTCTATAGCGACAAATTAAAACTAGAAAGTGGAATAACAATACAAGGAAAAAATATTAAAAGTGCTGTGTTAAAAGAAATACTAAAAACGAGTGCTACGACTTTCAATTTCAGTACTGTAAATAGAAAATAAAGTATTCAGATTTAGAGTTGTTGATTAGTACCAATCTTACTTTTATATTAATAACATGAATTATATATGATTGGAGATACGATTTTGTGTGTCCTTCTTGACTACAAAGTTTCAATTTTGACCTTTCCAGTAGCCGATTGATAGAATTCTGTATATTCAATTCAATTCAATTTTATTTCAATTTAAACACACATAAAGACACAATGAATAATATAATACAAAAATTAATAAAACACGATAACAAAATAATACATTATTAACAAATTCAACAATTACTGTGGTGGGGTGTGCTTAAAAAGATGGAGGGGAAATACCTAGCCAACTATGGTTTCCCATGTAATAGGCAGTTAGAAGAAGGTAAAAAAGGTAATAAGGTAAAATCAAATGAAACTGAAAAAATAAAGAAAAGGGAAAAGGTAAGCGAGTCCACTTGATGAAAAAAAAGACTTTTTACTAATAACAAAATCAAAAGTTTCACTTATTACTAAAGCAGACACAGAGGAAAAAGGCAAGGCTCAAGGAATTTAGTTGCAAAAAATCCAATAGCGAAACTCTAGTTCCTACATGTCAAAAAAATAGTTACTCTTAATCCAGTTTTTTATATCTAGTTTAGTCTGTTTGCTGCATCTCGAGTTTGTGAGAAAATAATTTGGAATTTGATTTATTACTTTGGAATTTTGGAATTTTGGAATTTTGGAATTTATTAACTTATGTAAATTAATTGTCTCCTTATACCTTCTGTATTTGTGTTATAAGTAACGTATCTGTTTGCAGAGGCTCTTAAACGGTAGTTATTTGCAATAGAGTTTGGGCTAGTAGGAAAATTTGCCTTGTATTTGATTAGATAATCGATTAAATTTCTCACATACAATTGCCTCACAGTCATCACGTCAAAATCATTAAAAACCATTTCCGTAGGGTAAAGTCTGGGTTTATTAAGGATGGTTTACATGTAGATAGGTCTATATGTAGTGTTAATCAATACTCTTCAAAAGAATTCAAGCCTTATGATATTTTTCTATAATATTGATCCTTTGTTTCATAGTGGAATTATTTAGCACTCTAATAATGATTATGAATCAAGGAATTTAGTAGGCCTACTTCTAGCTGTGATCTTAGCTGGTTTTCAACAGTGACTTCTGAAAGCTTCAGCTTCATGGAATACCCTTATCAAATCTTCTCACTCATCTCATTCTATAATCACTAGAATTACAATTTTTTTTCTATTTTCACAATGTGTTATTTGAATCTGCTTTTTCTATACAGAAGAAATCAGGAAATAAAACTAATTAACTAATACTACTGCTGAAGGAACTCTCCCCCATTCATAGACGCGCAGTCTTCTTGGGGGATTTCCACTATGTCAATATTGTTAATTTTTTTCAGTAATTATTGTATGTGTTATTCTTATTTTATTCTATGAATGAACATAATCTTGATGTATTTTTATGTCATGTGGAATGAATAAATTGAATTGAATTGAATTATAATCTATATGGACCAGATTCTACTTCATCATTATTCTACTTCGTCTTCCATTCCAAAACACAGCAAATATAAATTCAACATATCTTATTATAGGAGGTCAATGATACAATGATAGATCGCAGCCTCTAGCATATTTATACGAGACATCACATAATGACTCATAATATTTGGGTGCAGATTCAGTCTCTAGCCCTACCCAAAACCATATAGGCGAGGTTCCCATCCGGGTTTGAAACCTTGATAAGTTGTTACGAAATTGGAATTAATCTCCAGAATACAATACAATACCTTGTTGCTAATTGATATAGAATCTGAAACAAACCTAGCTTGCAATCTTCATCATGAATAAAAAATGCTGGATTAGATATGAAACTGATGTAAGATTCATACAGAAATGTACAACAATACACAATGCTGGATTCTTGTCGCACTAATTTAGTATAACCATCTAGTAGAATAAATAATTATTCTATAATTAAATAATTATTCTCGTCTGGCAGCAACTATTTCCCATTTTTAAATAGCAACTATTGATTAAACTGAGAAGATTTTAGATTGATTTTTTATTTTTGTCTTTAAAAATAATTGTCATCCGTAATAAGTATTACCTCCTCATTAACCAAAGGATACAACCTCGTGATGAGAAATATCAATAATTGAATGACTGTTGAATATGAAATATCAGAAGTACTCTTCCAATTAGCTGCTGTTCAGATTATAAAGCTATTTCATTAGTGATTTTCATATAGTTTCAATCATGTAGGATATGCTTACGAAATTATGTAACTCTTATTATAATTTACTTTAATTTTGTATTTCACCAATTTAGTTTTCTGTAACTCTTTTTGTGTTATGAGGGCAATAATGGGATTGATTCCTGGTGCCCTCGATGATGTAATATTTCAAATAAATAAATAAATAAATTTTATGATTTTCAAGAAGAAATTTGATCATTTAAAGACAACTATGCTCCTTTGTTAAAAGTTTTCTAAGTTTATCGAACTGTATTTTTAAGCTTATTAATTGAACTGCCATGTATTTGTTTGAACAAAGGGTATTGAAACAATTTTATGAAGTGTCGAATTAATTTTAAAGCTCATTGAATGAAGCTTTTGCATATGAATTGGTTGCATCAAATGCTACAAATTGGAATAAATTGCATATACCTTTGAATACCTTTCTATTTTCGGACCAAATTTCTCACGGTAAAGTATAGAATCGGACATTCGTCAATCTTTTTAGTTCATTTTTCCCCTTCAACGTTTGCATTGAGTAACAACAAATTCACCAAGTTTCTCGCATTACCTTTATATTCTGTCCAAGCAAAGAAGACATTCTGGCAAGATGGGGAAATCACTCCAGATTCGTTAATATTGATTCAAAAATTATTTACTTGGGCTCAAATTGTAGATCGGAATGTTTCCTACAATTTGAGTTCAAATTTATAATTTTTGAACCAATTATGACCGAGCTGGAGTCATTTTCCCATCTTGCCATAATGTCTTCTTTGCTTGAACAGACTGTACCTTTCATTTCAGATTTCGCGATCAGAAATCAAGGACTGAAGGTTGCCGCGCTTCCATAGTCAGTCCAAGCAAAGAAGACATTCCGGCAAGATGGGGAAATGACTCCAGCTCGGTCTATATTGGTTCAAAAATTATAAATTTGAACTCAAATTGTAGAAAACATTATGTTCTACAATTTGAGACCAAATTGATAATTTTTGAACGAATATTGACCGAGCTGGAGGCATTTTTTCATCTTGACAGAATATCTTCTTTGGTGGACAGACTGTATTTGCTTTGCTGTTCTAAAGCCTGAGAAAATACTTGTTTGAACAAATTCTAGATTCACGACAAATAATGAAGTGGAACGTTCTTTATAGTGTTTTGTGGGTTCAGGGCTGTGAGTGAGTTTGTAGTGAATAGTAATCCTTCACGAGTTGAGTTGTATTGTAAAGAACAAGATTGAAATTAATATAGTTGGAGGAGAAGAGAAAAAAAAACAAGAGGAGTTGGAGGAAAGATTGAAAAAAATTGGGAAGAGAAGAAGATAGATAAAAAATGTCTTCATTTTTAAACTTTTTTACTTTACAAGAAGGGTTGTGGATGAAGTTGAGGCACAAGAGCACTCTCTTGCACTTAAACCACATTATCAAGACTAAAACGATAACCTTGATTAACAATGCACAAAATAGAGAATATAAATAACTCGAAACAATATTGTAAAATAAATACCATAGAATGAAAACTACAAATTTCAATTATCAAATATTTATGAAGAAGAAGGGGAGGAAGAGGAGGAAAAATAATGAAAAGAGTGGGTTGAGAATGGAGAAGAACAGGAAGAAGAAGAAGAAGAAGAAGAAGAAGAAGAAGAAGAAGAAGAAGAAGAAGAAGAAGAAGAAGAAGAAGAAGAAGAAGAAGAAGAAGAAGAAGAAGAAGAAGAAGAAGAAGAAGAAGAAGAAGAAGAAGAAGAAGAAGAAGAAGAAGAAGAAGAAGAAGAAGAAGAAGAAGAAGAAGAAGAAGAAGAAGAAGAAGAAGAAGAAGAAGAAGAAGAAGAAGAAGAAGAAGAAGAAGAAGAAGAAGAAGAAGAAGAAGAAGAAGAAGAAGAAGAAGAAGAAGAAGAAGAAGAAGAAGAAGAAGAAGAAGAAGAAGAAGGAGACGGAGGAGAAGAAGAAGAAGAAGAAGAAGAAGAAGAAGAAGAAGAAGAAGAAGAAGAAGGAGACGGAGAAGGAGAAGAAGAAGAAGAAGAAGAAGGAGAATGAGAAGGAGAAGATGGAAAAGTAAATTCGTTAACTAAAACACAATTTGAAGCACACGTCTTCAAGAAGAGGAAGAGGGAGAAGAAGAAGAGAAAAGAAGGAGGATAAAAATAATAAAGAAGATAAGCAAAATGAACAAGATAAGATGAGGAGGTGGAGAAGGAGGAGGTGGAGGAGAAGGAGGAGGAGGAGGAGGGAAAAGGATGTGATGGAGTAGAATGATGAGAGAGAAGATAAAGTAAGTAAGAGAAGGGAGGTGATGATGAAAGAAAAGGGTGAAGAGGAGGAGAAGAAGGAGAATGAAAGAAAGAAGAGAAATAAAGGTCGGAATCGTGTCAGATGACATCAGAGTGCACAATTCACGAGAGCATGTCCTGATTAATTGTGCATGCAAAAAGTGCAATAAAATGATGCAGTTCCCGATGCAATTATTGCAATTTTTGCGATTTTTTCAATACAAATTTTTTTATTACTATTAATATTTTAATATTATTATTATATTTTTAATAAATGTGCACAGTGAAGGGAGGTCTGAAAGTCTTCTTGTCGATTTCGTGCTAAAAAAGAGTTGAGAAGATAGATTTTTAAAACATCAGTTGATTTTTAGTAGAGAATCTGTACCTATGCTTAATCTGTACTTAGTTCAAAACTGAGTGATTGAGTTAGAAATAAAACTTATAGTTTCTCATTCTTCCCATAATTCTACTTTCTATAATTCTCATTTTTCTACTGATTCACTTGATTGTGATTTTAATTTGAGTAAGAAGCAGAGATAGTGATTTTCAAATGATTTCTGAATGAAAGAAGGGAAACATACTGTAAAAAATTAAATAACATATTGATTAAATTTATTGCTTAAAAAACTCGAAATAGATTATTGAAGAACAAATTAGTCAAGAATGGAAGATTGAGAAAAATCAATTAAATTCAGTTTAAAAAAGTATGTTTCAAACATGGTTTCCATTTACTCTTACTTCGATGATTTGATTCCTGTAATGGAACTAGACCTTAGAAAGTAGATTAATATCACTCAATTTTATACTTCAAGCCACTGGCGGTTCAGGTGAAGTGCCTGTATCTTTCACTGTACAGCCGCTAGTGCTTCAAACATACATTCTAAAATAAAAGGAATAGGATCCCTAAAATTTGTATAATACGGTGTTTCTCCTCAACTATAAATACTTCTGAAAGTGCTGAGAAAAAAGATAACTTAGTTTCGAACTTATTATTTTTCAAAATTTGGTATAAAGACGTTTTGGACGTTAGTCTGTGTTTTTAGCCAATAAGTTTATTATTTTCTGTAAAAATTTATAGATAAATAAATAATTTGCTCTTTCAATAAATAACACAGTCTTCATCATTGACTTAGCAAGACAAGACAATCTATATTGGAAAAATATTTAGGAATATAAATCACTTAGCCAAAAATACTTTCCAGTAGGTACTTTAAATGTAAATATGTTATTTTTAATGGGCTACAAACCGTACAATGATACTTGCAATAATACCATAACAATATTCTAATATTGATAAACGTTTGAAACTTGATTCACGTGACTTTTCACCTAGTTTATCAGCTGTCCCTAACCCTGACCTTCATCAAGTTCATTGTAATAGAGAGTAACATAAACATGATGCAAGTTCTATTAAAAGCACTGACAAATAAATACTACTGTACTACTAGATGAAGCAGAACAGAGACTATCTTAGCTATCATACCTCTAAATACTTACTCTCTCTTTTCCTCCCACAATCATTCTCTCCACCATTTACAATCTCTTCCATTACACATCCTTCCTCACTCTTTCTCTCTCTCTCTCTTTCTCTCTCTCTCGCACACACACACACTTTCTCACTGAGTATTTTTATCTCTCTCTTTGTCTTCTACTCACTCACTCACACACATATATTTATACTCTCACTCAATCTTTCTCTCATACATTCACTCACTCTCTCTTACTCATTCATAAACTCATTATTACTCCAACTTACTCGTTCCCTCTCTCTCGCGAAATACCTCTAATAACACTCATAAATTCACTCAGAGGTGTGACGCATATTATATGACGTTTTCATCATGGTGTACTCTACAACGTCATAGTTATCATTAGATTCAAGTTGTTTTGTTGTTTCGTTTTGTTCTCCGGTTCAATTTAGAATGCTAATGAATGTTTGTGGAATGACCATTATACTATAATTGATGTAAATTCCAACTTGGTCTAACATGTATTAGATAGGAGATATAGTGTATTTGAAGTCGGAGGTTATATTGAATACAGTTTTGTCAGGCCTCCTCCTCGAATTACTGTACAAGATCTCTCCAATCTTTTTACTCTCTTTTTCTAGATCTTTCCAACCTTTTTGATGTACAATTCTGACGATGACATCACTTTACATGAGTCAATTCCGTTCCTTTTTTCAGTGAATTATTATGATTACGGTTTGTGTGTGTAGTAGTGTTAGTAGCCTAGCAGACTGTGCGACTCCGTATACAATCTATGCGAAAAAGTTGGCCGGTGTCCAACAAGGATCTACTCTTGGCCCCTTCTTGTTCCTTCCGTGTACGCATGCGCGCGCAAGTTATTCTTCTGTGTTGTCGAGGAGTTTTTCAAAACGCCGGTCACGAAATTTGCACTTGAACCGGTTCTGAAATTATCATTTAATCAATGACTACAAGCTGTCAAACGCAAGTGAGTCACCGTGAAAGATCTCGGAACCGCAATCACTTTGTACCGGACCTACTGAGGTATCAACTCCCACGTCCCACACTATCAATACACAATCCACTATTACTATAGCTATAGGACATTGTCATGCACATTCTTCATGAACGTTTAAACTGTATTACTACATACTGTATACATTGCTTTGATAAATTCAGAGGCAGCTTTATGAATATACATAGATACAGATCGAATTTTTATTAAGAATGCACATCATAGCATTCAATAGCTATAGGTAGGTTTATATCTGATCGAGCAAAGAAGACATTCTGACAAGATGGAAAAATGACTCCAGCTCGGTCAATATTGGTTTGAAAGTTATAAAATTCGTCTCAAATTGTAGAGCAGAATCTGTTCTACAACTTGAGACTAAAAGCATAATTATTGAGCCAATATTGGTCGAGCTGGAATCATTTTCCCATCTTACCAGAATGTCTTCTTTGCTTAACCAGACTATTGAAAGTTACAATGCGCATTTTTAATAAACATTGGAACTGTATCACTGTATATTCATCGGTGATAAGTGATAGTATGAACACTTCTATTGAATCTTCTATTTCTATTACTATAGCTATCGAAAATTACAATGTGCAATCTTCATAAACGTTCACACAGTATCACTGTGTATATAATATAGTTTGTCTAAGCAAAGAAGACCCTCTAGCAAAATGGGAAAATGACTCCAGCTCGTCAATATTTGTTCAAAAATTATAAATGAGATCTTCATAGTAGATCTAATTGCTTCCTACGATTTGAGATCAAAGTGATAATTTTTGAACCAATATTGGCCGAGATTAAGTAATTTTCCCATCTTGCCAAAAATTCTTCTTTGCATGGACAGACTATACAACAGTGATGGCATCTATGCTTTCCTACTCACAGGAACAAAGTATTTGTTATTCTATCAGTATCACTCACGTTCAAGTAGGAAGTATTCTTTATTAAACTAATATTGAATGAATGTTATGCAACCTGATTGAATTGCACTTTATGAATCATTGCGTGCAGATGTTGATATAAATTGAATTTGTTGTGGAATGCATTTATTCAAGTGTCGAACTATAATAGATTTTAATTAGGTAAATAGTTTCCATTACGTTTATATTCAGTATCCATTTTATCTGCAACTTGCGGTTGTATGAAAATAAATGATTTGATTTCCGTTCAGTTTCTTCCAGTATTCGTTCAGTTTTCATTATTTAGTATCAGTTCCTGTTAATTCTCTAACTATGCTTAGACTAACTACTATTAGAAATTACTACTACTATCTAATTCTGTACATTGTCTTTGGTTTAGTTGATTTTCAGTTAATTTGGTATAGTATTTTTGGTTCTTGAAAGCAATTCAAAATTAGGATTATCATAATTCCAATAAGAAATAGAATTGAATATTTTTTATTTAATGCTCATATTACAATAACATAATTCTTTGACAATGCAAAAAATATTCTACAAATTCTGCTGCCAGAAGAAGAAGAAGAAGAAGAAGAAGAAGAAGAAGAAGAAGAAGAAGAAGAAGAAGAAGAAGAAGAAGAAGGAGAAGAAGAAGAAGAAGAAGAAGAGGAGGAGGAGGAGAAGAAGAAAGGAGGAGGAGGAGGAGGAGGAGGAGGAGGAGGAGGAGGAGGAGGAGGAGGAGGAGGAGGAGGAGGAGGAGGAGGAGGAGGAGGAGGAGGAGGAGGAGGAGGAGGAGGAGGAGGAGGAGGAGGAGGAGGAGGAGGAGGAGGAGGAGGAGGAGGAGGAGGAGGAGAGGAGAAGGAGAAGAAGAAGAATGAAGAAGAACATGATGATGATGTTGAAGAATCATCTACCGATTATCATCTCAAACTCTCAACAAGTTCTCACTTTTTCTCTATTTTCTTCTGAAAACCAAGGAACGGCTGGTTAAATCTGAGGACATCGATCATCGTAATTAATATTCAGTGTTAAACCGAACAATAATCTCTATCCTTCGCTTAGCTTCGACACAAGATTAATAGAGAGCTAGTCAATCCAATCAAAGAAGACATTTTGGCAAGATGGGAAAAAGACTCCAGCTCGGTCAAATTTCTTCAAAAACTTATAAATTTGGTCTCAAACTGTAGATCACAATGTTTCCTACAGTTTGAGACCAAGTTTATAATTTTTAAATCAATATTGATAGAGCTGGAGTCATTTTCCCATCTTGCCAGAATGTCTTCTTTGCTTGGACAGACTATACACGAGTCGCGCCTATCTTCACATTATTAATATTCAGAGAAGATTCTGACACTATTTCTCATTCTTTTGTAATTCTTCATTCGTTTTTTCGAAGGCTTCTCAGGCATTGAGCAAAGCCTTGTCATCCCAGCATCAATTGAATATCTGGATGCGATAAAATTATTCAAGAATAGATTTGAGAGAATGTGAGAGAAATAATAAGGTGAAGAGAATGAAAAGGAGAAGGAGAAAGAGAAAGAGGGCAGAGAAGAGAGAGAAAGAGAAAGAGTGAGTGATCGAAAAGAGGAGAAAGAGAGAGAGAGAGAGAGTGAAAAGATGACAAAACATTATTGCATTGTTTTTGTTTTTCTTTTTTATTCTAACTCAGAGTGAAACTTGAAGGCTAGTCCTAAATAGAAAGTAATAAATCGACATTTGTTTTTTAAACAAACCTTTAATCCCATTGTTTCAATTTTTCGTGTGCATTTAGATTCTTAAAGATTCTCAACTATCATCTATTATTATTGGTCTTATTCAGGCAGTTTTGGATAATATTCTCATTTTTCTAAACTATGTTCTTTCCTTCAGGAAACATTATACTCAATCTTCATCCTATGTGCAATCTTCATTCTCTGTATATTATGAGATGTTAGAAAGATCTTAGTCATGAGATGTAAGTCATACCATAGAATAATAGAAATCTCTATTAAAAAACAACAACCAAATAAAACCTATGGAAAAAAATAATAAAATCTAGAATCCTTTTTGGTCATACATTGTATATCTTTTGATTTGTTGTCTATTCACAGTCAATCAATTTATTATCTATAAAGGGGTGATTCGATTAATTCTCAATAACAATATTATTATAATGAAATAAAAACTCTACAATGAAAAATACGTATGAAAATGAATCGAATGAGACTCTTCTGTTTGCTTTATACCATAAACTAGCCGGCAGGCTCGCTTCGCTCGCCTTCTCCGCCTAGCCAGGGGGCTCCGCCCCCTAGACCCCGCCAGTATCGGCAGTGTGAGTCAAAACCTTTGCCAGTGTCAGCTGAGACAAACAGGCTCGCTTCGCTCGCCTGCAAATTCCGTTCAGAAGGGGTTCGAAATTTATTGAACAAAGCATTAATTATTGACCTAATCTAGACCTGTTTAACAAATTTAAGCATTTTCTGCCTATTTGTTCTGAAAAATAGTAAAACGCTAATTAATATTGAGCGTAACCTTGGGAAGTATATCGGACATTGATTCAAACTTGATTCAATATCTTCTTAATTACTCCATCTATAATCTCGCTGAACCATTGAATTTACACTAAGGATTGGTCGTATCAAGGCGGAAGATATGCAACCCGCAAAACATCTACAATTTTGAAACCCTGATTACTGGCGTAATCTTGAACGGATTTCAAAAATATTTTAACACAACATTTTTAGACCTTATCTGAACCTGCCCACCAAATATCAACATTTTCTACCGATTGGTTCTCGAAAAAATTGAGAAAACGCCGAAAATCTATGGAAAAATTCAAATATTTAGCGTATCCCTGAAAAGTTTTCAAAATCCGTTCTTAGCACGCGTCTAAACTTCCTACTGAACATGCCTGCCAAATTTGAACGCATTCAGTTCGGTGGATTTTTAGTTCTGGTGATGAATGAATCAGTCAGTCAGTCAGTGCCATTTCGCTTATATAGATATAGATTAACTAATATTATTTAGATACAGTCAGACATGAAAAGAAATAGATTCTTTTAAATGTGTAGGCTTCATAGTCGATTAAAGTAAGAACAATTACTCCTAAACTAACTTTGAAATAATATTTTGCCCTCCAATTATTATTATAGTATATTACTGTCTTCTTCAATAATTACTTTGCTGCAGTAAGTCTATACAGCATTGTAAAATAAGTATATGAAGCACGCATTATCTGAAACAAATGAATTCAAGATTATCATAATTATCATAGGTGCAAATACAAAAAACATAGTTTTTACTTGGGTGTTTACTATTCCATAATTATAAAGTTAAATTACATATATGTATCATGAATACTACTATCCATACATCACTATGCTACTACCAAACGCACTTTCTTTATCCATTGTTCAATTGCCTTTCGAGATGATTCATCCAAGAAGATACTCAAGATAAATAGGTAGCAAAGATATGTCTCAATAATGATAGAATACATTATATCAACAATAATCAACATTGATGCAATAATAAGTTTTCACAAATTTGATAGATTTATTATCAACTTCTGAGTCTGATTAAAAGGAAATTGAACCATTTATTGACACAACTGGAATTGACACACACTTTTATAAGTGAAACTGATTTAATACAAAATGTGAAATAATGTTTGTGTTTTTACCCTTTATCGTGATTTCTCAAATAAATAAATGAATAATGTTGATAAACTCTTACAATGAAGGTGATAACAAATTAATTATTAGTCAAATTAAGGTGCATTCATGATGGGTTGAAATATGAATATTATAAAGATATCACCAAAGTTGATATTCATGAATCAGCTGTCCTAATCAAATACAATGAAATAAAAATGGAAGTAAGCATATGATGTAAGAGAAAAAATGTCATCTTCATCTTCGTATTTTAACACACTAATTTATTATTCACCCAGAGGAAACACTCTTCAAGTTGACGCCATGCTCGTGCTTCCATTGGCTGAAAAAAAGGGGAGGAGCCTTACTAGCTCTTGCTAGAAAGTGGGAGGGGCTTGACGAATAAGCTTTGCTTGTGCTCCCATTTGCTGAAAAAAGGGGAGGAGCCTTACTGGCTCTCACTAGAAAGTGGATAGGGCTTGGCGAATGAGCTTTGCTCGTGCTCCCATTGGCTGAAAAAAGGGGAGGAGCCTTACTGGTTCTTACAAGTGAGTGGGAGGAGGTTAATGGATGAGCTGGATACACTCAAAATATGTTGAAATTAGTTGGAAACTTACTGCTGCATAAGATTGAAGCGATACAACATAGAATTTTCCAGCAGTGACCTTGCTCGGTTTATTTGCCCTTGTCATTGCAATTAGAATTTTCCTTTTTGTTTTCTGAGCCATTCCGGTCCAGTCACTTTTGTAAAACACTTCTTGCAGGTTTCCGGTCTGTGAATCCAATATTAATACAATTTTCATTGCTTAAATACTATTTGAATATTGTATCGCATATAATCACATTTTAAATTCACTAATCGAGTATTAAATGTGAGTAATAGAAAATTCACAATCTAATCATAATTTTCCTCATTGCATTTCAATCATGTTTCCGATATTGAAAAGAAAAGAATGTGGAGAAAGACACTGGTGGCTCGTACCCACAAAACAGGTGAAGTGCCCGTATCTTCTACTGTTCAGCACTTCACCTGTTTCGTGGGCACTAGCCGCCATTGGAGAAAGATCACTTGGTGCAGAGACCTGTGACTTAATTGTAAAAGTGTGAAGTCTATGATAGTGTGAAGTCTTCAATTATTATTATACTCTTTCCATCAAGTGATTAGAGCGAACTCTATCTTTTAGGAGTTATTTTTATTTGCACTTTGGTTGAATTATTGCGTTTTTTATGATTATTTCTAGATTTCACGGGATCACATTTTCTCATGAAAAAGTTGAGAAACTAATGAACTCTTAATCTCTATCTCAACTTCTCAAAGTTGAGAAATCTTCTCAACTAGAAAGATTCTGCATTTAAAATGAGTTGGAAAGTTGCATTAGTTACCGAAATTCACACAATATTTTCGGGAGCAATTTATCATGTCTTAATTTCCTTCCCGTAGGCCAGTTTTCACCATAAATTATACTTTCAAGCATTATCTTTAGAAAAAAATACAGACCTACCTTATCGTTTACTATGAAGCCAGCCCAACTGAATATTGTCAACTGAAGAATCATGCTACTGAAAAAGCAGAGATGTTTGGAAATTCTGATAAAACTTTGAACCGGGGTTTCACTGAGCTCTGTGGTTGAGTCTGTCAACGCTATCTGGAAAGAAATAGTTCTAAATTTGATTAGTCACAATAATGCAATGGTGCCAATGGAAATAGAGATAATAAAGCGTGTACAGTATTACTCTTAACGAAATCCTTCTTATTCATTCAAGTGAAAAGGACAATGAGACAAAGACTGTGTAAGATTTAATGATATCATTAGACTACATCTTTTGAAACAACTACTTAAAATTTATATATTATATTCAATTATCTTTAGAGAAAAATTAGGACCTATCTTAAACCTTGGGAAGCGGTTTGTCCCAGTGGTAGAGAGCGTCTAATCGATGAGATTAGATAAGCGACGTGACGTGCCTCTGCCACCACTGTTGTACTGGTGACCGGTTCCTCTGAATCAATTTATTATGAGCCTCAAAAATCGCTTCCCGGGTGTTCGGAACCCACCTAAAGCAGTAGGTCCATTCATCTCTCATCATCATCCTTCCCATTACCCACGCACAGGCCCAAGAGCCCATGTGGGCATCACCCTCAAAAAATTGAGTACCATTTGAAGCTCAATTAAATGGCTTAATTAATTTTTCTGGCATATTTTAAGACAACTACTCAAAATGTCCATATTTTCAATCGAGTTCCCCCGTGATATGTTCAGTTAAATGACGTACAATGACGGACAATGTAATTGGCAACAGGAAATTTATTTTACTTTCCTGTAACACTAATTTGGTTACTATTAGCCTATAAGTAAATTTAGAAATTTACTAGATAAGTAAATATAGAGTAATAATATTATTTTTTCATATATATTATCAGCCAATGTTCGGTTCAATCAGAATTGTTGAACTTATTTTGAGATCTTCGGAACTACTACTCTTAATTGTAACTAATTTGACATTTGATTAATTTGATCAGTGATTGAGAAATCTTCATTTACCATCAACATGAAACCGCAAGTACAAATCAGAATAGTACTCAACAGCATTTGGAACAGATTGAGCAACGAGAACACGCTCTCCATTAGGTCAGCTACCCTGTAATTGATAAATAATAAATATATAAATGAATAAATAAATCTAAATAAAATAAGTATGAATTTGTGAAAAATACATAATTAATAGAATTTACCTTCTTAAATATTGAATAAAATTGAACAATCGAGAACAAACATTCACGTACATTCCAATTATTACAATACGAGACATTTATAAATTTTTCCATTAATTAATTGTTGTTTTTTGCTATTTGGATCGTCATTTTGTGACGTTTGTATGAACCGCTATTAGGGGAGGAGCTTGTCAAGGCTAAAAGCGGACATTCACTTTGATTGGTTCAAGCTTCTACCAATAGCAGTGCTTGAGCTATTCTATTTTCACTTGGAAACATCTGATATTTTTTCATGGTCTGCTGGCAATCTAGAGTTTCATGGCAAAAATTATAATCGTGGTGTATCCTGAGAGAATAGTACTAAATTCTATTCTATTCTAAAAAACATGGGGATTCAAGTGTCGGCCAGTTGAACATTTGTAGCCAATCACAGCTGTTTTTGTTTGACTCAATGACAAGACAAAGGCTGAAGATATTCAACTGGCCGACACTACAATCCCCGAGTACAGGGCGCTTTTAAGGGCCGGTTTCTCCAAATAGGCCTACGTTTAACTGAAATTTTAGTTTAAACTATCAGTTGTCAGTGTATGGTCACTTTTATTAACTTGTGTTTCAATTGAGCCAGCTGATGGTTTAATCCGAAATTCAGATTAACTTTTTTGGAGAAACCGGCCCTAACTCTTATTCCATCCTCACTGGCTGTACCCACCTTAACATCTGCTGATGCCCCCTGATACACACTTTCACCAGCTGATCCATGTCCTCCATCTCCTGCCTCGACAACTCCAACAGCTGATTCTCTCTCGCCAGCCGATCCTCTCCCATCAGCTGATCCATATACACCACCTCCTTCCTCGACGACTTCCTCCGACTACGAGCAGCCTCCCTCACACTCTGCACACAGGCGGCGAGCACGTCGATCTGAGCGCCCACCGCGGAGCTGAATGAAAGTATCAGGAGCATGATGGAGCACTCCGTCAGACAGGTGAACCATAGAGAACCTGAGTTACAGCATAGAATAATAGAACTCTTTATTATATACATAGGATTAATAATAGGATCGTCTTTGGTTACAGAGACTGTAAGTTAATTAAGATCTCAATTACTACAAGTCGCTGTCACATTTCGGGCACAAGATGCAACAGAAACACGTGATGATTGTATGGAGCAAAGCGTATCAAAAATCAGGAGACCAAAGTGCATTGCTCTCCACAACTTCGTATTGTTTCTATTAAATCCTAGCCCAGATAGCACGTAAGCTTATTTCAAGCTGTAAATTGAGTGGATTTTGAATTGGAAGTTCCAGTTTGATCAAACCTAATTCAAACTTGTAACAGGCTGTAAGCAATCAAGCTGGAAGTTTTAAACTTGTAACAAGCTGGAATTTTCATTCTTAAAATCAACCTTGAATGTTCCAGCTACAGTCCAGCTTGTTTCAAGCTAGAATCAACCTTGATTCCAGCTTGAACTTTTAAGCTTGGATGATTAAACTTGATTCCAGCTTGAACTTTCAAGCTTTGCAAACAGCTTGAAAGTGGTAACTTCTTAACTTGAATCAAGCTGTATTACAGCTGTTTACTGTAAGTTCCAAGCTTGAATCCAGCTTGTTGAATGGAACATTCAAGCTGGAAACCAGCTGGACCCCAGCTGTTTGTGCTATCAGGGAGGAACATGATCCGTTGTGACTTTCCTAGTAATCGAAACGAAGCATATTAGTATAGGTATAGTAGAAAAATTGTAGAATCAAAGTGTTGCCATTGAGTGGTAAGCTTGATCGAATTCATCTTACATTTTCAACTTTCATTGAACAAGATACGCGACCACACGAGGCCGTTTTTGAGTCTAGTCGACTTGATGAAGTAGATACGTCAAGTAAATCAAATAGATTTCAAATAAAAACTTAGCTGTTTAAAACTGGCGGCTCGTGCCCACAAAACAGGTGAAGTGCTCGTATCTTCTACCGTACAGCACTTCACCTGTTTCGTGGGCACGAGCCGCCAGTGCTGTTTAGTCAAAATGAGAACTAAAAATCTTACCTCATACTCATGTATATTAATGAAAAATTATGTTTAAAAGAGATTGATAATGGTGTAACAACCGAAACCGGTACCACGAATTTTTAATAAATCAGTGGTTTGACAACATCTTGTCTTATCTTTTAAAAAAGTTATACTACTTTCTAGGCATAGCTTGAGTAGTCATAGCGACGTGTTTTTATGTTGGCAGGAATTTTCAAATTTATTCTATACATTTATGAATTTCAAAGTGACATTTTCTGTGAATTGATTTATTTGGTGTCTTATCCTTTTATTCCAAATTCAAAATTTTCTTGGACGAAAAATTCTAGAGTGAAGTGCTACGATATTGTACATATCTTTTCGAACATATTATATTTATCAAAATTTAGGGAAGAAATAGTTCAGGCTCTGCCTAGTTTTTCTTGCCTGGTTATATTATTATAATTTAAATATTATATTATTTATAATATTATTATAATTTTTATAATGATATCAATGAATAAATGAATACTTTCTACCTGAATCAATGAGGAAGGTGATGAGTTTGGCCGGCTGCTGTGATTCGTCGAAAGGATGCCAGTTGGGAATAGTCTTCAGGTATTTGCAGTCGGACAGAAGGCATTCGGTGATTGGTGCTAGTTGATAACCGATCAGTGTTGCCCATACCATTACGAATACCACGTAGGTTACTGTGGAAAATCAAATCGGAATTTGTAATGAACACCAGTAATAATGCCTTAATTACACTTTAATTAATTGCATTATAAATTTCAATTGGATATATAGTACTGTTATATAGTAATAATTTGATACAGTGTCAATCAAATTAGTAAATATAATATATTATGGAGATTTCGAAATAGATATATAGTCTGGTCAAGCAAAGAAGAAATTCTGGCAAGATGGGAAAATGACTCCACCTCGGTCAATATTGGTTTGAGATATATAGTCTGGTCAAGCAAAGAAGAAATTCTGGCAAGATGGGAAAATGACTCCACCTCGGTCAATATTGGTTTGACAATTGTAAAATCGGTTTCCAATTGTAGAGCAGAATGCTTTCAACAATTTGAAACAAATATTTATTTATTTGGTAAAAATTATAAATTTTGTTTCAAATTGTAGTGCAGAATGTGTTCTACAGTAATTAGAGACCAACTTTATTGACAGAGTTGGAGTCATTTTCCTATCTTGTCAGAATGTCTTCTTTGCTCAACCAGACTGTAAACTTGTCAATTCCGTGACTCATTACAAAATTCTTATAAACAATCCACTCAAAACCCTTGAAACTGCAGAATAGATTCAATAAAACTGAATTCCAGACTTCAATTTTTTACATCAATGATGGTTCAAACTGTTATGGCTAACGCCAATAACTTTGATGATTTTGACTTTTTCTTGCTCATGATTATTACTATCTGAGATACTTTTATCATGGACTAACCAATACTACTGGTCGAGGTCGAGAATCAGAAATTGGTCAGCGCTCTTCTAGTAGAATAGAAACCACGCACTGCAAAGTGTCAAAAATCATCCAATCGAGAAAATTCTTAATACAAATTTTCAGCAAAACCAATACCTTTATTGCAAAATTCATCAGAGGACGCAAATATTCTCAACGCTTTTTCCGGCGCTATCTTGGCGCAAATGAGGAAATCCCTCCTGAAAACCAGCAACAACTCCTTGATCTCCTTCTCCATACAGAGCAGAACAATAATCTTGACGCAAGGCTCCAAATCGATGCAAATTGTTAGAAACTTTTCAACTGTGACTTCCAGCTCATGAGTGTCTATGAAGAGTCGCACAGATTGTAGCAAGCACAGGTAGATCAGTTGGTAGAGCAGGTAGAACGCGTTGTAGAAAATGATAAAATAGGGAATTTGGGAACGATTGGTGTACCACGACCATAAACCTAGGATGTCTAGGCGCTTGAAATCCAGTCCGCTTTTTGAATCCATGTTGTTTTAGAGGGAAGAGTACTAGAGTATGAAGAGTATAGAGTAGAGTATAAGGGAAGAGTAGAAATGTAAGATAAGAGAAGATTTGAAATAGAAATAATGCGTTTTGAAATAGGAGAAAAACAGATATTATAAAAGAGTCTAAAGAGTAGCTACTTTATTAAGTCACAAACATTTATCGGGTCTCAGTTGCCCAAAGATTATATGTGTTTAGCTGTGTTTCAAGAACCAAAAATTCCACCTCATCTATTCTCTTTGGATGTACTTTTATGAAAAGTCAATACTTTTAGAAGGAATGCTGAAATCAATAGCGATGGAAAGCTGATAGTTGATAAGTTAATAATGAGAGTATTATAAAGCCGTATTATTCATATACCGAAGCCGTATTTTAACAATATTGAAAGTTCTACTTCTATTCTTTTTAATGTATTGTTATTGAAACTCTATACTTTCAGAAATGTATTTTCAACGATAGAACCATAGAATTGAAATTAATAATTGAAGTCAGTTCTGTGATAGAAATAGCCAACCAATTCCCACTTTTTAAAATAGGAGAAGAAACACGTAAACAGTCCCAAGACTCGTGAGTTGAACTTTGAGCCTCAAATTCAGTGTAAACCTTATATAAATGCCCAAAACTAAAGTAGTATCAATAAATAATACTCAGAGTTTTTGGACTATGAACTACGGTACTCGTCTTTTGGTATACTTAGATGACATCTCATATCTTATTCAATAATTTGTTTGAACAGTTGATGGTTTAACCCCCTTGGTAATTACTCTCGCCTGTACTGGAAGACTGAATAAACTCGTATCTTTTATACATTTAATGCTCGATCATCACTCAATATTCAGTTTTATTGGTATTCGGGTGCAATTAGTGGATAATAAGATTCCATTTATTTACCCAGTCCAAGAAAAATTCAAGAATAAGTAGGTAAGTATATCGCAACAACCATACTAAGAAATTTATTCGAGATCAAAATATTCAGGTTCAATCCATCATCTATTAGCCTTTCAAAAAAGTTCTATAGAAAAAGTTCTATACATTATTATTGTTCACAAGTTGGAGTGTCAATAGAATAGATAGGTACTAGAAAAATAGCCTAGTATTGGACTGTAGACTTCAATAGGACTATTGAACTGATAATAGACCAGGCCCAAGATGTATAGAATAGTATATACACCTTGGACCAGGCCTACTTGTTGGAATAGAAAAACTGCGAAATTGGAAAAAACTACGAAAACTATGGAAATTGAACTACAAACTACATGAATATAAGTACTGTATGAGTAATTGGAAAACTTTGTAGGTATATACAATCTAAATTTTCGAATACGGTAACAGAACTATTTTCTTACAATTAATTTATTGTTAATTATTAATTATTTGTCCCAATTCCACTGGCGGCTCGTGCCCACGAAACAGGTGAAGTGCTGTACAGTAAAACATACAAGCACTTCACTTGTTTCGTGGGCACGAGCCGCTAGAGCCCAATTCTACCGGTAGATAGCAGCTTCTGTTTGGTGATATTCTACTTGAGATCCAAGCTCCGCCTATTCTCTTTTTTGATTGGCAAGCAGTAAATGCAGTACTTAGTTTCCAACTCTACCGCTAGATAGCTGCTGCTACTGGGTTATGTTGTACTTCAATTCTAAGCTCCTCCTACTCTCTCTTCTGATTGGCCAGCAGTAAATGCGGCATGTAGTTCCCAACTCTACCACTAGAGAGCAGCTGCTACTGGGTGTTATTTCAGCCCAACTCCAAGCTCCTCCTGCTAAGCTTCTGATTGGCCAGCAGTAGATTTGAAGCGTAGTTCACGGTTCTACCGACAGATGGGAGTAGTTACTGGGTAATGCAATACTTTTTTCATTCCCATAATTAGTAGATTACAATGGAAATATTGTTGAATAAAAAATGTTAGTTTTCACGGTTCAATTTCCTTCCAAAAAGAGTTTTAATTTCTATACAGTACTAATTTAGATTGCAATGATAACTCAATTCTAGTAAACCAGTTAACGTACAATCACAAAGTAATGTATAAAGTCATTTACTAAAGTACTGTAGAGTCTTAGGAAACGTATAGAGCTATGATTTCACGCTTCTATTTTCTTCCAATAAGATGGAAATGGACGATAATAATATGAATTATGTTTTAGATGAAACATTTGAATTGCACATACAGTATTGTGTCATGTAGATATCAAATCTGATGGATTTCTGAATTACAGTAGCCTATATTGAAAAAAAAATTGTACCGATCATTCACAACACAGTTTCTTACTATTCAATTCAAATCGTAATATTCCCAAATATTCTAACATATAAAACATTTGTAAATTATCATACTGAATTCTGTTCAAAATCGAATACATGATAATTTGAATTTGATTGAAAAGCAATTTTCTACCCTGTCAATCTTTGAGCTCTCATTAGTCTTCTTGCTCTTGGAGCATTTTTTAAATCACAATATCTATTGATAATTAAATTGTTTGTTTGTTATGGATAGAAACACAGAATTTGGCAATTCTGTCAGAGATTCAGAGAAGCTCTTAATTGCTCTTAAAGCATGTTTTTGCATCACAATATTTGGATTTTCTATGAACAAATCCATACCTTGAAGAAGACAGAACCATGCCCCCACTGAGAATACTCGGCCAACTATTTAACCCAAATATAATTCACTAGTTCACCTCAGTGACAACCTCCAACAGGTGAAATGCATCCACAATCGCGCATGCGCATATGATTAGTTTGTCGGTGAAATAATTGGTAGGTGTCACACACTTCACAGAGACGAAAAGCGCTCTCTAATTTTTGAAGCTCCGCCAATACTGCTTGCAATCTTCAAAAGATGCGCCTTTAAAAGAGGACCGTGTTGGAAGTTGCAGCTTGCATACTGATTAACGCATGCAAGGTTTCTAATTTAGCGCATGTACTTTCTAGTAAGTTAATAGTGCACCATTAGTAGACGAACATGAGTCAAGCATGTACTTTGGAAATAGATATACTGTAGCATTATAATGCTACAATTATAGTAACATTTTTACTCAAGCATGTATAGTCTGCCCAAGCAAAGAAGATATTTTGGCGAGATGGGGAAAATGACTCCAGCTCGGTCAATATTCGTTCAAAAATTATAAATTTGGTCTCTAACTATAGAACAGAATGTTTTCTACAATTTCAAAGAAAATTTATAATTCTTGAATCAATATTGACAGAGCTGGAGTAATTTTCCCATCTTGTCAAAGTGTCTTCTTTGCTTGGACAGACTATGAATGAACATGAGTCAAACATGTACTTTAGGAATAAATAAACTGTGATTTCCAGTTTGGGGACATGTGAAGTGTCAGTTATTTATGTAACTGCATTGAAATACAGTACTGAAACTTGTTAAACTAGAGACATGTATTACAATGTTTCATGAGTGCTGATGCATGTCGAGTAAGATGAATCTCTCCTTCATTGTATTTTTTATTTTGTCCTTGGTATTCTTCTTGGGATCATAATTCATTCTCCATTCTTTCTTGCCTTTTTATTGTCTTCTACATTATTATGTAGTTCTTGTTCTTTTCCTCTTCTTTTTTCTTCGTCATCTTTTTCTCATCGTCTTTCTTCTTTTTCACTACATTTTCTAGCTCTTTGTCTTCTATATATCATGTGTCATCAATATTATTCTTTTCTTCGTTTATCATTTCTCATTTTATTCCACATCTTCACCCTTTTTTACTCTCCCATTACATTTTCTAGATTTTTGTCTTCTATCTCTCATTCGTCATATTTCAACTCTCTTTCTATCTCTCATTCGTCTTCTTTTAACTCTTTTTCTTCCTCCCCGCCTCTTTCGATTCCTCTCCCTTCTGATTTGGTTTTCGCTTTGAAATTTTTCAAACACCTCAAATGCGATCTTGCAATATACAAAAGTCTTAAATAGATTAAAAAATATAACAAACAAGTCTCTAAGAATATTCAATTCATTATAGTTTTGTATACATATGAATGAAAAACTTGCTTTTGAAAATAGTAAAGTATATAGTAATAGAGATAGGGTTACCGATGTTTACCACGACTCATATATTATTATAGTGGGATTTTTTGAAAGATAAATGAAAATCAAACACCCTTTTAAAAACTTGAAAATTATTAAAAGGGTGTTTGATTTTCATTTATTTTTCAATTATTTTAAATAGCCCTAAGTTTTAAAGTTCAGTTTTCAAATAATGGGATTTTTTATAGCCTACCTATGATATTGCATTATAGAAAGTTTCTATTGTGAATTATTATAATTATAAACTCCTCCTAACTAATAAACTCCTCTGGATTTGTTTTTCAGCAAAAGAAAACGTAACTAGTAAATTTTGTCCAAGCAAAGAAGACATTCTTACAAGATGGGAAAATTACTTTAACTCGGTAAATATTGGTTCGAAAATGATAAATTTGGTCTCAAATTGTATAAAACTTTATGCTCCACAGTTTGAGACAAAATTTATAATTCTTAAACCAATATTTACTGAGCTGGAGTCATTTTTCCATCTTGCCAGAATGACTTCTTTGCTTAGATAGACTACAGGGGATACGATCATACTAACATACAATCATTCTACCCAAGTTGGCATTCTACCCATTTTCTAGCTGTTCGTCTTCCATCTTTCATTCATTCTCACCCCTTCTTTGTCTTTCTTCTTCCCTTTTTGATTCCTCTCCCTTCTGATATAGTTTTCGCTTCAAAATTATTCAAATACCTCAAATGCGATCTCACAATATTCAAATGCCCAAGTTGGTATTCTACCCAAATACATTGTTGCAGTGCGTTATCGCTGTACTCTATAATATCTATACAGATGAAATGTATTCAAATTGGCATAAATATAGCATGTGTTGTTATTTGGGGCAAATGTAATATTACCTATGTATGCGCAGACAAGTGAGGATTGCCTTCATGAATAAATAACAGAATAGCTCCTTGAGGCGGCACAAATCCTTTCATCTTTTTGGCCTCAAGAGCACTTGTAGATAATAACTCATGTATGGATCAAATAAATTCAAATAGGTGTAGTCTGGTCCGCAAAGAAGACATTCTGGCTAGATGGGAAAATGTCTCCAGTTTGGTCAATATTGTTCCAAAAATTATAAATTTGGCCTCAAACTGTAGAAAATATTCTTCTCTACAATTTAAGACCAAATTTATAATGTTTGAACCAATATTGACCGAGCTGGAGTCATTTTCCTATCATGTCAAAATGTCTTCTTTTATCGACCAGACTATAGTTCAAGCTCAAGCTCCACCTGTCATTACTAGTGTATGTTTGTAGGCTAGAAAGTCCGAAGGTGGAAATAAATATAGCAGATTGCAGCTAAATTGGCGGATGGTGAATAACTTTGATTTAATCTCAGCTCTGTCAGGACAGTCAGCGAGAGGTCTGCGAGATCAAATCGACTCAACAATAACCCCTGCTGAATCATGTTTTCTTGCAGACCGCCTTCAGACTGTGCTGACAGAGCTTATCATCAATAGCACGCCTTTTTCGTTGGCTTTTGCTACAGAAGAGTGAAGGCTTTCAATAATATTATGTGCCATGTGGTGAATTTTTCACTCTAATTGAGCAATTATCAAGCAATTTCTTAGTAGTTCGTCAAGATATGAGAAGATCAAATCAAGATCGTTTTTTTTTTTAATTCAAGATGACTCCAGCTCGGTCAATATTATTGGTTCAAGGATTATAAATTTAGTCTTCAATTGTAGAGCAAAATGCTTTCAACAGATAAAATTTTTGGTTCACAAATTTGAGACCAAATCTATAATTTTTAAACCAATATTGACCAAGCTGCAGTCATTTTCTCATCTTACCAGAATGTCTTCTTTGCTCGACTATACTAAGTTAGACTGAGAATTCCATAAGAGTTTTCCATTAACTATGATTATCGTGTAAGGTAATACGTTTATTACAAAAATATGGTTGATATATTTATGTTATGTAAATGTATTTGATAGATATTTTAATTTTATAACTATTTTTTTTACTTTTTCATTTTTTTAAAATTTTTTTAATTTTATAACATCGACCTCATGTGCAAAAAATTGAACTATTGCATTAATTGGAAATACACCCAAGGCCTATTTACTTAATTCGACATGGAACAAGTTACTATCAATAAGAAAAGATTAAGCCAGGATGAGTGAATGATAGGGCAGGCTGCATTTCATACAAACCCTCTAAGAAAATAATGGCAGTAATTTAAATCCATCTAATTAAAATTTAGTTCCATTCACTTGTTGAGGAATGAGCAAGTACCCTTGCATGAATGAACAATTATTTATAAATTTATAAGTATGTAATTTTTTTATATTTTCATCGATCGATTAATTTTTTTATTTTTATAATTGATGAAACAAACTCCAGATTCAGATTCAGCGCTTATGGTTACTGATTATAAGTAAATACCCTAAAAAATACAAGAATAAAGCTTGTGCATTAGCTCAATTTTTTATTAAATCATAGTGAAAGTAGTGTGATTTCCCTAAATTTCCTAATTCAAGAAAAATTTACCGTGCCGATCATAGGCCGCCCAATGAGGATTCAACTTTCAGTAAGTTCATACTCATAATAATGAGCTTTTTGTACCCCTGCGACATCTAGCGAGTAAAAATACAAGCTAGCAGTCTACTTTGTGGGCAACTAGTGACACCTAGCGAAAGAGTCTAAAACTAAAATTTCTACACGTAAACACAGCTGGCTGGACACGTATCAAGATTTGGAAAGTGACGTTTCCTGCGTTTCTGCTTTTCAACCTCAACTTCCAACATTTTGCTGTTGTGATTTCGTGTTCTTGGTTGCAATCCAAGTGAATTAGCTCGTATTTTTTGGCATTTACCTCTAGATCATCACCACAAATACTTTCAAGTAAGTTTCTAGCTATTAATAATCCATCTGTTTTAAAATTCAACCTGAATTCTATTGATTATTTCAAAAGTCAGTTCCACAATGAACTAGGTTAACTTCCAAATTGTGTTTGTATTTGCGACTAAAATGGAAAATTTTGGGCTTTCGTCCGAAATTACGGTTGTATTCTTCAGTCTCTGTAAAATTGTGTTGAATAGTTTCAATAAAATAATATTGAACCATCAAACTATTTTCGTTGGAAGTCTAGTTTGCCTGGAATTATACTGTACCGTTATCTTTCCAGAAATTAGATTATATCATTATTCCTATGAATTTGTCAATATTTAAACAATTTTCTGTTAAAACGCATTACGTTTGAATGGAGAAAATTCGTTGCTCCATTAGTTATCTAACTTGAACAAGTCTCTGATCTCAAATTTAAAGAGTGATGATAATGATAGATAAGGTTAGGGTATGCTACATCCAGGTTGAGCAGCTTAAAATATAGGTTGGGTAGACAATTGAAATAGTAAAGTCCGTCCAAACAAAGAAGACCCTTTGGCAAGATGAAAAAATGACTCCACCTCGGTCAATATTGGTTTAAAAATTGAAAAAAAATTCTCAATCGTGAGGCGAGACCGACCTGGAGTTATTATCTCAACTTGCCAAAAGGTCTTCTTTGCTTGGACAGACTATAGGCCTACGTGGAAACGTCTTCGAATTGTTGACTATTATGCAGCGAAGGATTCTATGATAGAATAGTTAAATTTTTAGTATAATCTTACTATCTTCATTGTTTTTAATTTGTTATAATTTATCATTTTGATTTATTTTCAGAAAATGGATCAGATCAGCAAAGTTATCGAGCCCGGCCGTCAGTTCGCTAAGGATTCCTTGAGATTGGTGAAGAGGTGCACAAAACCAGACAGGAAAGGTTAGTATTAGAATTTTCTAAATTTCATATAAGCTACCCTAGTTTGTTTGAGAAGCCCAGGCCTATCTTACCTTTCCTTGTACACGAAAAGATCTGGGAGCTGGGGCATAATGCTTTGAAGAATTATAATCATTTGAGCATAATGCTTTGTAAGAATTATGGCACGTTTTCACCGAAATGTTAATAACATATGTTAATAACTTTTTTGAATAACGTATTATTATAGGCTATAACTTATTATATAAAAGTTATTAACAAATGTTATTAACATTCCGGTGTAAACGTGACTAGATTCTACTTACTGTAGTAGATTACTCTTGGGCGTTTTTATGCCAGATGGAACGAAACTATTGAAAAAGTTCTGTGTATGCCACTGGCGGCTCGTGCTCACGAAACAGGTGAAGTGCTGTACAGTAAAAGATACGGGCACTTCATCTGTTTCGTGAGCACGAGCCGCCAGTGGTGTATGCATAGCTTGCTATAAGTTGGTATTTGAGTAGGTCTATTGAGTCCATTCCACTTCACAATGAAGGAGGAATTGGCAATTTCTTCTCAAATCTACAAGGGGAATAGACTATTTTTTAAGTTTTGTTTGTTAAGAAAAATTTACCCAATATCAATGTTCAATCTAGGCCTACAATCTTTATTCTATAATCTACTGTTTGAATCGAAACCTCCTTCTACGTTTCATCCTTCATCCAGTATAGAAGAATTCTTAGTAAAATCAATTAAGTTGTCGCTCATAGCCAGTCACAAAACGATTGAATTTTGTAGTCATGTTCATTAAATTACTTGAGTTTAATATTTTTTTCGTGTTTTTTACAGAATTCCAAAAGATTGCAGTCGCCACCGCCATTGGTTTCTGCATTATGGGCTTCATTGGTTTCTTCGTCAAGCTAATACACATTCCCATCAACAACATCATTGTGTAAGTTCAATTATTGCTCTAAATAAACCGTTTTGTAATTACTCAAGTTGCATTCGGACATTTGTCGTTCAGCAGAATCATGTCTCATAAGAACAAAATAATTTTCACCAATCTCTTTGAGCACATAGTGCCGTTATTTATTGATAGAAATTCATGTTACAATTGTCATTGGAAATATAACCGAAATTCAATTTTCCACGTGGTTTATTATAAACTTTTTTAAGATTATTTCAATAATTTCATTTTGATACCGGTAACTTTATAATAATTAGCCTAACTAACTATTTTCAAATATCATAACCTTTTAATAAGCGAGAAAATTAAAAATTTACCCTCTGAAGAGTTAAATTTTCTTTCCAATAATATAAAGAACGTAAATGAATGAAATTTTTTAACATGCTTAACAACTACGCTATATAGGTACTCCAAAAGGTTGATGAAATTGTTTAGTGGGACATAACTTAATTCTGCTGTTTCGCATAAACGATAAACGCATAAACCGATTGCTACCGCGCACTCTTGAATAGACTTTGAATTATCATAATAATACAAAATCAAATCATTTAAATTCTTACGTGAGTAGCATTTAAAAATATTTCGAAGTTTGAAAAATACAAACATCAATTTACAGTTAATATTACGATGGAATTATTGAATTTATTGAATACAGCAAGATGTTATTTCAAGTGAAAATCAATAGGAAAGTATTGACATTAAAGTTTTTGAAGTAGGCTATAACAAAAGTTAGGTATTTCAGGACTTCAAAAACAACTTCTGCTAATAAAATAAATGATTCAGTACAGCAATTATTAAATGTTTAATTATGCTTTGTCAACAATAACCACTTCTAATAGATTATTACATTGCATGTTCAGAAGTTCGCTGAATTCTCATTCAATATTAATGATTCTTCATGCTTTGTTCATTTTTCAAAGCCTAGGTATAGTCTGGTCGAGCAAAGAAGACATTCTGCCACGATTGGAAAATGACTCCAGCTCGTTCAAAATTGGTTCAAAATTTTTTAATTTGGTCTCAAATTGTCGAAGACATCCTGCTCTACAATTTAAAACTAAATTTATAATTTTTGAACCAACATTAATCAAGCTGAAGTGATTTTCCCATTGTGCCAGAATGTCTTCTTTGCTTGACCAGACTATACTTCATTCTGACAAGTTTCTTATGAACTTGTGTTTTTGTGATAAAATCTAGAAATTATTCATTGAGAGTTACAATAGACGTTTTCCTTACAGAACAGTCAAGTTTTCTTCAAATTTTCCATCAGAAACCTTTTTCATAGAAATCTACAAGTCCTCTAAGATAGAATATTGGTGGACGCACACCAAAACGTACAGAATGCTCTCTTATAGTCTGGTCGAGCAAGGAAGACATTCTGGCAAGATGGGAAAATTACTCCATCTCGGTCAATATTGGTTCAGCAATTATAAATTTGGTCTCAAATTGTAGAGCAGAATGTTTCCTACAATTTGAGACCAAATTTATAATTTTTGAACCAATATTGACCGCGCTGGATTCATTTTTCCATGTTACCAGAATGTCTTCTTTGCTCGACCAGACTATACCCAATGTAAGATCAATGTGTGTTCGCTTTTCTTTTGTCCTCCAAGTCTTCAAATTTTGTCCTGTAACTCATAAATTTTTCATCATTCAACTTAGCTGGACAATGAAACAATGAAAAATGTTCCTGAAAAAAATGAAACAAGTTTTTTTTCTTCCACATAGTTACTGACAATCAGTGAATGAGTGTGTAGGCTATTCAACTAAGATAGACTTTTTTTTAATTTCTCAAATATTATTCCAATGTTTCTAATGTTTTTCTAACAAATTTTTTTGTTTTTTTTTTCACAGGGGATCATGAACTTCCTACAAAATCTCCGTTCATCTCATAACCTGTCATCATTCTATCCCAAGCCTCGATCAATAAGTAAAAATGACTGCATAAAAATACACCACTCTCTTTGTTTATCTGTTTTCTGAAATGTATTCATAAATGTATTTGGGATATAAACTCTGAATACTATGTATTCGGACCTGATCACTCTTATTTATTAAATATATACTTTCTTTTTAGTATTTATTCGTGTTTTTCTATATTATATCCTCAACATTTATTAAATTTATAAGTTGATGATTTAAGGTCTCGATCAATTAATTATACAGGCTACTATCACAAATCTCGTATGAAAGTTAGGGACGACCTCCTTGTAAAAATAGTTATGTTTTAGTCTGTCCAAGCAAAGAAGACAATTCTGGCAAGTTGGAAGAATGACTCCAGCTTGGTCAATATAGGTTCAAAAGATATAAATTTGGTCTCAAAGTGTAGAGCAAAGTACTTCCTACAATTTATGAACCAAATTTATAATTTTTGAACCAATATTGATCGAGCTGGAGTCATTTTCCATCTTGCCAGAATGTCCTCTTTGCTTGGACAGATTGCACAAAGGTCTGTTAAGTTTGATTTTTGATCATCAATCAGCTATTAGTGATTTAAAATCAACTTTAATCTACTATTCTTCAACCGGTTCTTAGTAATGTTGTGAAAAATATGATATGCTTGTTGCATTGATTATTGTTCTACTGGGCTTATTAAAAGCTATAAGCTAAATAAATAAATAATCGACTTATATTGTCAATTGATTCGAAATATTATTATAACTTATTACATCACATGCATATAGTATAACTTCTCGTTTGATGAATATGGTATTAGTGATATCTGATATCTGTGGGTCGAGTGAAAGAGGGGTCTCTTGTGCCTCAACTTTGCCCACATCACTAATGTAATGTACCAAGTGGAGAAATAGAGGCAGTTATAGTCTGTCCAAGCAAAGAATACCTCTGGCAAGATGAGATAATGACTCCAGCTCGATCAATATTGGTTCAAAAACTATTGATTTGGTCTCAATCGTAGGAAACATTCTGATCTTCAATTTGAGACCAAATCAATCTTTTTTGAACCAATATTGACCGAGCTTAAGTCATTATCTCATCTTGCCAGAGGGTCTTCTTTGCTTGGACAGACTATATCTATCCATATCTCTTCCTTATATCTATAGCTGACACCAAAATGTTAGGCGGTTTCGTCTGTTTCTTGTACGTGATGTAACCTACTAACAGCTGATGTAAAGCATCTATTGTCTCTTCTGATTTCAAAAACATCATCTAGGCATAGCTAAATGACAACTCGAATCGACTACATCAGCTGTTGGAGCGCAAAAGGAGCAGACGAACCCGCCTAACTTTTTGGAGTCAGCTTTATCAAGGTGATTGAATTCTAGAATACAAAAATTAATTTATTTTCTATCGTATTGTAAATCTTTTTGAAAGGCGCATATTATAGAACTCAAATTGACTCAAAATAATATTTTATCAACAGTGGATGAAAAATTACTGCTTTTTGATATAAGAATAAATCTGAAATATTCATTGGGAGTGATATTGAAATGTATTCGAATCATCAAAATTAATTTATGCGAAAACTATTACCTGGGAAATCACAGACTCTAAGAATGCATTTTATAATTCTCTGATAAGATATAGGCCTTGCAATGAAAGTGAATTCTCATGTTATATCTATTATCTATCTCATTTTTGAAAAAAACTTGAATCTTACATTGGATACTTCAAAAATAGATGGATGAGTTGAAAAAAAGTAAAAATCTTGCCATTTTTTATGAAGTCTTTAATGAAATTTACATTCAGATTATTAATCACTGAAACCTATATTTTTCCAACTGCAATTAAGTATTAGAGACACAAAGTCTACGAAGATATAGAATTTAAATCGATTGAAATAAGTGGAGGATACTCAAATTTAGCCTATACAAGTATATAACTCTAATTGCTACTTGTGCTATTTCAAGGAAATTCCCACCTATAGTCTGTCCAAGCAAAGAAGACCCTCTGGCAAGATAGGAAAATGACTCCAGCTTGGTCAATATTCCTTCAAGAATTATAGATGTGGTTTTAATAGTGGATCAAATTGTTTCCTATAATTTGAGATCAAATTGATAATTTTTGAACAAAAATTGACCGAGCTTGAGTAATTTTCCCATCTTGCCAGAGGATCTGCCATCTTTGCTTGAACAGACTATAATTACTAAGTAGTGTATTTTGACAGTTATTCATCTATCAAAATTTATAAGGAAAACTGGGCGAAAAATTACAATCACTTCTTTATCAGTACCGACAATGTTATACTCGAATAGATGTAACTTCCCTATCAGCGTATCATGTTAAAATATGAAAATGTACTACATATTCTGATACTGAAGTTACATCCAATCAAGTACCGGTACTTATAAGATAAATCTCTGAAGGTGTTAATACTATTAATAAATTTCTCTGCTTACTTTCATTGGAAATTTGGTCTCCCTTCAACTGAGTCTGAGAATGAGCTGTACATTTGAAATTCTATCGCAGACAAATAATATAAGTTTTTTAATTTATACATTTATTTTTGACTTTATAAAATAGGTATTTTTTTAAAAGATGAATTCATCGAGAAGTTTGAATGGACTTTCGTCTGCTGCAGCTTTAGTGATTATAACATTGAACTCGTTTTTGGATGTTGCTGAAGGAGTTGATTTCACTGACTGTGGTAAGATACTTGAATATACTGTTATAAAAGAATAATAGGATTGATTTAATCCTAGGTTCCTATTATTAATCATGTAGAGGATTTGATCATTCTTCACATGATTGTATAAAAATCGTATCAAGTTATACAAACTTAGAAAACAATATTAGAGATAATAATCATTTGAAAAAAACATTAAGAAATTGTATTCTTAATTGATTCAATAATCATTTTTATATTCTATTGGGCTTAAGACCTATGTAATAGAAAAAATACCATTAGCTTTGAAAAAATATTTGAGGCCTTTCTTTCATTACTAATCATTTACAGAATAATATTTTATTCATTCTATAATCATATAGGTCTAGTGACAAGACAAAAAATATTATTTCAAAATAATTATAACTACTATTATTTCATTATTAGATATAGCCTATACTATTTCCAGGCTCTGGAGCTGGTACAGTGCTTGATGTTTATATAAAAGACTGCGTTGGGGATAATAAGCTATGTCACATTGATACACAGAATAAAACTTTCGTCAGATTTGGAATAAATTTCATCACAGGTAATTTCCGACAATATTCTTCCAGTTGAAAGCGCTTTAAGATTTTATCAAAAGCGTAGTGTGAAATCGTAAGTGAGCTGCAAAGCAACGGTACCGTACATTATTCATCAATATTTTATCATCATTTATCGAATTAATTTATTCATTTCCAATTTTTACTTGCATGGTGAACTATTCTACCCTCTGAACTAGGTCTACACTCTTCCGCTAAGGCCGTATTACAGCGGTAATATATTTCTATTATCATAGTTAAAGAGATGAAAATAACTATGATTCCGTACTTACATCTATTTTCATAGTATTAACTATGGTCTATGATAATAGAAATATTATCGTGTAATACCGGCCTTGTACAAATGACGAATAAACATAATTTCCACTTATACCTTGGCCTAAGGCTCTATGAAGAGCCTTTTTTTATAAAGCCTTACCCTAGGTTTTTATAACATTATATAAGTTTACTTATTACATAAATATTTTTGTTAAATTAATAATAATATCACATCTATAGTCATTCAAGAATCAAAATTTTGCTGGCATCTTTCTGTATTTTAATGCATCAGGTATTACTATTCATGTATTTGATACAGATATTTAATGTATTTATTCTAAAACTCACATCCATATTTCATCCTCCATTTTAGAAATTGGAATTTTCGACACAGTGACTTCAATTGGCACAGCACGTAAGTGGGGAATGCACGCCCAAGTCTACTCAAAATTGGACATTTGCAACGATAGCTTAAGCTGTCCACTGCAGCCTGACGAAAAACATTTTTATTCCGATGATGTGCCGCTACCCGTCTGGATTCCTAAGGTGAGAAGAAAATTTTGAGAGGTCCACATAAAAAACAGTACTTTAATATACCGTATCTTAGGGATTGAATGAGTATGAGGTAGACTGAGCTTCTTTCATTTATTGAGAATAATTGCAGTAAGTCTTCAATTTTTTTCACGAAACCTGTGAAATGTATTCCATGTTTTAGGGAATCAATGGGATGGATACAAAGTCAGATCTTTTTCATTTATTGAAAATTTTCAATTCATCACGAAACTTTGTTAACAATCCTTTCCAGTACTTAGCAGCTGAGTTCGAATTTACAAAGTGACTTCAACCGAAAACAATATACTCGATTTTTTCTCAATATATAATATAATATATTCACAGATAAATTGGTTTTCCTATAATTAAAACAAAAAAAAGAGAAAAATATGCGAGAAATATTTTCAAAGTAATAGGCATTGATTTTTCAGTATTATTCTAGTCAAATTGAAAATGGGCTTAACATGTCGTCTGTGAGAAATAATACTTTCAAAGTTTTAAAAAAGGGTATTTAATATTTTCATTTTAATTTACTAATAAGCATTAGTATGGTCTGGTAGAGCAAAGAATTACATTCTGGCAAGATGGGGAGATGACTCCAGCTCGGTCAATATTGGTTCAACATTTATAAATTTAGTCTAAAATCGAAGAAAAAAATTGTCTACCAATTTGAACCAATATTGACACTGGAGTCATCTTCCCATCTTGCCAGAATGCCTTCTTTGCCCGACCAGACTATAGTTGGCAAGCTATATAATCACAAAATTTAAATTTTTAAGAAAAGTCGACTCTGTAAACGAATTCAGCAGATCTTTTTCCAAGAATATTTGATGATAACACCAATAGCTATTATTTTAGTTTTTTTACATAATTATAGAATCTGGTTCATGACAATAATTATTATTCAAATTCAAAATAATCCCTTCTCAACTGAATTTTATAGAATTTAATACCTTTTATTACAGGGTGAGGCCAACGTCCAATGGAAGTTATCTTCTGGATCCAATGAAATTCTATGTGTAGAGGTCGATGTAAATGTACTTTGAAATTAAACTATCAATAATTATTGTGGATGACAATAATAATTACAAAAAATTTATTAAAAATAAATTCCAATATATGAATGGACCACTCTTAAAATTTCTCCTTTGTGTCTACTGTCTAGTGCTACTAAAAAGGGTAGGCTCCTGTGATTTCAGTTTTTATTTATCAGGTGCCGTAACTAAAATTATAAAATATAAGTACTGTACAGAATGAAATATTGTAGTATGTTCAATAAGAAAAATATTCAATGGGATATGAAGTAAGTACCGGTATCATAAATATATGATGAAAAACATGCGTCTTCAACCCTATGAATAACTGCTGAACAGTATTCTATTTGATGATAATATATTCTAGTATAACTTACATTTGAAAAATTCCATTAACCATTACACACGGTACTATTTAGTTTCGTATAGTTTCCTTTCTAGACACAGTAGCCAACATCGATCTACGCCTATCTCAATGATCAGTAGTAGTATTTGAACCAGAATAACATTGATAAAATTTCTAAAGGCTCAATGCAGTTACAAGAATTATCAATTCCTATGTAGAAGAAGCTGAAATTGCAATGAAACCAGTTATAAGTTTGTAGCTTGATAATAACATACAGTATCACAAACATTGATATAATATTGGTATTGATAGTATGGTTTCCTAAACACTGCCGTTTTGTACTTTTTGAGAAAGAATTATTGTCTTTAGACCCTCAGTCCCTTAGCCTTAATCCCCACCCCAAGGGGTGGGACTCACTTTTCTTGTCAATCATTTTCACAAGAAAATAATTTTGGTGTCAATAATAATACATCTAACTGTGATTTTCAACACTAATTTTACCTTAATAGCCGTTATCACAGTTACTGGAACCTGGTTGTTATTATTCTGTGATTTTGGAACACTTTGTAGGTGGTAATTATACTATAATCTCAGAAATATCTATATTTAGTGATAATTATAATAGTGGAGATTCGACTGTGATTTTACGAGATTCCTGTAATAATAGGCAAATATCGTTTTGATGGATTAATAATTGCTGTATTTAGGATGAAAAGATTGAAGATTCTATTGTGATTTTTCAAGATTCCTATAATAATGGTCAAAAATCGTTTTGATGGGGTAATAGTGGTATTAAGGATACCATAGCAAAAGTAAGAAGGAATATAAGGAAATGTCATGTTTTATCTTAGCATCACTCCTGGGTGTTTTCATTTCTCGTCTGAGATTTTTTATGAGACGATCACTGATCAACTTACTTGTAGAAAAGTCAAACCTCGACTCTTTAGAATAATAAGCTTATCCAAGCTTTCAAGGTTTCTTAAAATACAATATGAAGAAAAGGAGAGATCAAGAATCTTCTGCAGCTTCAGAGGTGAGATAGAGAGATGAGATTCGATTTGAAAAGTTCAATTCAATTAATATTATTTTAAAATTATAATATACTATAATAATTCGAATTGTTCAAATTGCCTATAGGAAATAGCAGTGCCTCGTCTTAATTGTTTAAAAGTTGTCTTACCAATAAAACGTTTTAAAATTGAAACATTATATAGTAATTCGATCACGTTATTTTGTAAGAAATCTTCTACCTTTGAATTTTATGGCTCACTGTTAAAATTCATATTTTGTACATTTGATATTATGTTTATGAAAATGTCATAATTAACTGTTATTTCAGTTGAAAGTAATATTGTCAATTTGACATCATATTGATTGGACTATAATAATCAACTTCTTTGATAATAATTTTTTAAATTTACATCCTGAACTCAATTCAATCCAGATGAGCGAAATAAAAAAATAATAATTTGTTGAATTTTAATCTCAAATTTGGAAGATAATTTATTAATTATATAATAATTCATAAGTTCTATCATAAAAATCTCATAGAAGATTGAAATAACCAGATTCATGCTCGAAATATAATGAAAATTAATGAAATGACAAAATTAGTGAAATATGGAATATGAATGATTAATGAATAGGATTTAAAATAATAAAGAACAATCAAATCCAAAATTTAGAAAAAAGTATAATTACATTATAAATCCGGCAAAGTTTAGCCTATTAGACCCATAGAACTTGTTCATCCTGAATCTTTTAGAATATAATCAAGAGATAATAAATACCGTACGGTAATGTAGACAATTTTTTTCACAAGAGCTTTGTTTGACCTATTTTGCTGTTTCAATAATATTTTTCATTAATTTTTCCTGATTATTAAATGCACAGAGTGCAATATAAAATTTGCAAATAATGAAATTCGAGAACTCTTTTATAGGTCTGTCCAGTTGAAATAATTTAAATGTAAAATTTCTCACGGATAACTCGAGAACTGTGAGTTAGACCTTATTATTTTGTTGTTGATCTCTGTTTCGATTTATAATATTGTTAATCAATTTAATATATGAATATATATATAGTATATAGTAATTAGTATATATTAATATATAGTATATATCACATATACTATATGAACTTTTTCAATACCTAATAATGGAATTGGAGAGCTCCAAGCCTATATCCCATTCGGTTGGTTTATGATTCTCGTTTGAACTTTTGATAACTCTCCACATAATACCATACATGAAGAATTTGAAAATGCTACTATCTTTCTCTACAATTACAATTCCAAAGTTTTGAATTATAAACAAAATTTTTTCCATGTTTTCAGAAGAAATATCGCATTCCCAACATCCCCATCTTAACATCCGACCTCTCTCCCACGCCGGCCTACGGATTTTTCTACTTAGTTGTATTGATCATGCAAGTTGATTTGACCATCAATATATACTTACGTTGGCACACCGTTATCAGTAGATTATTGACTTTAAAAGAATTCCTACTGTCTTGGTGTGGTCTGTTGGGATATTTGGCATCTAACGATTCCAAAAATATGCTCCAAAACGTACACAATCATTACGAAAAATACAAGAATGGAGAAAATGATAATTTTACAAATGAACATGTGGAGATACTGAAAGAACGTGATAAACAAATATTGAAATACAATAAAGTTATCATTTTCATGTTGAAGTACATCTTGCACATTATGTGCGGTCTTGTACCCTACGTTTTTATACTGATATCCATCTACAAATGTTACAAAAAAGGTGAAAACTACGGGAAAATTCCTGAGATAATCCACTCCTATTTTCCGAAAGCTTTCAAAAATTCAATGTTGTTCCAACTGGTTTACCATACCAGCATTTATGTATGGTACAGTATGCTGTTATATAACTGGTCTATTATAACGAGGAGCATGTTGTTCAATTTTATCTGTTTGGATACGGAAATAAAACTTTTGTCGCTGACTTTGAAGGAAATTGGTGAGTGGAGGGGGGAGGGAAGGAGGAAATTGGAGGAACGGTTGAGGAAAATTGTCCAGCAGCATCAGTCAATTTGCAGGTGAGAAAATTATTCACAAAATTTATTCATTTATTCTATATTTTCGCAATAATATGTGCTATCGCTTAAACTGTTTCTTACATGCAGAAAAAAACATTTGATAAGAATAATCTCATATCTCATATTTTCGGGTATGCGACAAAGTGTCTCCCCGACAAATTGTCTCTCCGACAGCCATTCCCCTTTTAAAGCCAGTTTTTAGGAGACCGGTTGACGGCGACAACTGGTCTCCTTTCCAAGCAGGTTTTAGAAGGTGCTCCGCTGACGCGGATACACTTTGACGGCGACCCATATTTTCATAAAAATTTTATCATAAAATTGTTTATTATACATACAAATGAGTAAGAATTTATCCTGCTGAAACATACAAATAAACTATAGGATAATCACAGAATTATAAAATATAAATGTCTAAATAATACAGTAGAACATCACCAGCAATAATTTGAATTAATTATTTATTGGGACCGGGTCCCATCCGGATTATCGAAATTACCTTACAAAAAGGGCCAACCGGCACTATTTGAGAAAAACTGTTTAAAAATTGTATAATTATTTTCTATTAGGAAATAGGCTAATAGAAAATTATTTTCTTTGCTTAGCTATTCGCTAAACAATACAGTATGTATAATTACTACTACGACGATAATATACTTATAGCCTATAGCCTATTAGAGTATTCTTTCATCGCCAAACTCTTGTAAAGAGCTTAGTGCAAGGTCAGACGGTATACAAATATTTTTATTTCTTGCTGTTGACAAAGCCGGATTATTGAAGATCCGGATTCTCGCCGCCCAAATTATCGACGGCTTCTCTACTCTATTCTATTCTTCCATTCAACAATTGCCATTTAGCCTACAATAAATTGAAAAATTATCTCATATTTTTAAAAAAATTTTAAATTAAAACTAAAATGATTAACAGTTAAGTTATCAAACCTAAAGTGAAAAATGAGTATTATCAGTGGATTCACACAGTTGAAGTTTTTATACAGTAGGCCTATTCATTCAAAGTTTTTAAATGATTGAAACTCATTTGATAATTCAAATCAATGTACCCTTTTTTAGAATATTTTTATTTTTCACAACATGTTTCGGCGTTCTAGAGCCATTTTCAGGTGCAAAAAAGTTACTTTGATTTGAATTATTTAGAGCCCTAAAAGAAAATAAGTATTTTTGAATGATATATGACGAATAAACTATAGAACTCAGGAAGACAATCAAGAAATCACACCATATTACAAATAAATTTCATTGCAGTATATATTTAACATCTTATTTTTTAATAATTCTAATGCATTATTCCATGATATTCTAGTATAGATAAAAAAAAGAGTGAATCATGAGTAGAATTCTTTACAGTTATTACTTTTGAGTTTTACAATAATAAATTAATAACGGGCGATCGTGTTATCACTCAAATATTTTGTAGTGATTGAGGCAATAAAAGTGATCCATTTTACTCATGAAAATTATTTAGTAGATTCTTGAGATATTGAAAATAATTATTAGTAGGTGTTGGGTGACCACCTGAAATATTTTTAGTGACTAGGAAAACGCTTCATTCAGCCTAATGGTGTAAATTATTTATTATAGTATAATTATACCAGTAGCCTACCGTACCGTTCCCTTAGTAAATTTCAGCGAAGCATCAGTTTTTCTACTATAGTATAATCTATTCTAATATAATATTATTTTCTATCAAACTTAGACAAAATAAATATTGGTAAGACTACAGTAGTAGGCTACAATAGAGAAGAAGTTAGGAAGTTAGAGAATAGATAGGGAAGAAGTTATACAATAGAAGTTGAACTGAATCTAGATGAAGTTATAATAGAATACGGTATAATAGAATTTTTACTGTATTTTCTTTCTGACATTCCAGAGGACTAATGGATTTGGAGAAGAATTCCAGTAAAGTGGTTTTTGGATTTGTGAACTTGTATGGATCACAAATTTGTATTTATTTAATTTTTATTACTTTGGTGAGTATAGTAAATAAAGAGAGGTACCTACCTAACTTATTATTATACGACTTACCTTATACCGTATACCTTACAATACAGGTATGAGGTATTTAAATAGAGGTAGTTTAAAGTTCAATTGAAATTAAAGTTCAGAGGTAAAGTTCAAACTGTTGATTCGAGTGGAAAATTATATTGCAAACTCAACAGGTAGGCCATCACTAGCTTGACCTTCGTCGACATTATTTATTGCAATTTTATGAATAAGTAATAAAAGAGAGACCTATTCATCATCCAGCAAGTCATAAGTCTATAGTCTGTCCAAGCAAAGAAGACCCTTTGGCAAGATGAGAAAATGACTCCAGCTTGGCCAATATTGTTTCAAAAATTATTGATTTGGTCTCAATCGTAGGGAACATTCTGATCTACAATATGATACCAAATCATTATTTTTTGAATCAATATTGACCGAGCGCGATTTTTCTTATGTTACCAGAGTGCCTTCTTTGCTTGGACAGACTATCTACTGTGTTATAATGCATTTATTATAATCAATTTTCATTGCAATGTATTGATATTTTGATATTTAAAATTATCCTTTAATCTCTTCATGACAAGTTTTCATTGGCATTGAGAGATTCCCGTTATTAAGTAAACATTGACAAATTTATATTATTGTAGATAGTTTTTATTTTGATATTTTCCCTTCTACTGAGGAATAAACTGAACTGAAATATGTTTCTCCAATATTGAACTATGATTGAGCCAACTTTATCACGTTATCTGTTAGTAAACAGAATCTTGTACGGTATCAATCAAATTTCATTTTATTAAAGCATTCAACTTGAAAAGAATAGACACACGACAGTATACGACAAAATAATATATTTATTTCAATTGTGTTAATAATATATTTCAAATTACAGATAGATGACTTACATACAAAGGTGAGATATGTATCTCGTTATTTGATTACATTTACCTTTGTATACTTTACCTGTGATAGCGGCCAAACTATTACTGATCTGGTATGTATTAATTTTTATTACTTTATTCAATCTCAAGCCTTTTTAAATTTTTTCCAATAAAAGAGGAAAATAATTGAAAATTGTTCATAGCCTAGAGAAAAAAAATTTTAAATGGCAATAGGGAAATTTTATAACATCCATTTACATTCACGGTATTCATTTATTATTTATTTAAAAACACAAATTGACTGCTGGTATAATGACTATATAAGAGTATCTACAGTGACTATCTTATATAGTCACTGTACTGGTATCAACTTCTCATATCTTTTAAATTTTCCAATTCTCCCTTATATTGTTTTCGCTTCAATTTGAAGACTATTCCATTTATTTTAGTTGGTCTAAAGTAGCCTACGTCCGCAATTTTTTAATTTATTTTTTACTGGTGTATGGGTGAACCAACTCTGTTATTTGGAATGTATGAATAAATTATAGGAAATAGAATGAATATTTTTTTCTATCCCACGTCATTATAACTATTTGATTGTCTGCATGAATTTAATTATTCATTTATAATTAATTATTCATTTTTATTAATCAAAATTATTCATTTAATCATGAATCAAATCATTCTACTGTTCTACACAGTAGGCTACAGTACTTGAAGTACTTTACAGTAGGTACTTTTTTGAACATTAATTTGTAGCATATCTGTGTCACTATAGTGTGTAAGTACTGTATACTTAATAAAAATGTGTATTATCCTTTTGAGCATTGTTCAATTTTCTACAATACCTTTCAATAAACGGTTAGGCCTACTGTCTATAACGACATTTCTGTTATCTGTCTACCTATAACTTTACGCTCAACCATCATAGTCCCGGTCCCGAGGGCGACGGGGTTGAGGGGAAGAGGTTTTACTGTAAATTAATTAATTTTCTTCATACTTATTCATACAACGGTACATCTTCAAGTAATCTTTTGCTTTCTTGTATTATTTCTAATATTTTGCATTGTCAAATTATATTCTTGTTACAATTTTTTTCATAATGAATATAAAAATTCCTATGTAAATGTGGGAGAAGGAGTATTGGAAATATAGACTGGATATATTGTCAAATCACATATTTGTCATAGATATTGAGAAACTGGTTTCGGTTATCTCGTCATTTATCAATCTCTGTTGAACTAGAAAACTCCAAAGAAGTAGTACCGGTACACTATATATATTTATGTTATCAGGCCCTATTTTTTAATGTAGGCCCTATTGCATTTTGTATTGTATAATAATCTCTCATCTACGTATTTCTGATTGTATTCCCAGATAAATAGAGTAGCCTATATTGCGGTCTGATTTATTTATTGTATAATATTAATAATAGTACCACCACATTAAATTTATTAGTACTACTAATAAAAGACTATTATATTACTCTGATTTTATTAATTGCACGATTTTTCATTCATTCAACAATATTGAATTTTTATTCTGGTTGTTTCTAGGTTTTATGATTTGATTTTTAAAAATATCTGACTAAATTACAAACTTTCATAACTAATAATTATTATTGTTCTGTTTTGAAGGGAAGAAAACTGAGGGTTGCTTTCTATGATTGCTCATGGGTTGACAAACCATATTGGTTTAGAAGGACAATATTCTTCATGATCACAAGAGCCTCAAGAGAAATGGTAGTTAGACCATTCCGACTATATGTTTTGGATATCGGCTGTATTGTCTGGGTAAGCAATTAATTTTAAATTTATAATTTTTAATTTTAATCATTGTATTGCGAATTTTCAACCAATTCTTGAATACCTCTACAAGAACAGAATTATTAAAGAATGAATTCTTGCAATAAAACTATTCAAGCGATTGATTGAATATTGAAATCAGTTGAGAGGATTCTGTGAATATTCATTATCTTTTTCCAAGGGTGCTATCCATATATTATGAGCTCTTAGGCTTGTGCGAGGGTAATGAGAGGGGTGATATGATATAAGAAATTACGAATAAGTTATATACATTTCCAGGTAATTGGGAAAGACGGCTTGTCGTCTCCTCTGGAATAAAACCATCTTTTATCTGATATCTGGATACTCATCTATCAATCTTTTATTTGGATAGTTTATATACCTATGTGATTCAGAGCTGTTAAAATTTCTCATCTTTGCATGATAACATCGCATAGTATTGAAGTTGAAAAAAGAGTTGTCTCAGACAGAAGTGACTCTCAAACGCAGTGTTAATGTTGTGAAAAAGATAATAAAATATTGCAAAAAACTGACCAAAATTTAACTCCAAATAGTATAATGTCAAATTTATAACAGCTATAATTTTTATTATTAGAGCAATCCAAAAATGCACGATTTAATCGTGGGAGGCCTACATTGGATTAAATAATTTCAATTTCATGCTGGTGATAAAATCAATTATAGTCTTGTGTCATATACTGTACAGGTAGAGTTTATAAAGAAATGAAAGAGGATATGGATCTTTTATTAATTTTTGTTCATGAGAAAGCTACTAAAAATACAATGATCTTCTCTCTAATAAACCGAACTCTTCTTCTAATCTACATTTAAAGTCATTTTAATTCGAGCTGCTTCTCATACTTCTATTGATACTTCAAGACACTGGCGGCTCGTGCCCACGAAACAGGTGAAGTGCTGTACAGTAAAAGATACGAGCACTTCACTTGTTTCGTGGGCACGAGCCGCCAGTTAATTGAGAGGAGACATCATTGTTTTTAAACGCCTTTTTTGTTACAGATAGTGAAAGGAACTTATACTTACTTGAACTTCGCCAAGAAACTAGTTGATTAGTAATGATACATATAATTTTTCAAGAATCTATTAATGGTATACGAATACACTATCAATATAGCATTGGAGAGAACTGAAATATTTATCAAGCAAGGTTCAGACTAATAATTACATGTAACTTATGCGATGAAAATATATTATATTTACCTATTTGTTTTTCACTAAGAAAATTTTTATGACGTAACTTAATAGATTGAGAATTTACAAATTATTATTATAATAAGTGAAAATAATAAAGACATGCAGAAACATTTGGGCTGAATTTATTGTAGCAAACACTGGAGTTTTTCAATATTATTTATTTCGTGATAATATTTGAAGTAGGCCTACTCTTCGATCATTCTGTTTTCTGTTCAATTTATATTTTTTCAAATATAAAAGAGCTTCATTGATTGAGCAGAGTTAGGCCATTACCATCTATCAATTCTCAAGAATTGATAGATGGTTATGGTTAGGCCTATATGCTCGATCATTCTTATAATAATTATTATATATGGGTCTATTTATTGTTTTAATTTTTGAATATTTGTGAAAATATCAACACTCTCATTCATTTTTAAACCTTGTTTTTCTCCAAAATAAATCCATCAACACTATAAACATACATTCAGATTGCACATTTTTACCTTAAGAAAATATGAGAAACCATTCATAAATAATGATAGAAAATGAAGCCATCTGATTTGAAATAAATATTTTATATTAGTTGCTATAAGTAAAGAAATAATTTAAAAAATAATGTATTTTGAACAACACTAAATTTGATTTAGTAAATTTTTACTATTATAAATTATTTATTATCCCTATTTGTCTCTTCTAATGATTGAATTCAATAAGAATCTATTATGTCTTTGAAGAGAATATTTTAAAATCTATTTTAAACCTATCTATATTAGTAGATGAAGGTGAAGAAGAAAATCTGATTGAAATACAGTATGAAAGGGATCAGAACATTCTTGAAACTACACAATAAACCTTTGATGAAGTTTGAAAGGATTTTAATAGGGTAGGCTACTTATCCAAAAATGTAAAATCCATATAATATACTACTTCATGGCTAATCATTCAAAATGTAAGGAAAAAGAATCTAAATAAATATTTTAGATACTGGATAGTCTAAGAACACCAGATTTTTTAAATCGTCATCACTGATCATTAATCTAAGTTTTATTCTATTTTTTCTATTTGATTTTTTATATCTATGAATGATACAGAACGGAATAATGTTATGATATGAGTAATTTTCCTTGTGAAAAGTTTGAACAGTGAGAAGAATTGATCTCAGATCTTCTCTTGGAACTTCGCCAGTATCGATGTTATTAAAGGCCTGTAAGATTTGTGATAAGCTCGCGCCAGTGTAACCAAGAAAAGCTCCAAATAATGATGGACAAAAAGATTTCACAACTCCTGTCAATCATCAAGGTAAGAACAGATAATTGTTTGGGCTGTAATTATTCTCAGCAACTATTTATTCCAACCTCTAATTACAGTTATTTCAGAATCCAGAGCACCAGGAATTATTATTTTCGCATGTTTTGAAGTGATTTTCGAACAGTAATCACCTACAAATCTCGACTAAATGGGCTCTATTATTCACAAACAATAAATGGGAATCACAGATTTTGAGAAGTGTTATAAAATATTCATAATCAATGCGTTTATTCAAAATAATAGAAAGGGTTGCTTATAGGAGTTTTTTAGATCAAAATCACGTAGTTTTAGATAAAATATTCATGATCAAAGCGTTTATTCAAAATAATAAAAGGGGTTGCTCAGTTGTAGAGTTGTCACTGTGGTGTATTAAGATTTCCAGTAGAAACTATAGTTCAGGAAATTAAGTTTAGTAGGATTTATAGTTTCGAGAAGCGTAGATGGCACATTGAGAACTCTAATGTATATTGTTCATGATCTGCTTTCAACTTGAAACTGAGTTTGATTTTGAATCCTATATTATATAGAAGTTGGTATTTAATTCAATTTAAAAGTAAGCTCTGTTTTTTTTCATAGAATGAGTGTGAAGAGAAATTTTAGAGAGAAATTCGAGTCTCCAGAGGTAAGAATATAATTTTGAGAGAAAAGAATATATTTTGGTACCTACTTGATTTATTTATTATAGGTAGCATGCAGTCTGTCCAAGCAGAGAAGACATTCTAACAAGATGGAAAAATGAAGATCAGAATGTTTCCTAAAAATTGAGACCAAATTTATAATTTTTGAACCAATAATGACCGAGCTGGAATCATTTTTCAATCTTGCCAGAATGTCTCCTTTGCTTGTACAGGCTATATACAGTGTGGATTTTTTCTTTGAATTGTTTGCTCTCTAGTAACCGTATCATTTCCACAACTTTCTAGAGGATACGTATCTGATATTGTATCATTTCCAATTAATTCCAATTAATTTTAACTCATTATATCATATCATTCATTCATAATACACAATCATAATAAAGATGGGGATGAAAAAACAGGCAAAAAAACTTCAAAATAAAAAATATAAAAACACTAAAAAAATATCAAAATAATATCCATTTATCACAATGGTATGATTTCCAAAATACCCTATACACCAAACAGAAACCAATAGATTTTGTCAAAACAAATCTGGACTACAAAGTAAAATAAGTTTATCATCAAATCTATTAATAGATACTTTTTATGAGCGGAATGTATTTTATTGAAGTTCTCATATTCTTATTTATGGCCTAATATCAATACAGTAATGGATTTTAATTTGTAATAATATCAATCATCAAAATAAAGAAGAGAACTTGAAATAAATATATACAGGCTACTGTAACTTGGGAAATTAATTTCGAACTCATCATCATGCTGCATCGTAGCAGAATTTTAACTACTGAGTTTTTCATTTTTAAAGAATCTAACGATATTTCTGTCAATCATATTATCATGGTGATTATACAAAAAAATATAATAGAAAAAAATTTATGTACCCATAGTGGGATAAACATTATACCTACTATATGTTATATCTTTTTCAAATAAAATAACTATCCACAGGCATGAATTTGCTCTCATTTGGGCTACTAATAGAACATTGAAATTTCTTCAATTATTCTATAAAAAATAATGAATTAATGAAAACTTCACTTCATACAATATTTTATTCGTCTAAAATTATTCTGCTCTAATTTTTACAGGAAAAATCATCCATACTAACTAAAGTTCAAGTGTTAAAAAGTGGAGTGACAACTCACGCGCCAGCCACTAAATTTTTCTTCACAGTTTCACTAATAATACAAGTGGATATTATTCTAAATTTATACACAGAATGGCGTGATCCTATCAGCCGACTGTTATCTATGAAAGAATTCATTCTATTGTGGAATGGTATACTGGGATGTATGTCTTCAAAAGAGGGCAGAAAAATGTTAAACTATGTACGACAACATTTTGAAAAGTATAAGGTTTATGAGAAAACTTCATCTTTTGAAGAAAGGAAAATTTTAGAAGATCGCGATAAAAAAGTGTTGAAATACAACAGGGTGGTATCATTTCTTCTCACATATACATTACACATCACATGTGGACTGGTTCCTTACGTTATGATTCTAATTTCGCTTTTAAAATCGTATCAGAAAGGCGAAAACTTCAAAAATCTTCCCCAAATTTTGCATTTGTACTTCACGAAGGCGTTTGATAAATCTTTCACGATTCAATTGATCTATCAAACCAGCATTTATGCGTGGTATGGCTTGCTTCTATATTATTGGACAATAGTTGGAAAAGGTGTGTTCTTCAGTTGTACATGTTTGGTGACAGAGATTAGTCTATTCTGCCATGAAATGGAGAAAATTGATGAAATCAATGATGATGAAGGTGAGGGCAAGCTCAGGACAAAGTTGAGGCAGATTGTGAATGAGCATCAATCTATTTGCAGGTATAATAGATTAAGCAATTATTGTTTGATATTATTTTTCATCTTATTGTTAGTGTGAATAAATAATATTGTTTTAAAATAACAGCAATCTCATTATATTATCAAAGTATCGGTACCTACTTGATTCTGATCGAAGTATAAGTTATTTACATTATCTACTATGTGAATTGAGAATAGAATAGGACGATAAATGTATTTATCAGCCTCAATAGAAAATCACAATTTGACAAATAGGCCTCTTATAGAGACTATAATAGCCTATAGACCAGTCAATAATACAGCAATACAAGATAATAAATAAATAACAATAATCAAACCGCTACAGTTGGACTTAATTTTACAGCCAATAATAAATAAAGAACCAAATAAATGTAGTTTATAATTTCATAATTTCCCTGCACTGGTAGTAGGTTAAATTATAAATTGTGATAGTCTACCTCACAATCCTCCCCAGCTCAGCTCAACTGTTGGGGCGAACAATAATCCAGTTTCAGCTCAATAATTTTCTCAAGAACAAATTTTTTTACATTTGGGAACAAAATACTCTTATCAAGTCGATCTTTTACCAGTGTTTTATTCAAAACCCAACAACATATTTATGAAGAGTGGATTTTTAAATTGATTTTTTGCAATAATAAAAAACAAATACGGTACCTACATCGTTTGCTCATCATTCTCCAATCTTCATTGACCTTTTATAGTAAAAGTTTCATAAAAGTATAGTAAATAGTAAAGTTTATAGTTTCATACCTAGTAAAGTATATAGTAATAGTAAAGTAATAAGTAATAGTAAAGTATATAGTTTCTATTATAGAATGATAGAAGGTTATGCCTCGTTAATCTATGTATTCATTGTTACATATTTTGCGACTTGATAGCAAGTATTTCATATAGTAATAAAGGTAATGATGAGTGAGTGAGTGAGTGAGTGATGATATATGTTTGCATGGTGAATGAAATTACAAATTTTCAAATCGAATCAATAGCCTGATATTCCCTCAATCGTCTCAGTAAGTTACTACTTCCATTTGATTGATTGATTCTATCTCGGTAATAGTTATATCAATTATATCATTTTCAGGAACATTGAAGATTTTGGTAATATTTCCAGTAAACCTCTATTTGGAATCATCAATTTATATGGCTCACAGATTTGTATATACTTGGCTTTTATCACATTGGTGAGTGTCATCCTACAAAACGTTTTTATAGAGCTATTTGTGTAGAATTTATTGCATTCTGCAACCAATGTATCCATGCTAAATTAATACATGTCCCATTAACAATTAATTCGAATCTCCATCTATTGCTATATAAATAGACAAAGGACTTCTGCAACTGCAAATATATTGACCAATGTACTAAATAGCAGTCGAGATCCATTGAATGAAACTGTTAAAAAAATTGGTCAATATTTGCAGTTGCAGAAGTCCTTTGTCTATTTATATAGCAATAAATGGAGATTCGAATTAATTATTAATATAACTATCCAGCAGTTGGTATATTGCAATGTCTAATATTTCTTCCGTCTTTAATACATGTCCCATTATAAATCAAGTGATGACCGTATAATACTTGATAATACGATACCGTACTGAATAACTATAGAGTTCAGCCAATTTACTGCACTGTCTCTGCAGTTCAGAACAGAGTTTTAATAATTATTATTTACCCCAGTTTCATTTTTTTCTTCTCTCTGTAGATAACTAATAAAAAATTGAAGACGTCTCGTTGAAGAAATGTCTTTACTTTGGTTCACCTCCAATTATTTGATCTCTTCCTGTTTTATTTGAAAATTTCAGATAGACGACATTCACATAAAACTGAAATACTTTACACGTTACTTCATCACGTTTGCTTTCGTGTATTTTTCTGCATCGAATGGCCAAATCATAACTGACATGGTATGTATTGACTTCTTTGCTTAGTTATCAATTATTAAGAAAAATTTAATTCAATAAATTATTGTAATTACTCATATGTTTTTAATCATGAACTGCTAGAAAATATTTCACTTGAACTATTCTTACGACACTGCAATAAATAATAGTTCAAGTAAAATAATTATTATTACTTGGAATTTTGTGAAATATTTATGGTGAACTACAGTTAAAACTGAGCTTAAATAGTCTTATAATATCTTGTATACCTATGAAATAGAGACTTGGATTCCATTAGACCCTATTGAAGAACTTTAAGTTCTGGATATTGGAAGTATTGTTACAGTAAGTAGTGAATTATTGGAAAAATATTGATAAAAAGATATCAACAATATTCAGTTTTCTACCATCGAATGATAGCAGATTTGTTATCCACTGAAATTGATATAGGTTATATAAGAATAAGAAGGAAAAATGCTCTTCCAATAGAAAATATATTTTTCTAGCTTACGAATCATAGCATAAGCCTTTTATTTGAGCATTTTTAGTCCGGAATCATAATTATTATAATCTTTATATCATTCAGTGAAGTATTGAGTATTAAGTGATGAAAATAAGAATAGTTTTTAAGATGGCAGTGCTTCTCCTCGAATCAAGTAATTCTTGATACTTCATGAATACTTATTCTTTCATGACAAATGTGAACTAATTTTTGTTGAAATATCATTTTTCAAGGGAAGAAAACTGAGACTATCGCTATTCCAATGCTCTTGGATAGATAAACCTGTGTGGTTCAGGAAAACATTACTTTTCATGAATATAAGAGCTTCAAAGGAGATGGTTATCAGACCGTTTGGACTTTATGTTCTGGATATTGGATGTATTGTTACAGTAAGTAAATTATTGAAAAAATATTGATAAAAATATCAACAATATCCAGTCTTCTGCTATTGAATGATAGCAGATTTGTTATCCACTGGGAGTAGTGAATTATTGAACAAATATTGATAAAAAATATCAACAATATCCAGTCTTCTGCTATCGAATGATAGCAGATTTGTTATCCACTGGAATTGAACTACCAAATGTATTTCACAAATTTTTAGAAGGAACGAAGATTTATCAGTATTTTTTCAGATAACAGTTATCATAAATTGATAAATTATTAATATTCAGTTTATTGCAACATTATTGAAACATTGTTTTCCTAGTTGCATAACTCAATTCATGAGGTTTTCAATGTTAATATACTGTATATGTAATTGTTTTATTCATACAGTACATTCATTATAATTATGTATAATATTTTAAATGCATGAAACTTTTTTGAACATTGTGTACCCTTATAAAAACTATGCGAGAACACAAATAATTATATGTATAATTGTATAAGATCAATCAATTACGGTACTTCTTTCTAGATAAATTAAAAAATAAAAATCGAAATCAAATACCCTTTCTAAAAACTTGTATTCCTAAGTGTGAATTTGAATTTTCAAATAAATAAATCTTTATTCGTTCAAGAACAATAACTTTTCAGTGCTTTCACTCTCGATCTGATTCTTTGAAATCAGATAACCTACATCTTAAACCTTCATCATTCATCATCACTCATTCATCCTTTGCTTAAAATACTTGGAAACCAAGTCGCAATTGTAAAGAAAGAATAAAGAATAAATAATTTTTTCCAGGTTTTCAAAGGGACATACACGTATCTGAATTTCGCCAAGAAGTTGATCGATTGAAGTATTGGCAACAATATCCAACTAAAAGGCTGATTGAATCAGGTCTTATTGCAGTGTTTCAAATTCAAAGGGATGTTGATTTATTAATAATTCTTTTTAACAGAGAAGAGTTGAATTTATCTGATTTTTGTTACATTTTTACTTTCAAAAGTAATATTTCAATAAAAATAATGATGCGATTTTGTTCAATATAATTTTGTATCTCTATACCTTTTGTGAGTTATGTTAGAATCATTAGTCAGAAGGTCTACATTCTAGTATCACTGCGTTCATCTGCTTGTATTATGAAGCTATCATTTTTATATGTTATTGAACTGAAAGATAGCTTTTATTTTTCATACCCTTCAATATATTTGGCTGAATGGAGTTTCAGAATGCTACCGTATGAGTCGCTATAGTCTACTTTTATAATATAATAGTAGTTAATATAGAAGAAAGTATTGAATTTCTAAAATTGAAAGGCCACGAGGATGAAAAATAATAAATCAAATCAATTTAACTTGAAATATGTTATCAGATAAAGTCTGAATTTAAATTTGATAAAACTAATGAAATTTCCATTTTTTTCATGCTGGCCCTAGTAGATTTTCTATATCAATCAACTTGAAATTTGACAAATATAGTTTAATTAGAAAATAATTTCAATTATTAGTCTTTTGGTAGGTTCCTAATTTTTTTGATACGCTGTGTTTAGATGCGACATTTCAAAGTTACCGCTTTGCCTTATACTCTTACGAGCTGACCAATACGGTGACTCGGTGTGACGTAGGGCCGCAGCCTTTATGATGAAAAAACTTATGAATAATAAAATAGATAATATTGAAATATTGTTAATAAATATTCATAGACTGTTCGATAGAATCATTTTACGATATACATTATAAAAAGTATTGAAAAGTTTTTATAATCGACAATGAAAAGGGAAGGGTTATGAAGAGAAAGAAATAAGAAGAGGATTAGAGGAAGCCATCTTGGATCTTGCACTTGCACTTGTCTTCGCTGCTTGACACAGATATTTTGCTGATATTCTCTTGTAAAATTGCTTATTTGTTAACTTTTAAATGGATTGTAAAGTTTTAAATTCATATTAAATACTTCTTCCATAGTGTTAAGGTCATTCATTTTAGGTCAGATTTATTTGATTTGCCAAGTATTTTGGGCGTTGAGTTGTCTGCGAATGCGAAGTGAAATAGGCTAATGGCTCTCGGTTTATTGACTTTTGATTGAGTTATTAATGAACTATTTTCTATATTCCGTTTTGAGAAAACATTATTGTCAAATTATTTGTGTTGACGGTAAGTTTGCATGACTTTAAACGTGTTTTACTACATTTGTTTCTACGATGCTGAATGGTAGTTAACTTTTGTTACTACCTTTCAAGACAGTCACTATTTTTATCAATTCACTACTGTAATTTTTAATAAACTTCGTGTATCGGCAAATCGGCTACAGTACTGTATCTGGGAAGCTTTTTTTCGATTCTATCATATGTAGGCTATGATAATGAGTTGGGCTATCTAACTGTTAACTTATGTAAGTTGAGTTTTTTGTTAGTGGTTAGTTTTTCGATAATTATGATGGCATTCGAAGAAGTGATCCCAGATATGGGAACGTAGCCCACAAAGACTACCAATCTATTCCTAGCTTTAGCTGTTAACTTTTACCATTGTTAAATTCTCAATTCAAATTCTGCTGGAACTTCATATTTCATTTGCTTTGAAGTTAAAATTTGATGAAATCTATTTGAATCTAGTATTGATAACCTAACCATAAAAATTGACACAGTAACAATTTGATAATAGAGTTCCTTTTGGATTACCGGTATTCTAATATTATTTTCATCCTGTCGTGAGTTATGCTTAGCCTATATGCTTTCTTTGATGTATAAATGTTTATTCAACTAACTTAATGACTTCTTGACACAGCTCTAAAGTTCAAATTTAATGTCAGAGTAGCATTACTAGCAGAAGTCCAGCATAAATAGGATCAAGTGAAGTAATTTTCCTATTTTCCTTATTTCTATTATACTCATATGAAAATCTATTCTACTAACTTCAATCACTAGGGAAGTTATCTTCATAATATTTTCTTTAACTTATTGCTATTTGAGTTCCAAGATAATTTACTATTTGTTATTTCTTATTGAATGTTTCTTGGTTTATTCATCTTTGAGCTTTGAAATTCTTCAGCGTGAACGCGCTCACCGGGAAGAGACTTGGTCACAATACTATTTACATTGTGCCGGCGTCTCTTTTCACCATACACAATGTTTACAAAGTACTTTCTAGGTGATTGTACAACAATGATCCAAGGTGTACCGATACATGTCATATTTTGATTCTAGGACCATTAGAAATTGGATATAAATAAAAAAATCGAGGAACATTTGGATCGCCTCATCACAAACAGTGCCCTCAAATCGTGATTTTGGAGATCTTGCGTGAATTATCGTGTTTTCTTTTTTATACTTTGAAGTTTGATTTAATTTCAGATAGTCTACACTGCTGTTACCACTGAAGATTGGCTAGGTCTCCCTCTCGTGAGATCTAATTACCTGGATAGCGTGTGTTCGTCAGAAGGTATGTCATGGACAGAAGGTTTCAGATCCTATTGGAAATGTTTGTATTTTGTGTTATAGTCATTCGAATTAGAATTTGTAACGGGATCACTGGGTTATTCAATTGAGAATCATATGTTTTAGTAGGTTTTAGTTTTTCAAAAAGACTTTATATTTAGATTTTACTCAAGTAAGTACCTATTCACTTATTTTGGATTCAAAAAATACTAACTCTGAATATTTACAAATTTCCTGAATATCGTTTGAACAAAGCTTATTGGGTATTTGGTGTAGTTTTTTCAGTGAGTTAATTGCAAAAGTAGTATTGATATAGGTTCTATATCAATTATGAATATCAGGTTCTATATCAATCTTATAATCTCTTATTCAACCAAACTAAGCTTATAATACTTAGGATAGCTGACTCCAACTAAATTTCACTGGCGGCTCGTGCCCACGAAACAGGTGAAGTGGTGTACAGTAAAAGATACCAGCACTTCACCTATTTCGTGGGTACGAGCCGCCAGTGCTAAATTTGCTGATCACGATTGTCTGTTATCAATGCTCAGCTCTGTCAATACAGTCTGAAAGCGATCTGCGAGACTGAAACTGATTAGCTGAGATCACTCTCCACTCTATATTTTCTGGCAGATCTCTCGCTGCCTGTCTTGAGAGCTCATCATAAATAATAGTCATTTGCCGACCATGGTAAATATTGGTAAATATAGCTCAAGCAAAGCTATGGCTTGAGTAACTGCTGATTGTATTCAATTAAGTATAGGATCAGATTTTATTTGAGCCGTAGGTTTGCTTAGGCCGCATCGGGAAAAGCGGGCCTTAGGCCGGGCGTATGCTGGGACGCACATGAAGCAGCCCACGGAAAGTAGCCAAACACAGCTCTTGTCTTGTAATTTAGCGTTAATAACAAGACCTGTGATTGGCTGGCTTGTGTGGGCTGCTTTGTATGCGTCCTAGCATACGAGTCTAGTGCCCGGTTTTTCCAAGCACACTCAAATTCGAGGGACCCTCAAGTTTACTACACTTCCTATACTTATCATAGAAAATGTCAGCTGTTCATCAAAATTTGAGGGTCCCTCTACTTTGAGTGTGCTTGGAAAAACCCGGCATAAGAGTCCTTTCCCATGTAAAAAAGAACAAATAGTTTTTCTTCAGACTCGACTCAAACAATTTAAGGCATATTACATGTACAACTGGAGTCGTTTTGTTTCATTTGTAGTGCATTCTTTCACCACTCGATGAAGAAAACTATTAGTTATGGAAGAAGACCAAGAATGGAAGTAGTTCATATTAATTTTTAATGTTCTTGCAATTGTATTTGAGACAGATGATTTACTTCAGAATTGAGAACTATTTCTTGTATTGAAAAACCTACTGACTTCTTCATCCATTTGTACTATCTATTTGTACAATCAGTTGTTCGAAATACCTATCAATTTAATTGCCGTAAAATGATGTCAATGATTGAATCTGACATCATTTTACGGTGGTTAAAATTAATTTATGATTGTGCAACTGACTGTTAATTATTTATCATCTAGCTTTTATTTTCTTCGTCTCTCGATGTATTCTCAATGTTTGAGAGTTTAAGAGAGGGCCGACTGCGCCCCAAGTTCGCCCTCCCAGGCTAAAAATGAAGATTATATTCTTCGGAAAAAGTGTAAAACACTGGTGTGTAAGTGGAAGCACTTATTTGAAGGACCTTTGATTTTAAAAGACGAATGAAGAATTATATGGATGGACTATTTGATTTGAAAGACTGATGAATGTAGGCATCATAAGGATGGACGAGATACTGCAAAGGACTGTTTTGTGAAATATTTTGAAATTTTTAGTTGGTTTTCAAAGTGCTTCAAACTGAACTTTTGCAATTTAATAAATCTTAATTTGTCATCGACATGAGACAGTGTACAAGGAACTTCCTACAAGACTTCATCAAAGATTTCATTATGGAGATATCGTGAATAATTAATGATTGTTGAACAAATTACTGTATTACTCGAATTCTATTTCAGATACAGTATTGTGTGTTTGCCGGGCGGCCTGGTAGATAAAATCCTTGTCCTCCAAATTTCCATCTTGCCCAAATTCAGTTGAAGACCTACGAGAACCGTTTGAGGTAGGTTCTTTTTTCGTTGAAAAACTAAAAACTCATCAAAATGAATGCTCAACTTATTGTTCGATACTGTGTATGTTGTGGCTAATTTAGTCCTCTCTTTCAGATGATTAGTTTGAGGTGATAACCAGGCGTTTGGATTTAGTGTATTGAAATTTAATAATTGTTCAATCAATGTATGAGCCAATGGAGTTGAAAATCTGAAAATAGAACGGATTTTTCAAATTGGTATTAGTTCGCGCAAGCTGAGAAGATACTCCTCCACAATACTTTGTATATTGTGTTGGCGTGTCTTCTTAGCTTGCACGAACTAATACCAATTTGAAAAATCCGTTCTATTTCCAGTCTTCTATATATATGTTGATTTTGTGTACCGTTGTCTTGTGTCTTGTTATTGTTGTTGGTTTTATGTTGGAAAAATCTTGTGCGTCACAGTTGATAGATGAAAAGTATTTAGCTTCTGATTCTTGATTTAATATTGATCATTAATAGCTGTTGAGCTTAATGAAGTCTCATACGAACAATTCAATTTTCATCAATCTCTTGGAACACATACTGCCGTTATTAATGGACAGAAATTCATGTTCTTCAATTGGAAAGATAGATAAAAATTTTTTAGGGATGTACTGTATCAGCCAAAATACACAGTACTGAAATAGTACTTGAACAATACAAGTTTGAGTACTGTTTATTTTGGCTGATACTGTATTTTTATTACAAGATTGTCAGTAATGAAATTTTGATACTTTAGGCTATTCTTAACTAATAATACTTTAATAATTATTGAAATAATCTGAAGTATTTTGGAAGTAACTTGATTGAAATATAAGTTGAGTACCGGTATTTAGTATCAAAATCTAATTATTGATGTAATCTTATAATTTAAAAAAAAACATCCCGTGGAGAATAGAGTTATCTTTTTATATCATATTGAACCTTAATTTATGTCCATAAATAACGTTCTAAGTACTCCAGGAGATCGATGAATATTACATTGCTCCCCTGGGACAAGATTATGCTGTTCGGCAAACGGTCGACTTTTTAAATCAATAATTGACAGATGACCTGTTCTGTCTGAACAAGTGTTATTTTAACAAGTTCTGTCTGTTTTATAATCTTATTATCATTGTAATTGATTTCTAGTAGGCCAGTAGGATTATTACTCAATCAGCTTATTGTACTTTCTATAATAGTTGATTTCTTTGAACAAGGATCTAATAAAAAGCCTACATTCATAATGTAACAAGCCATAAGTGTTGCTTATCAATATTATAAAAACTTCTTCAAAAGGTGGTATATTCTCAAATACTATTGGAAAAATTACAAATAAATTACTTGTGTAATGTAAATGCATGTCAAATCAATAATTTACTGTTTTATCATAGATGGAATGGATCTGTTGATTCAAATTATTAAAAAAATAAGAGTAGCTTGTGCAATTGTCTTACCTAGAGAATTTTTAAAAAAATATCAAGATATTTGTTCCAGTTTACACAAAATTGGCAGTTGGCAAATGATTTTTATCAATGTTAAGCTCTGTCAGGACAGTCTGATAGTGATCTACGAGAGCGAAACGGTCTAGTTCAATTAGTTTTTGACTCAATCAGCTGTTGCAGACCGCTTGCTGAGTGTTCTAACAGAGCTGGGCATCAATGAAGGTCATTCGCAAACCACCAGTTTTGTTAGCATCTGCTATATGGTCTGTTCAAGCAAAGAAGACATTTTGGAAAGATGGGGAAATTATTCTAACTCAGTTATTATTGGTTCAAAATTTTAAAATTTGGTCTCAAATTGTAGAAAACATTTTACTCTACAATTTGAAACCGAATTTATAATTTTTTAACCAATATTGACCGAGCTGGAGTCATTTTTCTATCTTGCCAGAATGTCTTCTTTGCTCGACCACTATTATACATTGAAGTTTCCCTGAGATTCATAATGTTTAAACGACCGGACAATTTCTAGTGTTTTTTTTTTTCAATATAAGTGCCTCCACAACTAAACAAAAAGTTATATCTCTACTTGTTACTGAAAAACACATCCAATTTATGATATTCAAGTGATCATACTTTGGTCGTCAATTATAGACTACTTCCAATGGTCTTCCAAGTTTTTTTAGGACGAGGGTTGTATTGTGCATGCAATAAGGTACCTTAACAGGTTGATAAATTGTCAAACTATTCCTACAATATCAACCAACGAAGTCGCCATCATCATCTCACAAATCGTTTGGGATGATTTACTGCTAGGTAGTTGCATTGACAAATGTAGCAATGTTGTTTGAGATTGGACTGAATTGTTTTTTCTGATTATTGTTCTATTATAAAGAAAGCGCCCAGATGATGAACAACTACTATGATAGAGGAGGCGGTGGCGGAGGAGGAGGAGGAGGTTACGACGATCACCGATCAAGGGACCGCATGATGCGAGGAGGAGGAGGACATTCCGATGTGTGGCACAAGGCAGTCGACGAATTCATCGACGACCGTCGACGCGAGAGAGACAGAAGTCCGCTGCAGAGAGAGAGCAGTCGTGATTACAGAGAGAGACGTCGCGGTGATAAGGAAGGTAGGCGGGGAAGGGGTAACGGAGGGGGAGGAGGGGGATTGTCC